>CM055961.1:89605000-89972500 GCA_029531755.1 Holothuria leucospilota
AATTGCCGTGGATCCGACCAGGTGGCCCTATTTTGGATCTCTGGACGTCAAGCCCTTGGGTATTGAGCTTGCTACTCCCACATGAGACTCATGGTGATGGACCATATCTTTGCTAGTCGCACTTGTCTGTAACCCGCGAGATTTTCGTGATGAAAAATCTGGCCCGCCAGCTAAAATTATTTAAAAAACCTGTAATAGACAATGATTTTTTCATGCAAAATCAAATCGGGACGCACCGGGACGGCTCAAGGGCCGCGTTTAAGAATCAAGGCTGTGAGAGCTTCCAGAAAGCGACCCACTTGCAATTTTTGGTTCTGCCCCTCTGCATATGCGCCCATATAGCACGATGCAAGAAGGTACATACCGCCATAGTAAATGTCCTCGATGATGCTCAGTCTTTTGAGCTATGTCACCTGGATCCCTTGGGGCGTGACCACTGGACCCCTTATTGGGTCCCTAATGTTGTAAATGTGGACCATGCAGAATAGGTTCCCTTGACGCTACCACAGGGAATGAGTACAAAGCCACGTTTCCCCGGATAAATGTTTCAATAAATGTCTTAGTTTTGTATGATTTCTCTCACATCACACTGAGGATAACTCTTGTCTATACGGTTAGGCTATACTTTCTCCCCATAATCACAGCAAAATTATTTCACAAAGATTTGTCACTTCCCTTCAGCCCCTCATAACAGACATTACCAAAGAGAAGAGATAAGAGACTCCATATTTCTGTAGTTTTTCCTCTGCGAAGAAAATATCAATTTTAAATTAACTTACTGAATCATCAAATCTTATGACAGTCAGCAATAACACTATACTATCGTTACAATTTACATCAGAAAAGGAAAAATAAAAAAAAAAATAGAAATATAAAAAACAACAGAAATAAGCACAGACATGATCAAGTGATGTAATATGCGAAAAACCTTATGCACTGACGTCATGCTACATCATTTTGACGTCAAAACAACGAAGCAGACTGCACGCACGGCATGGATTTTGCAAGCGCAAGCAGTAAAATTACGCGCATATCCAACAGGTACACAAATTAGCTGTCTGTCTTTGTTAGTGTAAGTTGCAATTATACACGCCTGCCTCCATTAGAGGGCACACTTTCTATCCTATGACGTCATAGGTATAAGGTCTATAGGTTCGTTTATCTGTACATGTATGGTTCTACGCATTGGGTAAAGGGAAGCAAGCTGAATTAAGTCCTTCTGAGATCAAATGAGTACTGGCAATGTAACTGATATTCATAAATGTCATGAAAATATAAAAGTATTCCACCATATCCCACCCCCAACTAAAAAAAGGAGAAAATATCAGGGTGACTATGCCACCCACCTTCTCCCAAAAATTTACTGTATTTTGCCTGTGTCTTTGAAGATTGTATATTTTGTATTGGTAAAGAAAAAGAAGCAATAGGCTATTTCCCAAATGATAAACCTACTCTCTCAGTAGCTTGAACTTTTCAACATTTGGTTTGTACTTGCTTTGCAGTCACATTTACCTTCATGACCTGAAAGGTTTAAAATTTTGTCACTCCCTATTCTTCTTGTCTCTTTTCAGGTAAACCTCAGGTCATTTCAATCCACATAACAAACACACTTTCAAATTACAGATTCAAAGATGACATGATTTCAGCGACATATTCTTTAGGTATCAAGTAATTCCATTTTATGAGAATGAATAACCAAATGCAATAGTACAAAGCTCTCATAAGTAAGACATCCACCATTCAGTCCCCAGCAAAAATGCCATCGATTCTCAGGATCTGAACTTCAGACACGTGGTATGTGACATGAACACTGACCAGGCCATCACTTGAGAACCTATGATGCAAAAAAACTTGGTGTGAATGCAGCCATATCTGGCCCTTTTTTATTTTGGAGCAGAGGTAAGTTGCAGAGTATGAACCAGCCTTTAAACTTTTCCATGCATCTGCTCATCCTACACAATGTTTCCTTTGACAGACCCCCATTGTCCCCCCACCCACCACCCCCAGCTTCACACCAAATGCTAAAGACCAAAGGTAGGATTCTATCTGAAAAGTTTTCAAACAGGGAAGTCCTGAAGTAGGCCCTCCAAGGCAGACCAAGGAGACGGCCACACTAGCTTGTCGTCATCTTTCCATATGGCCAAACAAAAATACCAGGGTAATCCAAGGAGTTGCTGATCTCATCCCAAGACATTCCTTTACTTCTCAGTTCCTAGTGTTGCAGATATCTGTCATTTCATTGTAAACAGTGGGTTTGTGATATCAGGACACAAAATCTGACAAAGAGAACTTATTCACGGTCCAAGTTTTGCCCTATTGATGGTGTGAATACTTTAAAGGTAAGGCCAATCTCGCTGTGGGTGCTCACTTTCAACTCGACATCTTTGATGTACCCCCTTCAGTCCTGACAGATGCCTATAATTGTACCAGTAATGACAACTATGTGAAAAGTATCAAACCAGCAGTTTAATATTCCCAAGTTACATACTGTAAGCTTGGGTGCCGGTCATACATACAGGAATTTGGGTCAAAGGTCATGTACCTGATGAAAACAAACAAACCTGGGCCCTGTTACACTAAGAATTACATTCCATCTTAAGTTTGATTTCAATAGGATAACTGCATGATAGGTCAAACTTAAGGTCAATCTTAACTCTCTATAAAACAGGGCCCAGGCCGGGATTGCTCCAAGTGTCTGCATTAATACTGTCTTGATAAGTTACATCATGGATACCGTAATACTCAGATGGAGGGAGACAGGACGAAACATTTCACCCAAATTCACAACATAACAATGAACCAGCCAGAATCTAACCAGCAATCCACAGATCACTAGTTCAACCATTAAATCACTTGTCCACTGTTCTTGCAAATTGACGCTATGACGTTGCCCTCCTTTTCAACTGTCCATATAGCTGTGGCAAGTAGTGGCTAACCGCTTCATCTTCTGCTCAAATTGTCGCGTCTCTCTTAAAAAACATCTCTAACCTCACAATCTCATAGTCCTGCATACTTCATGGTACTGAACAATTCCTCTTCATTTCTTCCAAAAATTTGGATCTTGTTGGAGCTTTCTACTAAAGTTTTGATACCACTGTTCTAGTACAGTCGATGGAATAAAAGACACATTTGGCTGAGGAGTCATTTCAGATTGCTTTATCGCAAATGAGGAAGCAAAATTATAAAAGTTTTCTAGCAGTTTGGTGGTATATTGTGTGACACTGTCAGTCTTTGAAGCCTGTGGAAAGAAGAAGAAAATAACTTTCAGAATAAGTAGTCTGTCCTCTCAAAATAATCCATGGTTAATTAAACACCATTTCAGAAACCCTCCAGTCACTAAAATACTCCATTTCTACCATCTCTGGCAAAATTAAATTAAAATATCACATACAAGTATCTTCAAGTTGCACAGCCTAGATATGGGGTGGGGAACCTCGGGGCCCACAGGCCGTATGCGGCCTCCAAGACAATTTTATCCGACCCACAAGGCAATTCATAAATTTAAATTCAGAATCACCTGAAAAGTTACTGATAATAATCTTTTAGCCTTACGTGCCCTCGTTTATCTTGCTTATATTGCTTTCCAGATATTTCATGTAAAACTGCTGCAAAACACTAGCACTAAGCCTTGTAGGCACAATGTAACTTGACCACTGTTTCGTTAGACATAAATCAGGTATAGGATCCTTGTACTTCTAATTGTAATGTGGGAGGCTACATAACATGCAACAGAATTACACTATTACTTGTATAGGTCTCTAAACCTATTACAGTACGAAACTCCATGGGCACTGTATTTATTCTGGCAGATGGGGGGTGGGGTAGGACTGTTTCTCAAATGAGTGAGTTAATGTTCAAAAGTGAATTATTTTACCATTTTGCCATTACTAGGTTACTTTATACATGGATGAAAAGACAAATGGTCTGATTGTGATCATACTTTTGATCTGTGTAGCCTTGCACATTCAATGCCACTTAAAAATAGTGTATGAACATTTTATTGAATACAAATTTCAACAAACTCCAAAGCTCCTGGGGGCTTTGCCCCATTTTCAGTGATTTTCCAATGCAGACCAACCAGGGCCTGTTTGGGGCCCCTTGGCCTGCACTCTGTGGGGGAAGCTTGTTGCACCCTCGCTGTCTGTGACCTGCCAGTGGATTGTGACTATCGAAATGGTCCGTCAGAGGAAAATGGTTTCCCACCTCTGGCCTAGATAAAATCAGGTGAAGGAAATAAGGAATCTTGGCATCTATTGGTTGGCAAATTTTGCTATCTAAAATTACATTTGAACAATCGGTGGGAAATCTGGCCTTCTTTGTTCATGCAAAAAACTTGTTGCCTACTTGAGTTACTCCAGAAAATAATCATATTTTCCAAGCCTGGCTACCAATGCCTGCTTTCTCAAATATTAAAGGACATCTACAGTGTATCAACTATATACAGAATACAAAAGATTAGGATTTTCAAGGCCTTGCAATCTGACCCGATTAACTTCATGCCACTGAGTGAGTATCTTGGCTTACAGAAGTGTTCTTAACATGTGTAAAGCTAGATGCACACTGCATAACTTTGCGTCACCTGACACTCGACTGTTTAAACTTAGTTTCCTATAGTTGGTGCAACTCAAATTTTTACGGCTGACAATGCACACTACACAACTGGCTGCCCCATCTTGAAAGGGCTGCACTGTTGTATGTGACATCCCTCTTTCTGTTTCTTCCACAATTGCTCATACCTTATTGGTCAAATTGCCTCACCCGTTACCATGCTGATGATTTCAGTCTGTATAATAAAATGGTTTCTCTTTCATAACTGAAAGTGACATGGCTTTAAATTGGTCTTAGAACTGTCAGTCACAATTGTAGATTCAGCCACCTAGCACAACTTTTGGCAGCACAAGGACAACTTGAGTTGTGTCACGCAAAGTACTGTATTATAGTGTGAGGTTAGCTTAAGGTCCAAACATTTCACCATCAAAAGAACCATGTATCTTGCACAATTTTTGTGATTTCTTCCACACACAAGATAAACACAAGGTCCAAAGTGCGGAGTTTGCAAAACACTACCCTATTGTACTGTACAGTGCTAATGTATGTTAGTGATATCTTTATGGCTCGAAGATACAATACACTGGAAATGCCATCTCTTTTTTATATCACTTACATGCATACATACTGCATGGTGTGAACATACCACCTATTCATATGCAGCAACTTAAAACATTGTATCAGAAAACACTACAGTTTCCAGTATTTAAACCATGACATTATAATCTCAAATCCCATCAAATGTTTCTTACAGTGTCAACGCCATCTTTCATTGCTAAATGACTTTTTCACAGAACCCACAAATGATTTTTAACTACATGGGTTTTCATTAATGCAAAGCAAAATTTGAAATCTAGATCTTAGCCAAGAGTGCCAGACTTACCTGAGCTTGCGAAACTGGTGTCTGTTGCATGATTTGACTGAGTGGTTCCACTGATATTCCTATCTGTGATACATTGCCTGATACAGGAGCCATTCCACCCATGAAAGAATTCATGACTGGGTTAGAATCTGTCAGAAAAAAGAACACCTCATTAGATGATAAACAGTTTATGAGAATACCATGTTTGGACATTTGGAAGGGGGAGAACAAATACTGAATGGTGACGGGGGAGCTGGGCAGAAGGTTAACTGTAAGCAGGGAGTATATGGCACTTGCCAATGTACTGTAAAACGTTGCCACATCCATTGGCTTCTTTTCAACTTCTTTGCACGATAAGCACATTTATTGACAGGTCCTCCTGGTGCAGTAGGACCTACATGATACTTTCATGGAAACTCATTTCCTTGGGCCCACAAAATCAAGGTTCAACATATGTAGGTGTGGGCCCAGAGCATCCCAAACACAATTGCACCTATTTTACATGAAACAAAAAAGCATTGCAGGTAAATTAGTTTACGTAATTTCAAGGATCGACAAACTTTTACCCAAGTATACGTTACTTTCCAGCACTTGGTTTATTTGACAGGTGGGTATGACCACTAGTGACTTTGGCTATGTTAAATCTTGCTCCACCCTCTAAACCAGGGGTGCCCAACCTTTTCTGACCCAAGATCTACTTTTCAAGTAGCCACCCTTCTGCAAGATCTACAAAAAATACACTCTCATACAGTTACACATAGAACAACTTTATATTTTTCATTTTCGTACACCCCTCCCGGTCGTCTTGGGATCTGTCTGCTGTCTACCAGTAGACCGCGATCGACTGGTTGGGCACTCCTGCTCTAGATCAAGTAACCAGTGTAGCTAGTAACACCTCCTGTACCACACAGATATGTGTGCAGTGTTTGACTCAACTACAGACATAAATACTCATAAACATACAAACAGCTAAATATCTCACAAAATTACAAACTTTTGTTTGAAAAAAGAGTTGATACATGTGCTTCAAATGTTGATCATTAATGAGATACTGAATATATCTAAAGAATATGTTTATGCAAACAGCAACAAGTATGCCCCTTAAAATTTTCTTTTAAGTTAAGGACTATACTCCTTATCCCTTCCATATTTGTGGAAAGGCCCATTTTGCGAAAGGACTCCTCAATCACTATGCCGAAATCAAGAAAATTGAGCTAATATGCATTTACCCACCATGATTCATTTCCCCTTCCCTTTCCACCCCTTTTCATTCCCTTCTCTTCCCCACCTCTTTCAACATACCCTTCTGATGAACACACGCCTTTGCCAAATCATTCATTTCCATGAACTACAGCGACACTTAAAAATCCTAAAGACTCTATTCAAACCTCACCTTGCTTTAATCCAGAGATTTTAAATATTGCACTAGGTTTCTCGTTGGAGATAAACCCAATGTAATGCCAATTCACTCCAGTAGGCGAAGCAAATCCAAAGTGAACAGCACCCCCAGTTCCCTCAGGAAAAGGCACTACACCAGTCATAAAAATCACGACATGGTTGACTGTCTCTGAGTTAGGGATCTGGCATACAAAGTGAGTTTCATCTGCCTGCTGAATGTCTGTCTGAACCTGAAAGAGACAACATTGTATTGTGACAGGTCTGATGCAGATCTCTCATGAAAACTGGAACTAATAACCTGCCTTGCAGGCAGTTTCAGGTAAATAATCTTCTTCTTAAAGGACAAATGCAGTTACCCCAATTTGATTCTACTGTACATACCTGAGTATACTCCACAACTTTCAAGCCCATAGCCACAAACTTAAGGGGGCCCAAGCCAGAAATATTCCCCTTCATAGAATTTAAAACTTGTTATTGTGGCTAAATGCATTTTTAGCAAATCTTACCCCCAAAAGGAACTGTTAAGTTTATATACAAACACTACCTCCTTGAGTTACAGGCGTGTGTGTGGGTGGTACTGAGGGTGCTAGGGGTAGGTGCACAGGCATAAATTTTCAGGTAAGCCTGCTAAAGTACCCCAACCAAAACTGGTCCTGTGTGCCTATAGGAGATCTAGTATTGTACAGACATGCCACACAGAAACACAAGCAGATAACACAGCACTTGAGTCAGGAAGTAAATGAATCAGGAACCACTAAGTTTTACTTTCATCAATTCTGAAACACCCACAGCATGAAGAACTACATACAGCTTTGCTAAATATGTGATTTAGTCTCACAGGAGTAATTTGAGTGTTCATTCTACTATACAGATGTAAAGTAACAAGCAGTTCTCCCTGAAAACAAAAACATAGAAGTAGCAGCCACTTCTTGAAAATATTAGGCCCACCTGATTTCCCTCACCAGTATCATTCATGAAGTTTTAGATATATATCTGCCTAAATATTATATATTGCAGGTTTTCCAAGGAACTATCCTCCAGGAATTTCACAATTCAGAACTTGTCACATAATAAAAATAAGATATTCATAATTAGGGAACCAAAGTATACTGACATGGGTGCTCTTGATAGGGCAGTACCTCTAAAATTAATGAAAAAGATGATCATTACAATGTCAAATCATAGCTCAGGCTCGGCTCCATGAAGGACTAACTAACCCAAAGGCCCTTAGATTTTGCATACACACTGGCATTTGTTGCTGTTCAGGATTCTCAAATTTGTCTGTCCTGATTTAACTGCATGATTAATGGCCCACACCACCAAACTAGAAAGTTGTTTTATGCCAAATAACTTCAAAGAACCGTATGAATTTACATGCCAATTTCATGGTGACATTTCCCTGCCTGTTTTGGTGTGGCATTAAAATTAAAGAAAATCACTTTTAAGAGCTTCCTTTTCCTTCTAAAATATTGAGGGTAACATAAAATAGCACCTTCCACACTCTTATGTGGGGGTTTCATCCTCACAAATGGCCCCTTCTCTTTTTCCAACCTGTGAGATTCTATGATTTTATTGCCCTTGGAAACTTGAGAAAATCCTATGAAGCCAAAGCAGTAAGTGCTTCTTTTTTTACCAAAACACTGTATAAACATAGCCCCTGACACCCATAGTAGAAGTTCGCAACGGTGACATATTGGGGGGACCACTGGGCCATCCCCCCCCCCCCTCCGAACTGATGCCAATTTTTTTTTTCAGTACATAAAATACTTATACTCTATGTTTGAACAAATACTTCAAAGGTACAGTACGCATATGTGGCACCTACTGCATGTAAGGACCCCAAAGTTTTCAAAAAATTTCAAATGGGAAGGGGGACACATCTTCCCCCAGGATGGCAATCACACAACACATTGCATGACCATGAGAGAAATCCTGACTACACCGCTGGGTAGCAACTACCTGCCCAAACATTTGGGAAAAGCCCTATAGGTCTAATTACAGTTGATGACTGCACTTTGATTGACATTCACTCAAACAAGATAGATTATAGCTTCACTCTGGATGGTCAGTGTCTCAACATAAGTTTGGGACGACTGCTTCTGACCTTTAAATAATGATTTTTTTTCATATAATGAAAATTTTCAGCGGTACGTTTCAGCAAATGCAGGCGGTGAATGATATTCTGTGACTTTCGTTCCCTCGGCCTAATAAGTACAGCTAGGCCGAGGGAATGAAAGTCATAGAATACCGTCCACCGCCCGCATGCGCTGAAACATGCCACCGAAAATTTTCATTATTTGAAAAAAATCATTATTTAAAAAAAAATCTGCCAAAATGTTTTAGTATGGAATTTCATCAGCATTGGCAATGTAAACACTTTCTGAAAACAAAAAAACTTCATCTGTTGTCATCGTATATGCCTCATAAATACACAGCTCAAAACCATTCTCAGCCGTGTACAATCATTTCAGTACTGCGAATGTAACTTTCGTTTTAAACTGCATATGTACCATGACGCAGTCAATCGTTTTGCCTACATTGACCAGTGCTGCAAAATAATGAATAATGAATACTGAAAAAAGCCTGTGTTTTCTAAAATCACCTGGACGGTATTCTATGACTTTCATTACCTTGGCCTAATAGTCTAGGCTAGTAACCTAGGCCTACTCAAGCTGTCAATATCAAAATTATTACACCATTTTTCATATCATATGCATTAGGCCTAAATACAAGAATACAAATTGTGTAGCCCTCCTCAAAGGGTGGCTTGGGCTGGTCTCTTGGTGTCCTGCCTCCATGTAGCCCGTCAAAGGACCACAGAAGCGCAATGTGGTCCAGCGTTAGGGCGTTAAGTACTGTAGCATGCACATGATAGTTGATACATGATCGATAACTCGTGAATAGCAGTATGATTAACAGCTAACGAACACAATTTAGTCAACACAACAGCACAATAAAAATTACCAATCGTCCTGCTACAAGACAAGCAAACATCGACATTTTGTGACGGTAGTTGTAAACATTTGTCGGATCTTGCAGATGAAAACCGAAGATTTTTCCTTCCTCCTTCCAGCAGCACCACTGGGCAACACCTACAAAAGGCTTCTGAGATTAAACAGCCGCTCGGTCGCAATTACCTGGCCCCTTGCCCGGTACGCGACGAGTACTATAACTGCATACTGTATGTTGTATTGGGACATTCTAGAACTTCACGTACGTGCAGAGTTTGTTTACGGAAGTGAAATGCGATGGTTGCCAAATATAACGTGTTTGGCCACGGCTGTCTTCCGCTGTCTTGGCCATCATTAGTCAGGGACGTTTTGGTTTGTTGCATTTTTTTTTTTTGCTATATTTGGTAAAACTTGGACAAGATGTAGAGTAGACATCAGACAATCAGAAAAGTATGTGCTCCATTTTTTTTTTTCATGTGCAAGGGGGGTAGCCAGCCAGTTCAAAATGGCCGCCATTTTGACCATTTTGGCTGTTTTGGCTCAAGAAAGGCTCTGCTGCGCCAAGATTTGAGGTCTAAAACTTTTTTAGGAGTAAAGGTGGTAAAATATACGCAGTTTCTCAAAATATACTGAAAGTTTTCCCCAAAATATTGTTCCGTTTTGTTGTAGTGACTGGTCGAATATGGCCCTTTTCGCCAAAAATCGGCAAGTTTGGCATGTTTGGCGTCGGGGGACAAATTTGAGTACCAGATTCTCTTAAAGTGTGTACACCAACGACCTTAACTTTTCTTAATGGGTAGTACTATAACCAGGCAGTACGTACGTGTGGAAAATTTGGACTCCCAGAATCAAACCTACATGAATTAAATGAGTGGTACTGAAAATTCGCATTTTCTTTGTATTTCGTCGGGAAATTTTGGTCTCTGGGATCATTTTTTATGCCCAATATTTCCTTCAATTGAATAACTAAGTCTACTGATCTCTCTGCTATTAAAAGAATAGTGGATTGTTAAGACACAGATCAATTTTGAAAATTTTGAAAGCAGACAAATTTTCCATTGGTATAGACCCTAAACGGCTAAAACATCAATATTTTCATTTTTCATTATTAAAAAATACAAGTTTTGGCACAACAAGACAAGTTTGAACAATGATGATCTCTTTTAGAGCCACACAAGATATTCCATCTTCACAAAATTGGTACAAGTGCCTCAGTGGTACACAGAAAAAAATACACTGGTAGGTGAAAACGGAATATTGAATAAAGGAAACCCAAATATTTAAATTTATTCATTTTTAGTAAAAAATATGGGTAAAAGGGCATTTTTGAGTAGTAATATCTCTGATACTGTACCATAAGAGGCTCCCATCTTCATGAAATGGGCAGTCTAGTGCCTTGCTAGTTCACAGAAAGAATTTCGACTCTCAAATAAGAATGGGCATAAAATAACAGTAACCCAAATTCTGCAAATTCTTCACTTTTCCTTGCAAAATATGGGTTTAGTGGCACTTTTGTGCCGTAATATCTCTATTTAAAGGTATCATACAAGATGTTCTCATCCTCCTGATATCAGAAGTCTAGTGCCTTGTTAGTACTGTACACAGAAAGAATTTCGACTCTGAAATAAAAATGGGCATAAAATAACGGACACTCAAATTCTGCAATTTCTTCGGTTTTCCTTGAAAAATATGGGTTTAGGGGCATTTTTGGGCCTTATAATATCTCTATAGGTATCATACAAGTTGCTCTCATCTTCTTGATATGGACAGCCTTGTACTTTGATAGTACACAGAAAGAATTTTGACTCTCAAATGAGAATGGGCATAAAGTTATGGAAACCCAAGCGTGGCATGCAACGACCCTTCCACATGCAAGAGCAAATACAAAGACGCACACATCACAGAAAATTGAAAAAAATTGAAAATTGCTCTCACTTTTTCTTTGCAAAAATCTACTGAAGAGGACTAAATTTAGTCATTTTTTTAAATTCTGAAAAAAAAAAAAAACCTTCAGCAAAGCTTTTATTTTAGTGGCAATGCAAAGGTTTTGGATAGTCCACTGACACATTCTTGGATAAGCCTTGATTAAAAGCGCTGTTGCAGACACGGCGATCACGGGGGACATGTTCCCCCAATATTTTTAGTGGGGACATAATATCAAATGTCCCCATCAATATTTAGAGGTATACAGAAAAAATAAATGTTGTAATGCACATTTTCGATGTGAATAATGGTGATATTAGTATATTCATGGCAGCTGGGGACAAATTCGGATCAGAGATATGTGATCTGTGTTTTCTAGAATGCACCAAATCGCTTGGCTCCCAGGGGCTTCGCTCCTGGACCCCAACAGGGGACCATGGTTGTCCCCTGCACCAGTGGCATATTGTGGTCATATGGTCCCCCGGCACTGATGCCGATTTTTTCAGCAGCTAAAAACACGTAAGTTAACACAAGTTTTTCTTCAAAAGGTAGCATATGTGGCACCAGATCGTTGTAAGGACACCCATTTTTTTAAAACATTTCAAAGGGGATGGGGACCATTATGCCATGGTCCCCGACATCACTGATACCTATTTTTTGTTTTAGTTCCTAATAGTACGTAAAGTTTTTAACACAAATTTAACTTCAAAAGGTAGCATATGTGGCACCAGATTTCATGTAAGGACACCTATTTTTTCATCAAGTTTCACAGGGAAGGGGACACCCCATTGGTTCATGGCTTCACGGCTGGCCTATTTTTTTCTTTTTTTAGTTCCTAAAAATACGTAAATTTTTTTAACATGAAGTTTACTTCAAAATGTGGCATATGTGGTACCGGATTGCATGTTTAAGGACTCCTAATTTTCCAAACATTTTCAAAGGGGAGGAGCCCCATATTGGGCCATAGTCCCCCATCACTGATGCCGATTTTTTTTTTTATTTATTTTAGTTCCTAAAAACACTTTAAGATTTTTATCGCAAATTGAACTTCAAAATGTGGCATACGTGGCACCAGATTGCATGTAAGGACACCTAATTTTTCAAAATTTTCAAAGGGAAGGAAAATTTTCAAAGCATTGGGTCATGGCCTCACTGATGCCTCTTTTTTAGTTCCTAAAAATACGTTCTTTTCAACACAAATTTGTCTTCAAAAGGTAGCATATGTGGCACCAGATTGCATGTAAGGACACCTAATTTTTCATAAATTTTCAAAGGGGACGGGGACACCCCTCCTCTTAGACCCCTCCCCAGACAGACGATTTCACAACATACTGCATGCTACCCTCCCGTGAGAGAAATCCTGGCTACGCCACTACGCCACTGCCCCTTTACCCCTGGCCGGAGGCCCAAAGTGTTCACCCTAGCAAGTGTCCCCCAATAATTTTAACAGATCGCCGCCTCTGGTTGCAGATTTCGTCTAGCCCTAAAAACCCAGTTGGATCCCGTCATACTCTGCGTTCTGAATTAAATTAAGTCACAAGGGCTACATAATCTCATCCCAGCAGGGAATTGCCACGATAGACCACCTGGTCCCCACAGAGGCCGTTTGGGAAGACTTTTGACTGGGGCAGGGTCGATGTGCTTCCCTGATATCTGTTTCACTACGGTAATTGACAGACAATTATGATATGAACTTTACTCTTTAACGAAAATTTGCTTGGGCAGAAGGTAACTTTTTTGCCTTTATAGCTGGGGGTGGAACTGCACCGTAGACCCCTCAGTGGAAAGAGATTAGACAGGCAGCCGATAGCGAGCGTGTTGATCAAAAACCGGCACAGTTCACGTAACTATGCAGAGAGACTTAAGCCTGTAACCAAGGCGGTGCAGGGGGCGAAGCGTCCCCGGAAAACTTTTCGCTCCCTAGAAAATCAAAACTTACCATTGCCTTAATGCAGTTAAATTTACCTCGCCCCCCGAAAGTCCCCCTAATCTATCTCGCCCCCTTCAGTGCCTTGTCGGGTTACGGACCGAAAGAGACCTGAGGACACCACGAGAGACTTGGGCCAAGTTATAAGGCTGTCGGGGAATAAAGGAATTTGTCGGAGAGCCAAAAGCATTACATTTTTGTTATCTTTAGTATCATAAGAATAAACAAAGACCTAAATGTTAAACCAACTTAGCCGATAGTTTATGAGTTTTTTTTTTTTTTTCAGTTTGTTGTGGTTTATGTCCCGTAGCAAAAATTCAGAACAGGCGCGTAGCCACGGGGGGAGGGCTACCCACCAGATGTTCGCTAGCCGCCCCCCCCCCCCAAAAAATTGTTTGTGTCCTAATAACATGTGTAAGAATTAAGGACGGCGATCAATGCCATGCCCCCCCCCCCCCATTTGATACCTAGGCCCCCTACAAATTTCATCCTAGCTACGCCCCCGTGATTTAGAAGGGAAGGAGCTGGCCTGTAGTTAGGTGGGGGCACGGGGGCGTTCCCCGTGGGGGCTACTGTCCCCCTTATATGGAAAATCGGTCAAAAAATAAAATCTTACTTCCTGTAAACGGTAGCTCCGGTATGACTCCAAGCAATTTTTTACCAGAATAATCCCAAAAGGTGTTTAATAATGAACATATTTTGTTTTCTGTAACATTTTTTCAAAAAATAACAAAAATTTTAGCGCGCTTTCGTCTTCAGTTACATTTGCTTTTAGGCTACACCTCTTTCAGATATGCCGGCTTTATAAAGGTAAAGGTTACACAATTATGCTATTGTTCTTCCTTGCTGGCGTGAACCTGGAGAAACACAAAGTTGAATCGATGAGAAGTTCTATCCTCTTTTCTTACCATTTGAAAGATTCTTAAATCAGACCCACAGTCATGGTAAAAATATTTTGTTAGAAAAGTAAAGGGTCGAAATGTTGAGTCCAGGCCTGATGGAAATTCCCCCTCTCCCCGTGACCAGTCACCCGGCATGTTGCTTTTGCTCTTAAAGACAGACATTCATCATCCCAAGTACATCTTTGGCGGGGAGAAAGCAAAATCCTCAATTGGTGAATGCTATTTGATTGACATCAAAGTCAAAAGATGCACTGCTCACATTACACAGCATCACAGAGAGTGTTCTGATTACATATCATGGCCTTGTATGCAGTGCACCAGCCTGGGATAAATCCTTAATAAACTAGATTTGTGTCTGCACAAAGGGAGGGGTTCGTGACAGTTTTGGGAGGGGCTAGGAGTAACTTAGTTGGGAGGATTGGAACTGTCTTGGATAATGAGAAGCAGATTCTTCCATAGAAGCCTAAATTTTCTAACTTTCCTTAGTAAGAACCAATTGTTTTCAATTTTTCTTCAACAAAACCCCAAAGTTTTCGGAGCGCTTCGCTTACCCAAAATTTTATGTTCGGCATCCTTTGGGCAACCTGTCACTTTTGGGGGGGCTTTTGGTTGCAGGACCTCTTTAGTGCATATCCTTTAACCACCCTTTGCTGAGTCCTCATGCAGCCTTTTCCATTGTAAATAATTTTCGTACAAAAGTTTGGCGCTTCCCGTTCAGTTCTCCATCGAAGATGTATCACCAATGAACATTACTAGCCCAAAAATATCAGTGAACTATTCTAGCCAAGCTTAGTGAAGTCTCACTGTTAGATGTCGGGCATCAATGGGTTTTTATGTGGCAGTCTAGTACCTTGAGTAACATTCGTAACGTGATGACTATATGGTTTGAAGCTAAATTTACTAGTACCACAAATTCACTCAAAGTTTTCTCTTCATGCAAAATTTCGTCCAAAGTAAAAATACGATATTGACCATCAGAATCGTTAACTGTGAAGAGCTTGGTGTGCACTGTCATTCAAATTCCTGCTAAAAGTTTCATGCTAGTATTCCCATTTTGTAAATTCCTCGAACATTCGGGAATTTACACTAAGAATCCTACCAAAATCTTATACTGGACCACACCAAGCCTGCCATATGGTAGTGCCTGGCCCCCTCTCTGTTCGCAAATTAGTACTCAACTCTTCACCTGCACTTGCGGAGCTGAAGAAACATCATCGTGATCATAGTCTTGTTCCCTTCACTTGTGACGACTTTCCACGTCTCTGTTTTGCAAGAGGAGGGGAAATTCCCACCAGAAGAAAGAAATTTTCACGAGCTTTGGGCGTATGTGCACACTTTAAGCTAACTGTGGTAGGCATGAGGCATCTTCCCCTGTGGTTCCCGCAAACTGTTATCATGTGGTGCACGACACTAAAGATTACAAACATATAATCTTCAGTGCCCCCTATGCGGTGCCGGTGGCCCGCTATATCAGAAATACATGGCTACGGGCCTGGGAAGGAGGGTCCCGCTAATGTTAGTAACATTTGAATTGTGTTTTGCGCTCTTGTTTGATCGTCTTTCTTGGGTAATTTTGCATGCTCGGGCCGATCGTCCGTCCTCCTGTTTATTTTATACGCTTGGTTTTGGACGGTAAAGAAACTAATAAGCCCCTCACCCCCACCCCTTCAGCGGGGAAGACTTCGTGAAACAGCAGCCGCACCTTAATGAGTTACAATGTCCAATAGCTCCAGCGAGTGTGTCAAGGTAGCATTATGTTTCATATTACTATGACCATTTGTAATGAACCATTATACTAGTAAATAATACAATTCAGGTATGTACAGGTCCTTGATCCAAGAAGGCAGAGGTTAGTAGCCAACTTTTTCATGAATAAGTCACCAGATACGTACCTTCCTTCCAGGTCGCGGCATTAGCGTCTCAACCCAAACTGAACGTTGAATGTGCGCGTGTGCGCCCGTGTGTGCGTGGGGGAGGGGAATTGATCACGGATTCGGAAAATCGGTGTATGAGCACAGTCTCAAGGGCTGATCCAGGATTTCTCAAAAGGGGGAGAAGCTAATTCCGTGAGGACAAAGTCGAAGCTAAGGGCATCAATGTAGGCAGCCTCGATATAGGCTGGGGTGGGGGTTTTTCTATGAAATTTAAATTAGTTACTTCTCAATGGAATTTTCTGACATCTACCAATCAAAATTAGTATACATAGACTTTGTAGTGCCACTTTGGAAGCGTTTAAAAAAAGAAAGAAAGTGATGACGAAAAAGGTGGGGAGCGGGGATGAAGTCGGAGAATATTACTCTTGATCTGAGCCTGAGTATAGCCTACGTGGATTTTTTTTGCTCAACATTCAAAAAGTGGGAAGAGGTATCCATCGTCTGTTGACGCACATAAGTATAGGATATGGGCGTTTGTATTAGAGGTTTTCGTAAAGTAGTATCTTTTTCCCAGTTCGGAAAGAAAAGAAACAATTTCCCAGGGCCTGCGGGGGGGGGGGGGGGGGGAACTGCCTCCTGAGATTCCAAATCGTAATGATGGGAAAGTTGGCCTACTTGAGAAAAAAATGTTGAAGTACTGAACATTTCATTGTCCAAATTATGACACCCCCCCCCCCCCATGCCCCAAACCTGGGAAATCGCATATAAGGGTCCCCTTTTTAAAGACTCGTTCTTATGCGGGGTTTTCTTTCTGACGAATGAACCATCTTCCTCGTACAAGATACACCTCTTGAATACACAAGCATATACAATAGCTGAAGATAATAGCCTATGATTACCTTTAGTTATTAGCTAAACTCAATGAGCTGGTAAAGAAACTTTTAATTTAAAGGGCATTAGCAGTTGCCGTAAACTTATTTTGAACCAGGAACTAATTCTCTCAAATACCCCTCTTATTTTACTTCAAGTATCTTTCATGATATGATAGAACATAAATATTGCATATTCAGGGTAAACCAAGGAGTCACTCTATACATGAATTTCACAACTCAGTGAGAAACATAACATGATTCTCAAAAGCCAATGAAATACGATACCCGGGTGCACTAATTCAAATTGGGGTGACTGCGTTTTCCCTTTAAATAAAATTTTAGTTTTCTTCTTGAAATCTAAATTTGTCTCGTACGCATGAAATCTTAAAGAAAAGAATGCTTAGATGCAGCTTTAAGGTCTAAAATGTGTCATTTCCCTTTATCTGGAAGACATTTCGACCGAACACTTTCTTGCAGAGCCTACGCGCCAACCGATGATGGTTCCCGAGTGGTGTATTAAGAGCGCTAGGTAGAAGCCCGCACCGGGTACCAGCCTTGTAAGGACGCCATGCCACAGCTGAAAAATTCAGTAAATAGTTACACTTCAGATCATGTTATCTGTTAAAAACTTTACCAAAGATAACACCATTTTGGATCAAGGAAAACTTAGTACAAGAAAAATTTCCCAAAGAGTAACGGTGCCATCCCTTCTCTGAGGAAACATCCCCTTCAATTACACCTTACGAAAATAGGAAAAAGATCACTAAACAATGAGTATTCCTAAACATATAATCAATTCGCTTTACAAAGCTTCACCAAAGATAACACCATTTTGCATCCAAGCCACCTCAAAAAGACAAATATTTCTCAAAGACTATAGAGCGACATCCCCTTTTCTAAAACAGTTGGCTTATACCCAGCCAAAAATAGAAAGCATATCACTAAATAATCGGATGATAATACTTTGTAAAGATTTAATCAGTTCAAAGCTTTGCCAACCATAGCAAAATTTTGCGCCTAAGCCAGCACCCCCCCTACCCCCCAGGATGACTCTGAATCACCGGTGAAATACAGAGGGTCTGCCAGTGTGTCAACTATTTCTGTATAGGCACACCACTTAGTATTCCGCTTAGATATAGTGTCATGAACTGTCCTCTAGAGATTTTGCCCAGGCTACGGCCCTGTTTTCGTTTGTCTTCGCAAGTTGTGTTAAAGTGGTAGGCGTCTTCTGTGTCACGCCTTTTCCTCTGCCTCAAGAAAGACTCCTGGCCTTATTTTATGGAACGCGAATTACGCAAAGTTCGTCAATAACGGCGTAGTCGTTAGTAACAGCGGCGTACATTGAGTTAATAACGGCGTGATTATCAACAACAGCGTGGTAAATGTTGGTAATAACGGCCTGATTTTAAGAAACAACGTGGTTAATATCGGCAACAGTGGTGTAACTTTAAGTAACAAGGCGGTAAAAGTAGTTAACAGCGGCACGTTACGAAGTGGCCTTGTACAGCAAGAGGTTAACAACGGCGTAATCCTTATCAATAGCGAGCTAAATGTCTTTAACGACCTTTCCGCGTTCAACGGGCTGATTGTAAGTAACCATGTAATATGAGTTAACAACGTGAAAGCAGTCAATGGCGCTGTTTCAGTCAACGCAAATGCAATTAACGACGATGTAAATGGAAGCAACAACACGATTGGTAGTAGGCTAAGTCAATGCAGCCTATGCAGGGAGCTGGAAGACAGCTCCGTGCTCAATGTTCGTGGAGATGGAAGACAGCTAAATGCATGCTCAATGTTCCATGGCCCTTGTACTTAAGCTGCTGGAAGAGTGGGTGTTTTTTATCGCAGTGCATTTGAGGATTTTATTGAAGCTTGTACAAAGTCATGTACAGATCGAAGGCTTATCAGACTCAGAGCTAGAGGTGTGCACGAAACATTTTGCTTGAAGAATACATACAGCCTGGCCTAACGAGATCCGTTTGGGATCGGGTAAAGGATCAGAATAATGCCCCCCTCCGATCAGTGGCGTCACCAGACTTTTTTATTCTGGAGGAGCACAAGGTAGCACAACAGTTCGACGAGGGCACAACTAGATAGTGGCCGGATGCAGTATGTTGTGTGATCGCCGGCCTGGGGGAGGGGTGTGTGCCCCCTCCCCTTTAATTTTTTTTTTTTTTTGCTTTTTTAAAGAGCCTAGATGCAAAATAGTGCGAGATTGTCGACTTTTTTAATTAACCTTGGAGGTTTAGTTGTAGTGGTCTATTGGGGAAAATTTTTTTATCCTTCCGTGGAAATACCTTTTCATTGGAAACTTTTTTTGGGGGGGGGGGGGCTTGATGAGAGGGAGTGGTTAAAGGGTGTTATCTTCCCCCTTGAGACATTTGTATGCACGTAAGAATGCTAAGAACAAAAGTGAAATGGTGATACTGTACAGTACTATAACGTTTTAGCAAACTTTTTCATGTTCTGTGTGTGCGTGTGTGTGGGGGGAGGGGGGTAAATTGGAATAAAATTACTTACTTGCATTTTCCATGAACTAATTTCACGTGCGGAAAATCCTTATGCAACTGATTGTTGAAGTTACATTTTTTTTTTTTTTTTGCCTGATACCTGGATACTTTGGCCATGTTTTTAGTCCAATTACCCTAACTTTGGCAGGGCCTTTTTAAAGAATTTTTAGTAAGGGGGGGGGGGAATTCAGCAAAAGGGACCAACTCAGGCGCGTGTCCAGGATTTTCAGCAACTGACAGGGGTCTGGTCTGAGGGGGAAGCCCTTTCGCCCGAAGGTGCCCGCGCACGGCGGGGGGTCCAGGCACTGGCGTAGGCAGAATTTTTGCATGGGGGATAACTGCAGGACCTGATCGCCGGCCTAGCTGGGGAAGGGGTATAGGGGAGGGGGTCCTCTGAGAAATTTTTATTAATTTAAGGTAGCTTAGATGCAAAATAGTGATGTTTCTGAACTGATCATATGTGACTGGAAATGTTCATAATTTACTGGATACTAATTTTTGGTTGGGTGAAAAATGACCGTATTGTGAAAGGGGTCTAGAGGAGGAGGGAGTGACCCCTTCTCCCTGAGAAATTTTTGAATATTTTAAGCACCCTCAGATGCTATCTGGTGCAATATTTAGCATCATTTGAAGTCATTTTTTGTTCCATTACAAGAAATAAAGTTAAACAAGTTCGGCGCGAGCAGGGGGTCTGGACCCCCTCTGGACACGCGCCTGCAACTTAAACAGAACGCGACCATTAGTCGGCGCAAACATTACAAAGAAATTTGTCCAGATTGCCAGAAACGGGACTTCCAATGGCTTATAAGAAAATTCATACATTATTTATAGCCTATTTTATTTAGTTACTGAGTGAGGTCATTTTATAGTACCCTCTTCCCTCCCCGTCTGCTTAACATTAGGCAGTGACTTCCACCACTGAGTGATGCAGACCGCGTGTTTGGTCTAGCGGTAGAGCATCCGCCTCTCACGAGGAAGGCCCGGTTCGATTCCCAGGTCGAGTCATACCAAAGACTCTAAAATGGAACCTACTGCCGTTGTGCGTGATGCTCCGCATAAGCAATGGAGTAGAGAAAACAAGGCAGTGAGTCACCACTGGAAATAAGGCCGTGGCCGGCTCGACTTGAACCAATATAGGTTGGAAACTGGGCCGTAAAGTTCCATCTAACTAACAAATCCACCAGTGATGCACCCAGGATTTTGGACTGGGGAGCTAAGCATTGTGGGAAGAATATCTAAGCGGAGCGCCACCATTTCTTGGCGCGGAGCGCGGGGTTGCCATTTTGGCGCTTTTCCGCCAAATTCCTAAAATTTGGCGCTTTACGGATTGGTTGGCGGCTGAAAGTTCTATTTGGCGGCTTGGCGCTTTTTGGGTGTAAATTTGGCGCTTTTCTTCAGTCTGAAATACGTTCATTCAAACACTATGTTGACATCAATTTCACATCATTCTTTGCTTACCGTTGCCCATTTTTTATGTTTGAAGTCAACGTTGTCTTGTAAAAGAATGGTACATTCTTATAATGTAGTACGTAGGCTATTATAATATGATCAACTTCATGCTGTAAAACGTGTTTCTGGACTCTGAAGACGCCGTGTGCACATGCTTCTGTTATAGGGTTTACGGTCGTTTCAGCCCCTTGCCAGTTTGCCCCCAACCAGTTCGCCCCCAGGCGATGACCAGTTTGCCCCCAAAGACCTACCAGTTCGCCCCAAGTGCTGACCAGTTCGCCCCCTAAATTATTGACAATATACCTTTGTTATTTTCGGCATTTTTGTGCCTTTTCTTCCTTTATCAGTTTATGATGCATCCTTTGATGCAAATATCAAAAATCATTACACAAGAAAATTAGCAGAAAAGAGATGTAGTACCTAATTCCGCGTACATGATACCTGATTGGTTGTTCTTAGTTGATTGCACATGTGATCGAGTATGGTCAAGAATACATTCTCCGCGTGCTAGTTTTTGTCGGCATTTTTACAAATACAATTCCATGCAATATCAAAAACGTTTTCCAATATACCTATCTCATGACAACTGTATTTAAGTAAGGTGGAAATGTGATCACGAACTTAACAAAACTTAACACTAAGAAACCACTAGACTTCAACTAGCACAAAGATGTGATGCGCTGTAGGTATAGCGGTATTCAGTTCAAGTGAGTCCCTCGTCACTTTTTGTTTCCACATTTCATGCCATTTTGCTGCAACTGTAGGCCTATTTGAATTTTTTTACAATAACTAACAGTTAGTGTTAGTAAAATCGAGGGGGCGGACTGGTAGGTACTTGGAGGCGAAACGACTTCCACTTTGGGGCGAACTGGCAAGGGGCGGAACGACTGGGGCGAACTGGTTGGGGGCGAACTGGCAAGGGGCGAAATGACCGGGTACCTTCTGAAGGCAGACGTACAGTGCATATTACAAGAATGTGATATTGATATGATGTACAGTGTAGGCATACACACAAAGTAGACCTACACATTTTTCCAGATTTCAGTTGTCAAAAGTGAGTCAAAAATGTGTAATCGCGACCTAAATCTGGACCTTTTTTGGTAATGAGAGCATTAATTTTTGGACAAACTTTGGCACTTTTCTTGGCAGCTAAAAAATTTTGTTTGGCTCTTTTTGATTCTATTTGGCGTTTTTTGAAACGTTGTTTGGCTCCATAGCTTTCCTTTTATCTGGCAACCCTGGCGGAGCGTTCCAGAAAATTAGTTTGGATAAATCCCCCCCCCCCCCCGATTACCGGAAATCGCCCTCCTCAGGCTCTGCTATTAAGCTCCTAGGAACTAATCTTCTTAAAACTGTTGGCAGATTGTCAATATATGGTGATGTCTGCCCCTCAATATACAAAGTATGATAAAATTTTTACGTTTTTCTGACTGTTATGTGTTACCAGTACGTTATAGTAAAGAACATTTTGCCACACTTCCTTACCTCTGGTGGATTAAATATAAGCCTACAATATTTTCAGCTTACTAAAACAAAACAAGAGCTCATTGGAACCCCCTCCCCTCCTTCCTTTGGTACGCTACTGGTTTCAAGAATTCCAGAAAAAGGGACGGGGGGGGGGGGGGGCAAATGAGCTGACTAGGGGGCTGTTCAGGAGACTGGGGGCCACGGCCCCCCAGCATGTATGTTAAACAAGGCCCTGTATGGAACCACTGCTACCGCACTTTGTTACTGTTCAATTGGCTACAGTGCATGTGTGATCACAGCAGAAAAAAGTCATTGGTGCTCTTGACTTTAAATCTCTATGATTGCAGGTAGCTGTTTGCCTGCGTACGTTGTGCATGGGCGTTAAGGACCATTATCTAAGCCCAGTGTTGTAACTAGTCACTCAATTTTGCAGTCGAGCCGAGTCATTTACTACTTTCAATGTGACTCGAGTTGAGTCAGTGACTCGAGTCATTGTATTATTTCAGTGAGTAAAATTATGATACAATTGCTCGAGTCATTTCCCTTTTGAAAATTAGTGACTCGAGTCATGACTCCTTACAACACTGTCTCAGCCTCCATCTGAAGTTTGCGAAAGGTACAGAGTAAGCTTACACATTTAACAAAATATTAATTTTGCAACATTAATTTTTAATGTTTTGGGAAATTTCAAAATTCAGGGACATTTTTATCAGTCGGGGACACTTTTTAATCGGGCACGGAACGCTGGAATCGGGGACTGTCCCCGAAAATCGGGTGGGGGGGGGGGGGTCTGGTCACCTTACCGTAGCTGCGCCACTGTGCCACTAACTAAAATTATATGAAGTTCATTGCGACTGAGAGAAACGAGATCTTAAAAACCCCATTTATTTTTCTATTAGGCCTATTCTTCTATAGCCAGGCTATGCTACCATATGTAGGGCGCAGCCCGTCCTCCCCGACGGACCGCTCAACTCCCAAATGGCTCCTGTCGGCGCTCTTAAATTTTAGGTTTTTACCGTATTGAGGCATAGGTAGGCCTCCATCTATACCCACCCTTCGAAGAGCCCCGAATTATTGCATGCTTTGACCTATGTTTGTATATGTTAGTGCAGAAATTTTACAAAGAAAAGTGGCAAATAGTCGAAGTTAACAACATTGGTGTTCTTGTTACCGTATTGAGGCATAGGTATCTATACCCACCCTTCGAAGAGCCCCGAATTATTGCAAACTTTGACCAAATTCTCAGGCTCTTCAAGTATTTTGAAGCGCCCCTACAGGTCATTCTCGCCAGGGGTCTGAAACGTAGCCTACGTCCCCTGGCACCCAGCTAAGAAAAGCTTCTTACTCCCGCGAATGGACAGTATAGTTTACTTCATCCTTTCATTTGAGACCACACCATGCGCTAAACGTTTTGCCGCCATATGCCATATGCTTCTTCATTTGGTCTTTACCGCGTGGACTTTGAGTTTCGCAATTTCCCTAGGAACACATTCGGAACCTTCCTCATCTATCAGGTTTTTCATTGCTTGGACTCAGTATCTTTGGATTGAAAAAATCGTTCACTAGGATTCCAGCATTTCGAATTTACTTAACGTGCCTTTTTATTTTTCATCCTGTCAAGCACTGGTCCGGCCGATACGGAGTCATTCCGCCTCGCCTTCACATCAGCCGTATACTTTAAATATCGCCAATAAGGTAAGTAACAGCGCCATTGAAGTTTGCGTTGTTGATGCGAATCGTGTTGTTGCTTCCGTTTACATCGCCGTTGATTGAATTTGCCTTGACTGCAACAGCGCCATTGACTGCTTTCACGTTGTTAACTGCTTTCACGTGTTTACTTACAATCAGCCTGTTGAACGCGAAAAGGTCGTTAACGACATTCAGCTCGCTATTGAAAAGGATTACGCCGTTGTTACTTCGTACCACGCCGCTGTTAACGCGTTTTACTTAAAGTTACGCCGTTATTACCAATACATACCACGTTATTCCTTAAAATCAGGCCGTTATTACCAACATTTACCACGCTGTTGTTGATAATCACGCCGTTATTAATTAAATGTATGCCGCTGTTACTAACGATTACGCCGTTATTGATGAACTTTGCGTAATTCGCGTTCCATATTATTTTACCCTCGTGAAGAACAGCGGTTGATATCGACTCGTTTACAATTTGGTACCAGCCTTCCGTTGAAGATGTTATGGTAGAGCGCCCTCAGTTTACAAAAACCGTCTGTGCATTTCATCTGACAGAGGCCATACTGTATGTTAACTTCATGATTTGCCTTCATCTAACAGCTGAAATTATTAGGCCTGACTGTCACCAAAGTTGACCGAACCAGACAGAATTCGACTTAAATATACACCAAGCAAAGTATCCGGGGGGAGTGTTGAGTCCCATTCCCTCCAGGATTGGAAAACAAATGTTGCTGCACTCTCATAGTATAGGTCACACTTTTACTTAATTTACAGTAGTCAATGCACCATGTATAATTTCCCTAAGTCGGGAAGTACACGGTAGGCCCTATTCCAGTGGAAGAGGTAAAGCTGATCTGTTATCCTTCCTCCTTGATCGTCTTTCTGGGGCAATACGGCTGCTACAGAGAGGATCGCCTGTGGTCCCGTGTGCCCTACATACTAGTGTCAGGCCCGGTTGGTTTCAGAGGTGGCGCAAGGATTTGCCCGACGGGGGGGGGGGGGGCAGCAACCTCATGCATGCCCCGACAAAAGGTGCCAAAAGGACAACAAACGAAAAATGTTTACTTTTTTTTGGCAAAAAAATCGACAATTTGGAGGTGTTATTGAAGACAATTTGAAAAACGGGTATTTTTTTCTCAAGGAGAAATTTGGGGTCTTAATTGAAGAATTTGCCCTTTCTATGAGAAAAATTAAGCAGGTCGTCAGGGCGACTGAAGATTATTGAGATTACATATTGTATCTTGTACGGATTAAGCTCCCCGACGAAAATGGAAAATTTCCCCGGCAGGGGGCCATGGCCCCCGCTGGCGCCATGCACTCCTAGTTGGTTTTAGCCTGTCAAAATTCGTGAAACAACACTCTCAACTTTATCAGTAACGACGAGTTAGGCCAGTACCCAGAGAAGGTGCTATAGCTTTTGAGAGAGCAGAGGGTGCATCTTGGGAGGTGAGATATGATAAAATGTATTAAGCCAATGCTAATTTTAATTTTCTAATGGGTGAATAATTATTTTTCTAGGGGCGTCTCCCCCTGCCACCCGCCCCAATTTTTTTTTGAAGCTAGAGGTTGGTAACCAACTTTCTCATAGGCTAGTCACCAGGTACGTGAGACCTTCAAGTTCCTCGCGGGCTAGGCAACAACGTCTCAACCCAAATCAAAATATGTTTGGGGGGGGGAAGGGGAGGGGAAGGGGTAGTGATGACGGAAAATGAAAAATGTTGGAGTATAGAGTGTGTGGATTGTTCCCTCAATCTTCAAAAAGTGGGGAGTTGGACATGTCCCCGTCCACCGTCTGTCTAGGCCCATGAGTATAGGATATGAATATTTGTATATGAGAGAGTTCATGTCATGAAAACAAACGAAACAGTTTCGTTTTTCGATCATGAGGGGACAGGACAGGCGACACAATATCAAGTTCATGCTATGTTTATTGACTTAAAGGCATGCGAGACGGGGCGAGACTGGCCGGAAGAGGGCTGTGGCTGCATTCCCTCATTTGGGCAGAATATTTGCCATTTCGGATCAAATTGCATGACTTTTCTGGCTTACATGCACTAAAAGTTCGGGCAAATGTGCTCATCTCCAATGTAAAAAAAATGTCAAAAATTTGCAGTACTCTTCCTTAAAATTTGCTAAGAGATTGGACTAAATTGAATCTGAGGATCTTCAAAGAAAGAAATTTCCAAAGAAGGGACACATCCCCTCCCCCTTTGACCCCTTCCTCAGGCACGTGGTCCGAAACAACGTTCAGACCCCTGTCATAAGCAGCTACCTACGCCTATGTACACTGTAAAAATAGACGTCTTCATTTTTTAACACATATATGGCGTTTAAGAATTAGAAAACGAACAACAAAATGGATACGCACCGTAAATGACTGAACGAATATTAACACATGATAAGGATAATGACGTCAATTAAAGTGCACTCCGCAAACAAGTTTACATGATTTATATATGTGTTAATTTTTCTTTATTAAAAACAACTTGATGTTTACAGTAATCATGAAATAAACGCATAAACGTGTTTATGAGATGGCGTTAAAGTTGGCGTTTTAGACGTTTAATTTGCTTATGTATTTTATTGTTTTTTCTGTTACATAAACGCCAAGACGCGTTTGTTATCTGTTACAAAAAAGTGTTAATCAATTTTTATAGTGTAACACAATTTAATTGGTATTTCAAGCTCAACATTGGGAATATCATGAAGGAATCACGACCCGATATCTTTAGTAACATTTTTTAGAGACACGTTACAAAAGTTTCTCTCAGACATTATTTTCGACATACTTTGGAGTGCACTTGTTATTGCTTCTTGGTGACTGTTTGCTTATTGTTTACATTCAGGAGCGGATTCAGAGGGGGATGTCCCGGCCACACCCCCTCCCCACGGGCCCATTTCGGCACCACTTTCTTCTCTTTTGAGATGTCCCAAGGCTGTTATACGATATGCATGCTTATTTTGTTTGCAAGATGCCAGGAAATACCATTTAAGTGTCAAAATTTAAAGATTTCCCTAGGGCCCCCCCCCTCGAGGTTTTGTACATTTGACGCTCGTAAGTACGAATAGTTGCCCTCATAGAGTTTGTCCCCCCTCCCCTTGTGAAATTCTGGATCCGCTATTGACATTTGTTTTAGAAAGGTACTTTGAACCATACTTATCAGTCATTTTACCCTTTGATTATCGTGCTCTGTGTCCTCTGTGGCTCGTTACCTCAGCCCCTCCCCTGAAGCCTGCTGTTAGCCTGAATTCTGAAACTACGATTTTATGCGTATTGTACAACTGTGCGCCCCCAACTAACGCCATTCAGAGGTCGGAGAAAAACTTCGCGATTGTGTTACATTTATCCCAGGGCTTTTGGGGGCTAGTCGTCTGAGGCCTAACCGGGCATTTTTTCTTGAATTCCATCTGGGTCTTATTGGGGACTATTGGGCCCCACACCCTCCCGTCAGCGGTGCATGTTAATTAGCCGAAGAATCATAATTACGGCGAGTAAACTTGAGATTTTCTACTTCTTTACACAGGAAATATATAGTTTCAGGTTTACGAAATCATTCACCGTATAGTTCTCTCAATAGACAACCACTGACGACGGACCACTGACGACGGACCACTGACGGCACCACTGCGCGACACGCGGAGTTTCTTCCCCAGGATGAATGGCGGCGATTTTCGGAAAACAATTTCCATTGAAATAATGAAAAATGAAAATAATGCTCAGGTAAGGGTTAAGGTAAGAAAATGAAATTGCCAAATTCGTCCTGGGAGAAAATCACTCCAGCGGCACAGACAACAGCATATACCAGGCGTTATTCAGAGTTACTATAGAGTAAAACAAAAAATATTGATCAGTTTGTGTTTTTGTGTTCTGTATGCTCAAGCATGGGCGTAAATCCCGGGGGGGGGGGGGATGGGGGGATATATCCCCCCAACATTTGACTTGGGGGGGGGGATGGCCCATGTAATCATCCCCCCCCCCCCAATGTTTCAGTCTACAGATACGTGTATGGTGGAAAGTGTATTTTATTCTTCATTTTCGTAAGAATTTTTTTCAATCTCACTTCACTTTCTATCACAAATGTTTCTCAAACTATCAGAATTTTAGCAAATCTTTGGCAATTTGTTAAAATTTTCGCGCGCTCCGCGCGCTCCCAACCTTACGTCAGTGTCACTTATATTATCAATATCTTCCGATAGCAACTTTCGGAAAAGCACACCAGCAAAAAGTTGAAAGTTTACGAATTAATAGGTAAAAGACTGCTTTATGGCAGTGGCATGTAGGTTTGTTGGGCAATTGAAAGTGTCTCGATGTAGAGTCTGAATGCAGGTTTTGTAATGGAAATATTATTCGTCACTGTTTACACTCCATGTCATGACCATTATTAAGGTAATAATACACGAAACTGTTCTGATCACGGCACTTTCCGAAGAACAGAGATACATCTCCAAATATCTGTGGGGACCTCGCATCAATATGGGATCTTTCAGTCTAATATGTAGCATGATGTAGAAGGTTGAAAGTACGTATCTGCCGTTAAACATTTTTCCAAAAATTTTTACCAGAGTTTCGCCAGTTCGCGCTGAGCCATTATCGGTATAGATGGTGATTGTTCATAGACTTATGACGAAAACAGCACTCTGTAACGCTCTTATTAGTCCTTCACCCCTTTTGCTACAC
The DNA here is from genome assembly GCA_029531755.1 of Holothuria leucospilota. Classification (NCBI taxonomy): domain Eukaryota; kingdom Metazoa; phylum Echinodermata; class Holothuroidea; order Aspidochirotida; family Holothuriidae; genus Holothuria; species Holothuria leucospilota. Next base: position 89,634,057 of record CM055961.1, read on the forward strand.
CTATCAGGGAGGTCTAATATCACCTCACTGCACCTATACTCTCCCTCCCTCTCATTTTCCATTGCTGGCAGCTGTTCGTCCGGATTTTAGTTCAAAAGTAGTAAAAATACGATAGTTGTAAAGTGTTTGGGGGCGTACTCTATTATCATTTGGACGTCAGGTAGTATACGCATTATGTCATTGCCCCCCCCCCCCCACCCCAATTAGTATGATTAATGCAGAGCTTTAAGGAGGTCCTATTCAGGTATCTGCTAGCCTTAGATGCCCTTTCATAATGCACAATGAAGGAAAGGATATATTTCGTAATAACTCAAGAATGTTTCTGTGGACTCCACGCACATATTTTTATGTAAAAACTTTCCCGAAATAGAAGGCAGTAAAATAGACAGAAGGGAGGGGGCTTCAGGAGATTTGTTGACAACGTACCTGTCTCTTAATAGAAAACATATTCTCTTTTACCTAACCAAAATTTAGCATTCACTAAATTATGGACATTTTCTGGCCATATATGATCAGTTCCAAAAACATCCCAAAGATAGCACCATTTTGCATCTAAAAGACCAATAAATTAATAAAAAAATTCTTAAAGGGGAGGGGGAACCTCTTCCCCCGGACGACACCTTTATGTAGTGACAAACGAAAGATCAAAACTGCTGCATGCAAATGCAGGAACGCATAATTTACCCAGACTTGGGGGAACAGAGGTATTATTATATGCGACATCATCTATGGTGCCCCCAGTCACAAAAAACCTGGCGACGCCACTGATCTCAAGCCAACTTACAGGTCTTGTAATGATCTCCGAATTCAAAATCCAGTTGTCTGGGATGACCCTATATGTTGATCCCTGCCTTTTTAAGCTTAAAAGGACATTGTTGGTCTTGTACAATTTCAATCTGGTGCAACTTATCAACGAGTTTTGTGCTCAAAATAACAGTTCCTAAATGTATGATATACCAATAGCCTACCAAAGAACATTACCACTGAAATTAGCCCCTCAAAACAGTCTTCCTGGCACTTCTGAGACATTAAAACCCAGGAGCTTCCGGGGGCTTCGCCCCCTGAACCCCCACCGGGGCTTTGCCCCTGGACCCCACCAGGGGCCCTACGGCGGGCCCCTGGACCCCACCCGTCAGCACATGTTCCACATTTGCGATAGTTCACCCCATCCCCCCAAAGTTGAAAAGAAATCTACGCCCCTGTGCTCAAGAGGACGTTGCCTTTGGACTTTGCCTTTGGTACAACGTATTAGCAGGCGCGTATCCAAGGGGGGAGGAGAAGCCGCCCCCCCCCCCGAGCATATTTTGGGTATTTTTTAAATGTTTTTTATGATATTACTAGTAACTCAAAATAAAAAATTATGTTTTGATGCAACTTACAAGGCCTGGAAAATGCCTCTTCTAGCGCTCTGGGAGGTATTTTCGGCCAAATTATCTTCACGCTTCGCGCCAACCTATGGTGGCTTTATGCTTAGATAGTTTGCCTACAGGCTTCGCTCCCCCCCCCCCCTCTCTTGGCAAATCTCTGGCTATGCGCCTGTGTATTGGATAAATTGTAAGGAAAATTGCTGCAAATTTTTGACAATGATGTTTTAAGAAGGAAACAAGTAATAGGATTTTGTCTTTGGATTTTTGACGGGGTGGGGGGGGGGTAATTTCCCCACCAGACCCTGCTTCGTAGCTTATGTATAGTACTTATAAAAATATATAAAGCTAGACTGTCTATGCTAGAATTTGAGTAGGTATCCTTATCCTCTTTCAGTATAAGGCAAGTGCCTATGTTAGAGGAACAATGGCCTAAGGTCTCTGTGCGACTATTTAATATAGCGTGGATTGACTCATTCATATAAAGTCGCTACGTCACCCTACCTATATATATATATATATATATATATATATATATATATATATATATATATATATATATATATATATATATATATATAGATATATATATATATATATAGATATATATATATGTCTCCCTATATATATATATTTATATGTATGTATATATATATATGTATATATATATAGAAATTAAATAACAATCCAAAACGGAAGATGGACAAAATGAAGTACTAATGTTTTAATTAGCAGCCATATATTTATACCCCACCTGGGGTCTTCTTCAGTGGCTAATGATATAACAGAAGATAGATCGAAACAAAACAAAACAAAAGCGTTAACAAAGAGTTGAGAAACGCTACAGATAGTTACGTAATAAAGAAAAAAAGCGCGCGACTACAATAGAGGTGAGGGGTGTGGGCGCGATCCAGTGTGGGACGCGTGAGAGAAAAATAGTGCAAAAGTATAAGCTAACGCCTACTCGCGCGATAACTCCTAAAAGAAAAGTAGAGGAGTTGATAAAACCGCGCATTTCTTAATAACGTGTGTCCACAAAGGAATAGCCTTTCAGGAAACCCAAATCACGATTTAGGCCGCGTTTATGGGTCCCGAGCTTGAGGATCCATTGCATTTCCCTCCTTTTCCTGCAAATGAGGGAATTAAACCCTGAACCTATGAGAGTGCACTTCAAGTTATCTATACTGTGATTAGGTAGGTTGAAGTGTTCAGCCACAGGGTAACCCCTCGAGTTATCACGGATAGTCTTCTTATGGTAGTTGAACCTGAATCGGAAGGGGTTAGAAGTTTCACCAACATAGTTACCATAGGAACATCTGTCACAGGACAAAAGATATACTACGTTAGGCGAGTCACAAGTGAGCATGGGTGGTTTGATAATTACGTTGGCTCCCGGTGGTTGGAAGTTGGGTTCACAGTTGATAATATTGCAAATCTGACAACGGGGTTTCAGACACTTCCTATTACCTGTGGGTTTGTTCTTGGAGGGGAGGCTGGAGGAGGTGAGAATGGAACTCAGATTAGATGTTTGCCTTTTAGCATGTAGGGGTGGTTGGGAGAATAAATTACAAAGAGACTCGTCGTCCCGCAATATCTTAAAGTCATTACGTAAGATTCCAGAAAGAATCTCAACTTTGGGATGGTAATCAAATACCATAGGGATGCGGGAACTAGGATTCTTGGTTTTGTATTCCAGCAATTCAGAGCGGTGAGAGTTGGAAAGTTTCCTAATTTCTTTGTTAATAAGCTTAAGGGGATAGCCACTAGAAAGAAGATGGCTAACAAAAACTGCAAGCTGATGCTGGAAATCATCGTTGTCAGAACATATACGCTTGATCCTAATGCCTTGGCTGTAAACAATAGATCTTTTTAAGCTAAGAGGGTGACAACTATTGAAATCCAAATATTTGTGGATATCAGTGGGTTTGGTGTAAAGGGACGTGGAAATAGTGGAATCCTTGATTTTCACCAATACGTCAAGGAAGGGTATCGCTTCATAGGAGCGTTCCATAGTGAAAGATATGCTATCGTGTAGCTCATTTGCCCGTTTGTAAAACGCTAAGAATTCTTTCTCACTATGGGGCCATATGAAGAATATATCATCTATGTAACGGTAATAGTGGGCGGGTCGAATTGTTGAAGCATTCATAAGTTTATCTTCGAAACATGCCATGAAGATATTAGCATAGCTAGGAGCCATTCTGGTGCCCATTGCGGTCCCTTTGACCTGTAGAAAATGCTTATCGTTGAAGGTAAAGTTGTTATGGCTCAAAATAAATAAAATAAGGTCGCATACATCACTCACAAACTCATCTGGGTGGTTATGTTGCGTGAGGAATTCTCTGCAAGCCTGAACACCGTCAGCATGGGGAATGTTAGAGTACAAAGAACTGACGTCCATGGTGACTAGGAATGAATTAGGGGTGAGGGTAGGAATCTCATTAAGAATTCTGAGAAAGTGGGTGGTATCTTGAACATAGCTAGGAATCTTACTTACTAAAGGATGTAACACAGAATCAATGAAACCTGATAATGGTTCGGTGAGTGTGCCTATTCCTGAGATTATGGGTCTTCCAGGGGGGAGAATTCCATTAGTTTTAGATAGATTCACGATATCTGCCGGACTGGCTTTCGAAATGTCACCAATGAGACCGGGATGTTGTTGGCCTATCAGCTTAGGTAATTTGTGGAGTTTAGGTAAGGTATAAAATTTCCCTGGACTGGGGTTCTCAGGTATAAGCGCACTCACCTGTTGTTGTAGCTCTGTAGACCTCAGATTGTCGGCTAATGATTTAAGTTCTTTAGCAAACTCATCAGTGCAGTCATCATCCAATGGGTAGTAGAAGTCTCTATTTCGTAGTTGTGACTCAGCTTCTGCGATATAGTCGGTGGTATTCAGGACCGTGACGGCACCGCCCTTGTCGGCTCTTTTAATAACGATGTTGTCGTTTCGTTTGAGTCTTTGTATAGCCTTCCGCTCTTGAAAGGTGAGGTTGTGCTTCATTGGTTCTTTCTACCAGAAAGAACCAATGAAGCACAACCTCACCTTTCAAGAGCGGAAGGCTATACAAAGACTCAAGCGAAACGACAACATCGTTATTAAAAGAGCCGACAAGGGCGGTGCCGTCACGGTCCTGAATACCACCGACTATATCGCAGAAGCTGAGTCACAACTACGAAATAGAGACTTCTACTACCCATTGGATGATGACTGCACTGATGAGTTTGCTAAAGAACTTAAATCATTAGCCGACAATCTGAGGTCTACAGAGCTACAACAACAGGTGAGTGCGCTTATACCTGAGAACCCCAGTCCAGGGAAATTTTATACCTTACCTAAACTCCACAAATTACCTAAGCTGATAGGCCAACAACATCCCGGTCTCATTGGTGACATTTCGAAAGCCAGTCCGGCAGATATCGTGAATCTATCTAAAACTAATGGAATTCTCCCCCCTGGAAGACCCATAATCTCAGGAATAGGCACACTCACCGAACCATTATCAGGTTTCATTGATTCTGTGTTACATCCTTTAGTAAGTAAGATTCCTAGCTATGTTCAAGATACCACCCACTTTCTCAGAATTCTTAATGAGATTCCTACCCTCACCCCTAATTCATTCCTAGTCACCATGGACGTCAGTTCTTTGTACTCTAACATTCCCCATGCTGACGGTGTTCAGGCTTGCAGAGAATTCCTCACGCAACATAACCACCCAGATGAGTTTGTGAGTGATGTATGCGACCTTATTTTATTTATTTTGAGCCATAACAACTTTACCTTCAACGATAAGCATTTTCTACAGGTCAAAGGGACCGCAATGGGCACCAGAATGGCTCCTAGCTATGCTAATATCTTCATGGCATGTTTCGAAGATAAACTTATGAATGCTTCAACAATTCGACCCGCCCACTATTACCGTTACATAGATGATATATTCTTCATATGGCCCCATAGTGAGAAAGAATTCTTAGCGTTTTACAAACGGGCAAATGAGCTACACGATAGCATATCTTTCACTATGGAACGCTCCTATGAAGCGATACCCTTCCTTGACGTATTGGTGAAAATCAAGGATTCCACTATTTCCACGTCCCTTTACACCAAACCCACTGATATCCACAAATATTTGGATTTCAATAGTTGTCACCCTCTTAGCTTAAAAAGATCTATTGTTTACAGCCAAGGCATTAGGATCAAGCGTATATGTTCTGACAACGATGATTTCCAGCATCAGCTTGCAGTTTTTGTTAGCCATCTTCTTTCTAGTGGCTATCCCCTTAAGCTTATTAACAAAGAAATTAGGAAACTTTCCAACTCTCACCGCTCTGAATTGCTGGAATACAAAACCAAGAATCCTAGTTCCGCATCCCTATGGTATTTGATTACCATCCCAAAGTTGAGATTCTTTATGGAATCTTACGTAATGACTTTAAGATATTGCGGGACGAAGAGTCTCTTTGTAATTTATTCTCACAACATCCCCTACATTCTAAAAGGAAAACATCTAATCTGAGTTCCATTCTCACCTCCTCCAGCCTCCCCTCCAAGAACAAACCCACAGGTAATAGGAAGTGTCTGAAACCCCGTTGTCAGATTTGCAATATTATCAACTGTGAACCCAACTTCCAACCACCGGGAGCCAACGTAATTATCAAACCACCCATGCTCACTTGTGACTCGCCTAACGTAGTATATCTTTTGTCCTGTGACAGATGTTCCTATGGTAACTATGTTGGTGAAACTTCTAACCCCTTCCGATTCAGGTTCAACTACCATAAGAAGACTATCCGTGATAACTCGAGGGGTTACCCTGTGGCTGAACACTTCAACCTACCTAATCACAGTATAGATAACTTGAAGTGCACTCTCATAGGTTCAGGGTTTAATTCCCTCATTTGCAGGAAAAGGAGGGAAATGCAATGGATCCTCAAGCTCGGGACCCATAAACGCGGCCTAAATCGTGATTTGGGTTTCCTGAAAGGCTATTCCTTTGTGGACACACGTTATTAAGAAATGCGCGGTTTTATCAACTCCTCTACTTTTCTTTTAGGAGTTATCGCGCGAGTAGGCGTTAGCTTATACTTTTGCACTATTTTTCTCTCACGCGTCCCACACTGGATCGCGCCCACACCCCTCACCTCTATTGTAGTCGCGCGCTTTTTTTCTTTATTACGTAACTATCTGTAGCGTTTCTCAACTCTTTGTTAACGCTTTTGTTTTGTTTTGTTTCGATCTATCTTCTGTTATATCATTAGCCACTGAAGAAGACCCCAGGTGGGGTAGAAATATATGGCTGCTAATTAAAACATTAGTACTTCATTTTGTCCATCTTCCGTTTTGGATCGTTCTTTAATTTCTACATTAAACGAAGTACACGTGGATATTCTACTCATTATCATGTTATATATATATATAAATATATATGTATATATATATATATGTATATATATATATATATATATATATATATATATATATATATATATATATATATATATAGATATATATATATATATATATATATATATATATATATATATATATATATATATATATATAAAGGGAAAAGTGAGGGGGGAGGGGGGATGGCCCAGTGCCCCCCATACACCACTGCACGTATCCTCTATGATATTTCTGAACATAAATACTGGATATTAAAGCTGAAAGGAGCGGTTGGCCTTTTGCAGGAATCTAAAGTTTGCAGTTACAAAAGTACTGTCACGTGATTTAAAATGATTCTCAAAGAATTCGTATACCAACATATTCAGGCCTTGAATGGCAGCTGTTTTACGACGCTAAGCGACCACGGATGTGGGGAAAGCCTATATGGCTTATAAATTGCAAAACTTCACGTCGGGTACAGTGGCTAACCAACTCAACAATTTAGATCAAATTTGACATCTTTTGAAAGGTCAGTTCAGGTAGGACAACGTGGGTAGACGGATGATCGAAAAACCTACCTTACTTTGGCCCGGTCGGGGATCGAAGCCCGCCGAAACTATCGATGATGCTATTCATCGCTCCAAATGCCATCACCTTTATCCACTCAGACACAGTACCGGTTTGCTAAATCAAAAGCTAATAGGCCTATTCAAATTTGCTAATTCAGATTTGGGTACTTGAGTGATCTGTTTAATGAGCGTCAAATACAATTTGAAATGCTTCATTCTGATGTAATGTTCGACACTGCAATTAGGTAAATTCCACGTGAATTCTAGGGGTTAGCCTCCTGCAGCCCCTCACGGGTTACCTATACCCACATCGTCACTGAGTGGGGCACCTCCTGTATGGAACCACAGCCTCTAACGCGCTCAGGCTCGCTAAGGGCACGTCCTCATGAAAACTGTTGTTATATCCGCCCCTCCCCCATCCCCAGAAATTATTTCTGGATCCGCCACTTCCTCTACGCTATTCTGAACTCATTTTGCCGGCTTGGGCTTCAGTATAGATTCAGATTTTATTTTTCTTTTTGCATGCACTTTTCAAATTATGACGAGTTAAAAAGGTATGTCAGTATAAAGTGACTCTCACCGGAAGTGTCTGACTTGCAATGTTTACACTATTTTTGACGTCATGTGGTAGGCGGGGTCATTCTAACGTCGTTGAACACATATATTCAAATGAAGATAATCTAAACTGATTCATTAACTCTCTAAAACTTTATATGTACAAAAATATTACTTAAAATACAAAGTAAAACTCTGTTTCGTATCAAATTGATAATATAATAATTTTGAAAAGAAAAATTTGATTGAAAAGTGTACAAAGCAAACTTAATTGTACACACTTTGAAGTATCTAATGATAAAATAGTACGTAGCGTAGATTGTGGTTTGGTTTTGAAAGTAGCATAGCTACAGCATTGTGCGGGAATGTACGGTTTATAGTATACGGTATATCACTCACTAACCGTGCCATGCATTCAGCGCTAGCAGAAGCAAGGAAATAACGCTTACTACGGAAGGGTAAGTTTCTCCGGATTTATTAAGGACAGTAAAACTCTCCATACCGGTGACTTTTTCGGAATGAAATTAATTGCTGGCATTATGTGTTCTGGTTTAGTTGTATAGTATTGGCATATTTTTAAGAAATTGTTTGTTGGTCAGTTGAGATTTCAAATGAAACAGGTTCGTAAGCCTAGGCTATATATTTGTGCACTGTAACTGTTAGCCCTCTATTCCGCACTATGTAGCGTACATTGAAAGCCAACAGCATTCAAATCTCAATGCACCTGTTCACAATCAGTAAGTGAAGTCACTGCCACTACTACAGTAGTAATATGGCTAGGCCTTAGCCTGGTCAGTAGGTGGTGCACAGGGTACTGACACTTGACACTTCGTACTTTTCAGTTTCTAGCAATGTCGTCTAGCCTGCTTGAGTTTCTGTTGGCTAGGCCCTGTGCACTGCCAAGTGCTAGGAACAGTAGGAAAACAACCCCAGGTCAGTACCTTGTGACCAAATGACAAGAAACTTAAAGGCAGCTTAGGCGGACTGCCTAGGGAATTATTGGAAGTCATAGAATACCGGCCAGGTGATTTAGTAAAACTTGTAGAAAACACAGTATTATTCATTATTTTGCAACAGTTTCAGGTAACTTAGGCTTCTGAAGACTGACTGTGCCGTGGTAGGCCTGACGTTACGTTTCAAAATGAAAGTTACATTCGCAGTACTGAAATGATGTCGGCCTAGGCTAGGCTAGACCTACATAGCTGAGAATGGTCTTGAGCTGTGTATTTATGAGACTTAGGCTATATGATGACCACAGGTGAAGTAATGACTTGACAGTTGAGCAGGTAGTCACTGTTAGTGTGATTATTTGCACTTAATAAGTCTAAGTACTGTAAAGGGTGCAAAATCAGCTTCCGATAGCGTATATAAGACTATATGTTAGGCCGAGGGAATGAAAGTCATAGAATACCGTCCGGGTGATTTTGGAAAACACATGAGGCTTTTTTTCATTATTCATTATTTTTCAACACTTGTCAATACAGGCAAAACAATACAATATACCCATGTTTTGAATAACCAGCTATCAGCTTTCCCACTTGACCACTACCGTTAGAGCTTCCAGCAAGAAGAAGGGTCAAGCCTAAGCATATAAAGATTCCATCTGTTTTAAGATAATTAAAAATCAGACCAGAAACAACAATTAAGCCCTTACACTACTTCCGGTGAGGTCACAAGGTTAGCTGACATACCATGACGTTTTTCGCATGAGTGCGCATGTGTGCCATCATTTTACAATCCCAACGGACCTGTATTATAGTACGCCTGCACTACATTATCAGTGCTTGCAATACCAATGACATGTGTATGTAAGTCCGAAATAGCCTAGGTGTACACATTCGGCAACTGCCGCGAAGGTACGTACGTACGCGATTCAAAACATGTTACTACATTCACGTACTCATATACACGGCTGAGAACAGTTTGAGCTGTGCATTTTTGCTTTGTGAGGCTTTATACGGTGACGACAGGTGAAATTTTTATTTTCAGGAAGCGTTTTAAGCAAATTGTGATGAAATTCAGGGTAAAAAGTTTTGGCATATTTTTCGTTTTTTGAATAATGATTTTTGTTTCAAATAATGAAAATTTTCGGCGGCACGTTTCAGCTCATGCGGGCGGTGGACGGTATTCTATGACTTTCATTCCCTCGGCCTTAGACCTAATAATATGCTGTACAGGCCCATAGACAAGGTGGCTATCATCTCCCCCACTACCACTGTAGCGCCAAGAATTCAGTTCACTGTATGTTAGACCGAAGTCTTTGTTAGCATAGCCCAAACTCCGGGGCTAAGACGAATAGACCCACAAATTTTCAAATAATAGTTAAGGATTTTGGTTGAAAGTTTTGATGCACTGTGATGTTTTTGGCCACATTGAATTTATTTGAAATGCAAATGACAGGAGAATACTGATGCCAAAACTCTTATCTCATCATCCGTTGTTAAATTTTGGAACAGCTCTAAGTTGCACAAATATTTTTAGCAAGTTAGGCCAAGTAAAATATTAATAACATGTTTCCCAACCCCACCCGCATCCTTTTTTTGGGCTGCACCTCCTTTTTCTTTTTTTATTTTTTGAACAGTGGAAATCACGTTTTATTTCAGCACCTTCGGGACTTTTCCACAAATTGCGGCGATATTCCTTATTGATACATAAAAAGTAACGACTGGATACCGTGACTATCATGTTCCTGGGTGGAAAAAGTTGGGAAGCTGGGAGGCTCCTTCCCGGGAAATTTGGGTATTTGGAGGGAAATTTTGGTCATTGGAGGGAAATTTACATCTTTTATGTACATGAAAATATGGGAGGAATTGTGGAAATTTTGACTCCCTTCCCAGGAAATAAACATTTTTTCCAGCCCTGATCATGTTTTTACTGAAACTTAACCGAGCAACGCACGAATGTGATGTGATAACTTCAAGACAAGTTTACTTTGTTTAATATAGTCACTTACAGTTGTGCATGCAACTAAAAAAAAGGGCCTCATCATCCTTTCCTGAAAAATTCCAGATGGGAAAAATAATTTTTTTTTCTTGGCCTTAAAGGCCAATGGAGGAATAAAGTATGTAAGATTCCTTGCAGCCCAAACCCATAACAAAAAACACAAACCAAATTAAAAACCCAGCAAAGCTCAGCAAAACCAGATTCTAATACAATATCTAGAATTTGTGGATGTTCATCTTGAAGTAGTGGACTGAAGTGGAGTTAATAACCCACTCTGGAAGATACTTCCTCTCATTGACAACTGTGACTGTGAGAGAAGTGTAACTTTCTAATGTCAAGCCAAGAGAAACACTTCACCAGTTTCTTACAATGGCCATGGAATTAGCACAAACCATTGAGCACAAAGCCTCAAGCTGTATTTTCTTCTGTTTTTTTTTTTTTTAAATGCGGTTTAAATTCTACATCAATAAACTTTTGCCTGTTGGGTAACTTTTATGCATGTGAATTTTGATTATATTTCATGCAAAATGCCCTTCAGTTTGCCCGCATGTTGTCTTGTTGAGCGCTAAATATGAACTTTGGTATTTCTTTTTTTTTCATAAGAAAATACATTGTATAGGTTTTGTTTGCTGTTAACCAGTATGGAAAGAATAGGCCTAGCTATAATTGCTCAGCTGAGATTTTTTTTAAGTTACTGATTGCCCACTTGGATATATTTGTTTCACTGTCTGTTGGGAAGGGGGAAGGGAAGGGCACTTAACATATTGACATCCTGGCTACTGGTTTACATACTAATTGAGACATTGGCCAAATTATCATCTGCATGGAGTACAACCATAGTTTGACTCACAGGAAAGTTTAAACAGCACAGGTCTCTTTCAGCTTTCCAAAGTGACCACCTTACATGTTGCAATATTCGTAACTTTTCAGTTAAGAATTTTGAATGTACATGTTGATTTCCTCCTTTGGATTTTCTGTGTGCATACCTGAAGTGTACATATGAGATGGTCACACACTGCAGTGCACAGTAGTTCTTCTTTCTGTGAACACTGAAGATCTTGGCAAATCTGGTACTTTCCATATGTGGCTGTTAAAAGCCTAGAGTACAGTATAAGTGACCAATGTGTACCGTGCATAGTGTTGCGGGAAGATTTTGTACAAAATTGAAATGAGTGTGAACTCAGGGTGAATGCGTATACATAGCATGAAGTGGTTGTCTACATGTGACTCCTTCAAAAGAATAATTTATTTAAAAAAATGCAGTGCTTCCCACCAAGTAGTTTTTGGTTACCCAGTGATCCTTCATAAATAGGGCAGGTTTTAAATGGAAAACTTTTAAATAATATTCTGTATGAATATGTAGAGAAAAGTTGTCCAAGTCCTTTTATTGAAAATTTGAAATTGATATATAGATCTGCCATTTAATCACATTTCAAACAGTAACTTCAGACCACAACAATTTTTTAATATTTTGCTGTCATTATGCAGAGTATCATACTATACAGTAGCTTTCTTGTAGCACAGCTATAGCCATTTTACCACATCCAAAATGATTACAACCATAAAATTTGGTTGGTGGTTTACAGAGAGGCATACTTCAAATTCTGGAGAGTTAAATTCTGAGGGGAAGTAAAAGTGCTTGCGGAATCTAAATGGTCCCAAAAGTGATGTACATTAGAAATAAGAACTCAGACACTGTATTGTTACTTAATGCACCTTTGCAGGAACAGTGTGATCAGTGTTTGAAATAGCAGGTATCACAAAATAGGGCACATTTCTTCTTGCACATGTGTAGAATATAATTCTCCAGATTGGGTAAAAACACGTACCCTGTAAGATAAAGTTAACCATACGTAGAGAGACAAATAGTGCTGTGACTGGAACCCTCCTCTCCCCCTGCCCCAGACAATTCCCACCTGTGACATCTTCCTCTGGACATTCCCTACCACAGACAATCACCATCCATGACATTTACGGGCAAGATCCACTAGATGGAAGGTTCACTAGACCGAAGAGCCAAACCCTGAAGTTAATCCAGACTGCCCTAACCCTATCCAAGGCTAACCCTTAAATTATAATCGTAAACCTAATTTTGCATCTATCTAACCCAAATCCTCATCCTGCCTCTCTAAACAGAAACTTGCACATTTTCGTGGTAAGTGGATTTTCACTCTAGTCAACCTTTGATCTAGTGAACCTTTTGTCTAGTGGGTATCCCTCCACATTTACCTATTAGACAACTTCCCTGCCACAGAATTTGGAATTGATCTCAATGGAAAGTGTGCAGGAGGTACAGGTATTGTCTGGAAACTGTATTGCTACTGTATACTAAAATGAAAAACTGATTGTTCAACAGGATTTGTTTTTTAGCATTTTGTGTTAGATTTGCAAAAGAATATGCACTAAGCCTTCCCTAATTCCAACAGTGGCTGTGGCAAATAATTAGTATGGCTGTCAATCATAATTTGAAATTGACCTTAAGTTATTTGTCATTGTTGGAACTGTTTTGAGAGTATTTCAACCTTTTCTGCCCTTGCTGAAAAACTTTTTGGTAAAGGCCCCAACACCCTACCATACACAGGGTAACCTAGACCTTACGTTATTGAAAGGTGAAACTTCCCCAAGGGAGAGTACCCACACTTCCTAAACTTATACTTTTAGAAATACATGAGTGAGAAAATATAAATAACTGCCTTAAAAGTTTTAAAAAATCAGCCTCATATGAGGTAAGGTGTCTTGACCTTGTGACCCTGAAGGTCAGATTGTAACCAGAGGGGAATCCGTTTTGTTGAATGAAAAGTAGTAAAAGTTGTGTGGGACTTCTGGTTGTGTCATTGGTGCACATTATTTTTTGTGTGGAAATGCTTTCAGATTGATTACTGGATAATTTTTATCAGTGGGCAGCCTTAGGAATTTAAATTCACTGTGCAAATTATATGACATTTAGAATTTGTCATAGTAAGAGTGGAAGCAGCTTGTAAGAAGGCAAACAGACTGATCATACATTTTTGAATCATTTGAGAACAACATGTGGGTGTCAGTAAGTCTTTGTGGAGAGTTAATTACTGTATATCACACAGGGACACCTGGTGCAAAACTGTGGGAAATTGACAAATTATGCTAAAAATGGTTGGAACTTACCATTTACAAGTATGGGTGTTTGTTGCTAACGTGCCACAGATGTACTTGTGGATAAAATATGGTTTATAACAAACAGTCACCACCTGTTTGGTTGATCTGTGGAAAATTTAAGTGATTTTAGCAAGAGCTAGGAAAATTGAAACTGGCATGTAATTTTCTGAAAAAAAGAAGGAAATTGTGGTTCGGTAATGTGGTAGTGGGCTGCTGCAGTCTGGCTTTTTACATTGCAGAACAAGAGGAAGATAATTTGTGTGAAACTAAGTGTACTGTGCCATTAGTTGTACAGTAGGCTACATGCCTTTTTCAAGAAGCGTGCAAGCTTCTTTTATACAACTTGGTAGCCAGGAGATTTATGCAATATTAGTCAGTGGATAGCATATCTAGGCCTATATGTTGTGTCAACCAGGTTTTTGCCAACTTTGCATCAAAACTTTGAAGTTGTGCTTTTCCAACACTTGGACTATGGCACTTCTCAAATAATTTGCCCTGGTAGAAAACAAGCAGGTACTGTACATAGTCAGCTTTTTAAAAATATTGTAGGAATTTCATAACTGTATGTCCTATACCCAGGGAAGTTTGACAAGTGCTGTATCGTCAATGTCTGCTATCTTGACCAGAAACTCGCCCTCCTTGGACTGAAAAACAAATCTTGTTGCATTGGAGGTTTCTGATGAGTAAGGGGAAGGAAAAGGGAGGGGGGATGTGAAGCAGTTTTTGCATTCCGGCTTTCCACTTCATATTTTGTTGACAATCGAATCTTTTAGTCAATCATGTGGCCGAATCTGTACAGTACATAGCATACATGTATAGGCCTACAGACGATTCACACTTTGACAGGTCTTCTCCATAGGATTATCTGAGCTAGTGTCTTCCCTCCCTGGTTTGTTTGGATTTTAGAGATGCAAAGAAATTCAAGATGTGGTATGTGGGCTATAGCCTACTAGATATACAAGAGCACAAGAATGTGAAAGCATAAATCCCAGTCATAAAATGTGTATGCCTGCTTGTATTGCTGTTTGCTACCATAGCATCAGTCTGTTTTCTCAATGTCTGATTATTTATTACTTTAGTGTCATACAGCCAATCTCTGGAGATATGTGGACCTCAAAGAATGAAAATATTCATTAATCATTGAGCTTTATCCTCCTACCAGCCCCAGCAATGTCTTAAAGGTGTCTTGGCTCAAGTTGGCTGGAAGCTAAGGATGTCATACTTGATAGTACAGTATCAGGGAACTAATTGGTAAATACTGTATGTACAGTTACTGTGTGCACAATTGAAGATGATCACTGTAATTGATCTGTGGGGGCATTGTGTTGTGCAACTGACAGCTGTATGCATTGGAAGTGAGGGTTTTTTTCAGAATGGTCTGGGGGTGTTTAAATGTCTTGGCTAGATACATTTTGAGATGACACATTTAATCTTTTGTGAACTCTTGTAATTCAAAACTGACAGAACTTTGCTCTATTGGCAAGCTGGGTTATCACAGCTTTTTCAGAAGTCTAGGAGCACTTATATGTAGCCCAGGGGACTTGATAGGAGAGGGGTAGAGTTAAGGTTTCACGGTACCGCAAAAATTTGGTACCGTCAATACCGCTACAAATGGTACCGGTAATACCGTAGTACCGGTACCAAAAGAGAAAATAGTCTGACTTTAAAAACAAGAAAATATCCGGAAAAACAACAGGTATTAACGTACGTGCCGTGTTCTGATCATCCCTGCCTTCCGCTACACTGTTAATGAATTAAGTACACTCAACACATTGGTAAACAAAAAGTGAAACCCGCCGAAAGCCAGCGTCCGAAAAACACGGGGAGCGGAGTGCGATTTTGAACCCGAAAGTCCCAAAAGAACACTCAAAACTGTACTTACAGTTACGAAAATAATTTCTAAAAATGATGAAAATCGCCTTCGTAAATTATCACCTGAAGTTTTTAGGTGGAACTTTTCCAAATTATTCCCATAAAATGTTGGTTCATCAAGCCTATTTCCGACCGCAATTATTACTATCAAAACATTTTTTGCAACATTTCATGTTTTAAGTTCAAGATGCCTAACAGTATGATAGCGCCGCAATCTAGCTAGCTTTTACCCGCGTAAATCATTTACTGATAACACTCGTAGGATGGGGACTCCTATTTTCGTGCAGATAGGCCAGCTTCACGTAGAGGTAGGCCTAACGATATAGGTACGTTCTGTACGATCTTTGGGACTGCACGAAAATATGAGAACGCCGTACTACTGAGTGTCTCAAAAATCTAAATCGACTTAAGCAAGTCTGAATTCACGCGACCACGACGACAACGTTCAATGGGATTTTACTGTGTAGTTTGTCTCACATACAGTTAAGTCAATGGACAAGTCCCATTGACTCACTGTACAAAATGTTGAAAGAACGTTCTTCCGAAGATTTCTCTCACACACAGTTATGTCAATGGAGAAGTCCCATTATCTTACTGTGTTTGAAATCGTTGAAACAACGTTCATGTCAGAGCCAGCGATGCAATGATTCTTCGTAAGCTTACAACGAATTATTTAATGATACGATGCCTTGTGTAAGCATAGGCAAAGTGAATGATACCAACTGCTATTAGTACATAATACAAATGTATGTGCTGATAACGAACGATCGTTCGAAAACTGCACACAGTGTCGAAAGAAAGCAAGCCACAAGTTAGTGTGGGAAGTATTGGTTGGGCGAAATTTCCCGTTACACGTGGTACTTTACATACATAACAGTTCAAGGACAATTTCCGAAATTACGAGGGGAAATTTGTGACAGAAATGATGCAAAATGGTTACAGAATGAACGCTTCATGGTTACATTTTTATATTTAAAGGAACACAAGGCAGTTATCATATGGATTATAGTATTTATATTTCAGTTATATTCCATTCAATTGCAGTATTTTTAGATTTTTGTTTTGACGTATTGTCGGGTACTGTTCTCCGCGGTACTTCGGTACCTTGTAATTGGTGGTACCGTACCGTATCGGTACCGGTACATACCGGTACTCACAAAAATACCGGTATACCGTGAAACGTTAGGTAGAGTAGGGGAAGGGGGGAGGCAAGAGGGGTGGGAAGGAGAATAAAGGAACTGCAGTTAGGGTAGGGTAAATTTAGTGGTCATAAGTACTGTACATGGGTTGTTTTAGTTGAGTTAGCATCTGTAGTAGCTATGTAGCATCACATGTTTTAAGTGAGAGGAAGTGGGGCCCATCCATTGCAACAAAATTTTGGCTTGATGATTACTGGCTACTGTACTTCTCAGTTTTCATTAGGAAGGGGCACATCACCCCACTCCTATAGATCCCATATGTCCCCTCTCCCCTTCATATTATTTTGTCATCCAGTTGCAAGTTTTTGTTTGTATTTCTGTCAAGGAAGAAAAGCTACCAGATGGTTCTTTTCTGGGTGAAAAATATGATAGGCCTATGTGTCACAGAACTATATTGATGTGTAACTGAGTAAATAGGATGTCAAGAAATTGTTAGAAAAAATAATGTGTAAACATGAAGGGCTATTGATTTACTTTTGCATTGTGCCAAAACTTCTGTGGAGATACATCTCTCACGAACAGCATAGGCCCCTATATGTAGGCCCTATATGGTAATAAGTATATATTCTCAAATCTTGTAAGGGTAAATATTGTTTTTATGTAACTTCACCTTTAAACTTTTGGCAAAAGTCCACTGATAAAGATCTCAAGATTGACTGCGACTTGGCATGTAGTTGTAAATCATTGCTGACTTGAAGCTACAGTATTTCATTTTGATAGGTAGTACAGTACTGCCCAAAAGTAACTGATGAAATGCGCTCCCGTTTCCCGCAATCCATAGCAGGATGAGTGCGGGCAATCTTTTATTCCGCAGAGCGCGCTCCCCGCAAAAGTCGCGGGGATGTACCGTTGCGTTCTGTGGCTTCAGCAGGCCTAGCTGCCTATTGTTGTACACTTATAAGCTCTTCAAATGAGTAATGAATGTAACGGGAATATAACGGCCGGCTAAAGCAGCAGGATAATCATCGAATAACCTTCTCACTTTTATGGTTGTGTAAAATTCAAACTTAACAATGAGGAGGGTCGTTTTGTCGAAAGTCTTAAGATCCCCGCTAGTGAACTTGTAAAGTTGCTGTGGAGACGCAAATACGATCCCCTGGTCAACTGCTTTCCTTTGAAGTTGCGTTCTTTGTTAGTCAACGTGGCTCCCTTTTCATGTGCAACAGAAGAGCACAAAGCACCGAAAAATATCAATGGGGAGGTTTCCCGATCGATATCGAGGGGATTATAACCTTAGATGGTAGGACATCGATGCTTCCTAGGTATGGTACCTTGATAAGTAAAGTACTGTTTAGACAACACTCAGCACAGTCACTTTGTACAGGGGACTATATGTGCTTTGTAACCTCTGGTACATTCGTTACCGAAAAGGTTTCCAGCAGCCATGTTCTCCCGAATTATTGGAAATGAAAATTGTCGTACTGCAAACGTCACATTTTGATTGCCGTGCAACCGTTGACCAAAAATAATTACAACTTATTTGTAAAGATTCTTTAAGAATATTTGTTGACTGAGTTGCATCATTTTTCTCTCTTTTGCTAACCCACTGGAAGGATGAGAACGACAACTGCATAATATTGAGGTAGTCAGGATGTGTCTCCACGTAGCGGCGTAAAGTGCCGCTGCTATTTTAAATCACATTCATGGAAATTTTGGCAGACAATATTACCGACAAATGATATTTTTATGATAATCTTCCAATTGAAGTTATGACTCACTAAATGCCTTCAGTCCAACATGTACATGCCTCAAATCAAAAGTACCTAAAACATGTCAGAATTTAGACCCTAAAGGTCACAACCCCAATCACAGAACCTTACAACGGCCCCGAGAATGATCGGCACTGATTATTTCGCAAGTACATGCCGAGCAAAATTGACCCGAACACGCCTGTATCCCGAAGGCTGTCCACGCCGTTTGGAACACTCTGCGCCGCCACTTGCAACTTGGAGCAATGAATATTACGATGTAAAATTTATCTCGCATTCGCTCTCCTTGTTTTATTATTTTCATTTTCTTTTTGAAAGGGGAGGGGGATTTAAAAGTATTTCATTCATTCAATTTGTGAACGATGTTTATTAAGTATGATTTTTCAATAATCGGTCAAGGAAGATTGAAGTTAAGCATTTTACAATTAACTTTAATAACCTCCCGATTTCGTTTACACAATAAACTTGAAATAGGCTATACTGCTTTTATAATTTTAATTTCCGCGGGTCCCGTGCACACGTTTTTCTTCTCGATTTCTGCATACTAGGGGAGAGGCATTACTTCACTTAAAACTGTGTTTGTTTTTTCTCGGCTGAATGGTAATTAGATTGAATTCTACTCAGAATGCTCCGAAGCTTATTTTGGCATCTACAATATTTTTCCAAGCATGTAGGCTGATGAAGTTCGGAAGCTATTACGTGTGAAACAAATAACGATTAAGCATTTTGACAAAGTATGTTCTGGAAAACGGAAAAAAGAATTTGTTCCATAGAAGCTCCCCATTAGCTTTGGGTCAAATTTTACCGAGCTTCGCCTGATCAGACCCACTGCCGAAAACTGTGGCCTTGGGTTTAGACACTTCTTCCTAGGCCTACTGAAGGCATATACTTAAACGCGACTAAGAATTGGAGAAATATCAGTCCTATCAAGACTCTCCGTTTCCTGTATGCTTAAAAGTAGAAAATGTTTCACCATATTTCCAGTGCTCCCCATTAAAAGATACATATCTAAACAAGAAAAAATCACTGAACAAGGCTTTAACGTCACAGCCGGACTTGAACTCAATTACGGCATCCATTCCGTGCTTCACTGGGATCGGAATTAGCCTGGACCGGTAGATCTCTGAATTGCTCCCCTCCCTGGGCTGTAACGAAAGTTATGTCCTCCCAAACGAGCATAGCTTCATATTTATTTAAAACACAACGGGCTGAGTTTGGGATTTGCATGGGAGGGAGGGGAAAATTTGGTAAGAGTGAGTAATTTGACTTTGCAGATCCGCATATTCGGGGGAATAAATGTTAAACTGCTCAAGTCCATAAAATTCAACCATTCTGCTATCTACCAAAAACTTAGTCAGAGGGAACGCCATTGCAATGACAATACATCTTAGTTCCGACATCCTCATGTTCCGGTACAATACAATGGCCTTACTGCATTTTCGTTTTCATTTCACGAAGATGTTGCGATGAATATGGATCCCATTTTAACCCCACCCGTAACCTTTGGAACCACAATGGACTTCATTTTAATTCTAACGAACCTCCTTCTATGCCCTCTACGACGCAAGTGTTTAAATTTTGAAGCTTACCTATTTTTCAAAACATTTGAAGTCCGAGTCCTTAGGAAAACATTAATCCAATTATAGTCCATTTAGGGAGAGAGAGAATGAAGATGACAATTTCGGCAATCAATTTTCGGCACCTGAATCTCCGACTCAGGGCCCTACAGCGGAATGCAATGCAGTATATACCCCCACCCTGTCTTTGCCGGGATCTCCCTTAAATTCACCCTCGGCGTGATGTGCTAACATGATCCGAATTTTAACCCGGCCCTTGCAACCGTATCTGCATTGTCACTTAGTACTGTCACACGCTATATACGCTATAGGCGCCAGCAAAGTTCCAGGTCTAGTCATGCAAAACACCGTTCATACATGGGCCTAATATTGTACAACGTTAATGTACACATACCACAACTTGCAATTGCATGCTATAAGGGCCACTGCAAATACCTGGGAAATGCAGTTTCTGTACGAAAAGTAGCCAATCGCAGCTGTGGATTTAATACTCATTCATCATAAACGGACAGCGCCCATTTTTGCGTAACCTTTTTTGGAAGTCGTATGCTAATTTAGTCCTTGTACGTTTACGTGACGTCACACACATCGCTTCAAATTTCTTTGCAATCTTCGACAGCCAGCGCCATCTTGGTTTTTACACATAAGTGATATTTCGTCCGATACCAAACTCTTACCAAATACTTTTCCCACGAGAAGACTTATTCTCCACCCATGAATAAGATAAGGCACAAAATTTAGCTCGAAATGGTTGATTTTGCTGAAAATCTTCATACTGAATTTTCGCCCATGCCAGCTAGTTCGTAACGCACGTAGAGCGGTACGTTACCCAGAGTATGAAATTTACTTCGTTAGGTTACTATACCTGCACTATCAGGCCTACACGCGGAATCGCCAGTACGATCGTGTATCGACAGTACAATACTGTAAGTCAGACCGTGCTGTAGAAGTGGGTGTAGCCTAGTAGGGGCGGGACTTAACAGTTGGTCGCTAACGGCAAACCCTCACGGGGATTGGTAGAAGCCAATGGATATGTTGCACGTGTCAGTTTGTGAAAAAAGGGGAAGTCCAATGACGTCACAAGTAATGCCCAAAAAAGGTGTTTTGACTGGTTCATTACCGATTATGTGTCGTGAAAATGTGCAATGCTCGCAAAACACAAGGTGCGTTCGACTGGGCGACTCGAGTCATGTCTCGAGTCACTTTGACGTCAACAGTTGGGGCTTATACGCATGCGTGTTGAGCCGGTAACCCGAATGGTAGCTCGAGGCGAAATGCCGGTATTGATGGCTATGCGCGTGCGTACTTTGTTTAAACTCAGGTGAAGATATAACGGACAGTTAGGAATTTGACATGACTGCCCGTACTAGGGGGAGAAGTTTGCGATTTTTTAAATAACAGTGAAATGCAAGGTTTAGTAGCATTGCAGTTCAAGTCGGCATATCCCAATGTCATTTCCTTTCTTCTTGGCGGCTTTTCAATGGAGAAGAGACGCAGTCCCTCTAGCTAAAAATTTTGCCGAACACCTTATTACACTGACGCACTACAGTGTTATATGTTGAATCAAGTAATCACACTGATCGCTGATCGCGCCTTTCACCAAATACACCGAGAACGACACTTATGACTACAATTGCTCAAAACTGTTCATTAACACAACATGTGTCATTTCTTGTGAAGAGTTGTTCTGGGCCACTTTTTACAACCATCGATATTTTCTTTCCAAAGGAAGTTCAACTGTGTGGGTCACGATAGTTTATAACACTGCTAGACTATGTGTGACGTAAATTACGTCACTTGGCTCAAGTGGCCGACCTCTGGAGGCCGGCCACTTTGGCCGGCTCGAGATGTGACGTATCAGTGACGTTTCTTCCAGTCGAACGGCAACTCGAGTAGCTCGAGCTACTCGAGCCGCCCAGTCGAACGCACCTACAGAACGTTGCATGCAAATAAGTTGGGAACACTACATGTGCCTGGGAAATGATTGGCCGGCCACACGGTCGGATCCAATTCGCCAGCGGGGAAGGTTTTGTTTTTTCGTAATTTGTTGAAAGGCCGTACAAACTGCAATTCAATTCCCAGAAAGCTGACAGTTGCCAGTTCTTTCAAGTTGAAAAGTAAGATGGGTTGGGGAATATCTATCGCAAGGAACAAAGGGGTGTTACCGCCGTGCGTAAAGCAGCAATCCTTCTGTTATACCGCTGTTGACAGTTTAGGGCCCTCGATTGGAATGTTCTCACTGATATCAAAATTACCAAGACAACTGAAACACAGGCCAAGTCATGTGCCCTGCGCGCAATGTGGCTTCGTAGAGTATTGTGTAGGCCCTTGTCTGGCTGGAAGCCAACATTTTCGTGAAAGTCAGGCAGAAAAAATACGTATCTGTTCTAATCGGGATTATTACATTGGATATACAAATCGTGAGCGCTTTACAGTACTTACAAGGTAACGATAACACTTTCCTTGTTGTAATGGAATTGCAGGCTATTTCTAAAATGAAAACGCAGGAGATAGGGGATGAACTTTTGCAAGTTTTCATCAAAGCACGCTAACACAGATAGGTACCGTAAGGCTGATATGGTTTTGCAAAAAAACAATACCTTGGTCGTAAGACCAATTTTGATCGATCACATCTTGTTTAAATTGTATGTAAATCAGGCCATATGTATATTTCTTTCGTGGCTACCGAATTTCAAAGCAGAAGGGCCCATTATGGTCCACTATCACATCGAAAGTTAAGAGCAGCAGAACAAGCTATACTGCTATTCTCGCTAGACTTACCTTGCTTGGTTGAGTCGCCGACAAACCTGAAAAAGAAATGGGCCGAGTGAGGCTGGAGACCCAAGTGAGGGAGGTGCGTGCACGGAACATACAATTTTTCCGGGCGAAGTACATGTTATTGTATGGTCAGTTTGCGCTTAGCCCCATTGGCGTATGACAAAAAAAATCCCAATTTGTCCCTAATCGGCGAACAGTCATGACAAATTTTGCCCTGAAACACCATGTTCGGCACTGTATTTGGACAATGTTTTGCATTGCCGACCTTTGGTTGCCGCCCCCCCCCCCTCTAGCTACGCCACTGCGAATCATTGCGTGTTCAGTCGAGAAATATATGCTCTCTTAAAATGTACTGTAAAAATAAAATCCCAATATCCGAACACAGTTTTATTGGTAAAATTCGAGTTGCCACTTCTCGCGAAACACTTTGTTATAAGAAAATACTTCATTCCACGACAGCCTCGCGCAATATTTCCAAAATTTTAAGAAAATCGTTAGATCGTAGGCCTAGCTGACGAACGGAGATGTAGCCTAACAATTTTCTGGTATAATGTTTGAATTTACAGATACTCATTTGAAATTCAAAAAGTCCCTCCGATTGCTTCGCCGTAAAACTCAGGAGATGTTAGTGTTAGGGCTAGATTTTCAGAATTAAATAGCAGTTTTATGTTCTTCCACAATTTATCAAAAGATTCATGAAGTTTCCAAACGCGCAATAATATTTTCCAACATGCAAAAAATTTCCGAAAGTAAGAAACGTTTTTTGAGTGATCTAGATGATTTCTAACAAATGTCCGATACCTCTCTCTTTAATGGCACAGATTTTCGGAAGTAAATTGCAGTTTTATGTTCTTCAGTTATTTATCAAAAGATTCATTAAGCTTTTACACGCGCAAAAATATTTTCGAACATGCCAAGAAATTTTCGAAACATTTTCGTATATTCTCGATGATTTTTAACAAATGTCCGACGAAGATTTTTTTTTTTTATTTTGATGACGGAGATTTTCGGAATTAAATAGCAGTTTTATGTTTTTCCATTATTTGTCAAAATATGCATGAAGTTTTCAAACGCGCAATAATATTTTCGAAGGAGCAAAAAATTTCCGAAGGTAAGAAACGTTTTTTGAGTTTTCTCGATGATTTGTAACAAGTGTTCGGTACTTTCTCTTTAATGGCGGAGATTTTCAGAAGTAAATTGCAGTTTTATGTTCTTCTGTTATTTATCAAAAGATTCATAAAGTCTTTAGACGCGCAAAAATATTTTCGAACATGCCAAGAAATTTCCGAAACATTTTCTAATATTCTAGAACACTTTTAACAACTGTCCGATGAAAAAAACGGAGATTTTTAGAATTAAATAGCAGTTTTATGTTCTTCCAAAATTTATCAAAAGATTCATGAAGTTTTCAAACGCGCAATAATATTTTCCAACATACAAAAAATTTCCGGAAGTAAGAAACGTTTTTTAATGTTCTAGATGATTTCTAACAAATGCCCGATACAGTACTTTCTCATTAATGGCGGAGATTTTCGGAAGTACATTGCGGTTTTATGTTCATCCGTTATTTGTCAAAAGAGTCATTAAGTTTTTACACGCGCAAAAATATTTTCGAACATGCCAAGAAATTTCCGAAACATTTTCGTATATTCTAGATGACTTTTAACAAATGTCCGATTGGACTTTTTTTTTTGTGAGGAAGATTTTCGGAAGTACACATCAGTTATATGTGTAATTCCGTTATTAATCAAAGGTGCATGAAGTTTTTAAACGCGCAAAAATATTTCGGGACTTGCCACGAAATTTCCGATACATTTTCGAATATTTTAAATCATTTTTAACAAATGTACGATATTTTCTTTTAAATGACGGAGATTTGGTAAGGCAGACAGCAGTTCTGTGTTCTTCCTGAAGTTTTAAAACGCTCAGCAATATTTTTGAACTTGCCAACCATCGTTAGCAAACGGAATTTTCTAACGCTTAACGCTTCTAACGTCCATTTTATTCTGAGCTGTACCGTACGACCGCAAGAAAAAGAAACGCCCGCTAGTTTCGCAGTGTCCGTAGTCCAGTCCTGGGCGCAGTATGTAGTCTATAACTATGACGGAGTTGTACGTTTCATGAATGCAGATTTGCCAAGTACGGTACAAGATACAACAGCAACCACGAGAAGCTAAACCATGCGAAAGTTATGCGAAAAACTCAGTGTCAAAAAATATCCAGCCTTCCGTTCGTTTTGCATTCAGCTCAATCTGAGGCAGTCGTATGTTGACAAAGCTTGAACTAACGGTAATGTGGGTAACCGTTACACTTGGCAAGTACAATAGGCAGCACAATGGGAAGGCAGGTTGAATGGGTTCTTGTTTCCTCTGAATAAATAATCTCCCGCGGGGGTTGCGGGACTATTGTGTCCCCGCGCTCAGAGCGGATTATAGGATTAGAGTGCACTCTAATTTCCTCAGTTACTTTTGGGCAGTACTGTAGGTTAGTACTCACCAGGATGTACAGTAGCATATTGCTCACTACCAAGTTGTGGGTGTAAAAGGATTTAGGCCGAGCCATTTTAAACTGGGTTTGCATAGCTTGGATTTCACGTTTTCATTTTAAGTCTGATTTGAAACTTACAGTAAGTGGCCAGAGTGGATTTCTAATTGATTATATTAGAGTTACTGTGAAAACAAAACTGTTTACCCTTCAGTTTGCAGCAGATGCTTACTGTATGTTGATCTGGAGTGCAGAAGGCATTTAACCTGTACAGTAAGTTGCCGGGATTGTTTCTGGCTATAACTCTGGTATAAGGGGGCCTGCGTGGTGTTGTAGGCAGATGTGTGTGGGAAAATGAAAATGGTTTAGCAGTCTGGTTAGAAAATTACTGTAAAGTTAAATGCAGTGGCCCGACTTTTTCTTACTGCTGCCTACACTTTAGTTAAATTAGTCTTGTTGTAACCAGCAACTCACAAAGCACAAACTGAAACCAAACTTAATTTATGGTAGGAAATTCAGGGTCCAAGAGATTGCACAGTTTCAATTTCAATTTCAATTTATTTCCACATCAATAATCATAAAAAAACATAATCATTAGAGTATGGTATGTCAAGTTGGTGGAGGAGGACTGAAAAAGAAGAAGCAAAAACTTGTGCGCAAGCAGTCCCTGTAGCAGGCTAATTTACAGAACAATAGACAACTCAAACTCAAAAATTTACATAGAAAAGTAATGTACAATAGACAAGAATAACAAACAACTTAGAAGAAATTGTAGTGATTCGGTAAATGATCCTTAAAAGGAGAAACTCGCTGCCTGCCATAGATTTCTGTGGTCCTGTGGACCCTTAACTTGCAAGTCATACATAGTTGAGGACTACTGATGTGATGGCCTATTTGTGCATGATGTAGCCTGCAGCCTGCATGGGAAGGTCAACTGCATGCGACATGTGGTCGCTGTTAGCAGACTTCTGACACAGTGAGCACTGGCTTCCCAGTTTTGTGTCAGGAACACAATCTTCTGTAAATTTTAGTAACAGTAAGCCTGCACATGATGTTAACGGTAGTACTACAGTAGGTTCATGTGCTTACTGTACATTTTCATTATGGCATAGCCATAGTTTTTGTCGTGCTTCACATAGGCCTACAGTACGTGCACATTTAAAATAGCAATGTTGCACTGTCATATCAATTGTTACAGTGCTATTTCACTCTAACTAGGGAGTTGCTATAAATTTGACAAATAGCAAATCCCTGCTCTGACAGTGTTCACCTCAAAAAAGTAAATTGTAGGCTCTGTCCTTTTAGAAAACAGTAAATGATGAGAACGTGGCAGGAGGACCTATGGCTATACCTTGGTATGCTAATGAAATGACTTACAGTACAGGCCCTGTGTAAAATACACTGAAGTCAGGAACAGTGAATGTGTAAGGAATTGGCAGATTACTTCGTAATGTCTCTTATTAGCTTAAAGTTTTCAGTAACATTTCAAAGTAAAATGTGTTTAATTGGTGGAAACAGTTTATTAGCCCTTTGGGAAAGTTCAGACAGCCGTCAACAGTGATGGCAAATCTGCTTGATTGTAAAACACCAGGTGTCTTAATTTCTGTGGGCACAGACTGCAGTACTGTATGACAGTCTGTTCAATGGTACTTACTGATTGTGCTTTACTGTACTTACAGTATGTCAAAGTTACACTAATTTATGTAATAATCACCCACAGTACACCCATTAATAGTTGTTCATGTGTACTGTAGGCAATGTAGTCATGCATGTTTCGTCGAGCATAGTGAAGGTTTAGGCATTCTTTTCATGGCTAAATTGTATGCTACTTAGTTCCATGCTTAGGACATTGCTGATTTACAGGGGAGAGAAAAATGTTTATAAACTTCTGAAAGCAAGTGAGCTATCCCATAATATTTGTCATGTTTTCTGGTAAATTGGTTTATAATGAACACATGTCAGATTTCCTGACAGTTGCCAAAATTTCCTTCCAAGTACCAGATTTCCTGGCAAAAAGCTTCCCAGATTCCATGCAGATAGATAAACTTGTGTACAGTATCTGACCCAGTAGCAATAAAATTG
The DNA here is from genome assembly GCA_029531755.1 of Holothuria leucospilota. Taxonomy (NCBI): domain Eukaryota; kingdom Metazoa; phylum Echinodermata; class Holothuroidea; order Aspidochirotida; family Holothuriidae; genus Holothuria; species Holothuria leucospilota. Next base: position 89,661,707 of record CM055961.1, read on the forward strand.
GCCTGTCTTTTACAGCTGTACGTGTTAACTGTGTTAGTTTAATGTGGGAAATCATTAATAAACATATGGTACACCTACAACTATGTACATAGCACAAGTACCTACAAAAAGATGGCCCATGTATAGGCCTGCCATATTATTCCTTTTGGATTGCAATCTTTCTGATTTTTAATTTGCCTTACTGTACCTACAGTAGTGCCTCCTGCTGCTAGTGTAACCTTTCAACTTCTTGTCTTTTGTGTTTTTAACCTTATTTTGTGTAGAGCATAGAAGGGGTCACCCTACTATACTTTGAAACTTCTGTTAATATAAACCTGTCATGTCTGCTTTGATCATATCCCCCAGAAGCTGTATCCATGATGTACAGTATCATAACACAGGTATGTGACAGGTACACTAAGGAATTTAATCTTAAATGTATTCAGTAAGTTATTGAAAAATGTATGAAGTTAAGCAAACATTATTACAATGTATGTACCAGGATGTACCAACTTAAGGTGCCAGGGTGAAGTAAGTTTTGTCTTCGTAGGGAGCCCTCTATTTTAACAGTCATCCAGTTGCCCTTACAGCTCAGATTTGTTAGAGATGGGACAGCCAGTAGTAACAGGTTGGTTGTCAAATTGGTATCCAGATTTTACCATTTTTAAGAAGAAACCTTGAAAAATTTGGTTTCAGACTGTACTGTAACATTTTCTTTAAAAAGAACACTATTAAAAAAGTCACAGACTTACAGTTTGTCCTATAAAAAAATTACAAAAAACTCTAAAATTTTCTTCAGATGTCAACCTATAGTTTTGACATTGCCATGTTCTCAAAGGCCAAACTGCAGAATCATTTCCATCTTTCGATTGCATGTTTATTCATTGGTCTAAAACTACATAAAACAATGATATATTTTAGCATGTAAACTTTACAGGCTGTTCATTGCAGTTCAGATTTTGGCAGGAAGTGTGTAATGTGATTATCTAAGAATGAGGGAACATACATGTAGGAGCTTGTACCAATTATTAGTGTGTGGGCCTCTGACGTTGTTCAGATAACCAAAGTTCGAAAAGTTCTTTTTAATAGGCTTTGCATTTGTCATGTACGCATGTACTGTAGTCATCATGAAGTGTTCATTTGAAGTGACACCTTGGAAGTGTTTACAGGTTCATCCAGAGCACAAGGACTTCAGTTTTGTCTCCTGTTCTTTGTGAATTCATGCATTCCACACTGATTTCACTGTACATCACACCGCTATTACCTGTCTACAGTACTGTATACTAAAGTTGATACATTTTCTGTACTGTGCATGTTTTGCCATACAGGCAGAATCCTCTTGTTTACCCCTCAAACTTGAAGTGATTTCATTCTTTTAAGTGGATTTTATGTCACTTTCTATTTCCCATGATTTGCATTTGACATTCTTCAAAGGTTTACATATATACTTTCTTCCATAACAAGAATGAGAAAAACAAGTCAAACTCTGGGGAATGTCCAAAATCTTTGAATTTCCCCCATTTAGGCCTACCATTTACTTTCCTTCAAGGTACTGCATTTTATGCTTTATCCAAAAAGAATGTTAAGTACATCTCACTTTGTCAGTTTTGGACTGTGTGTCAGTAGCTACAATGTATTAGAGTGGGCTTGAATTCTTCCCCAGAGAGGGAAGTGTTAATGGTGCGTGACCCCTACATAGACAGACAGACAGACTTTTAAAGGGGTGGGTAGGTTGCATTCAAATGGCACACATTGTTTATTGGCTGCTTCATTGTGCATTGTGCATACTATACCAGTATGCATGTAGTACTTGGTATTAAACATGTAGAAGGCATTTGATATTTGTCACTAGTAAAAAGTGTTATAAGGGGGAAAAATTTTTCTCACAAATTTAGGGTATACATGTATACAGTATTTACCTTAACTGCCCCCTTTAACAATAGTGAAACTAAAATTATCAAAAACTTATCATAGGCTTTAAATTTTGTGGGCTTTTCAAACTGCAGGTTTGCATCATGGTCATAAAATGTTTGATATTGTCTTTCACAATTACTCTCCCCATCCTTGGAGGGTAGTTAAAATGGTGATTGGAATAACTGGCATAATAATGTTCAACAGTTTTCAAATCAAAATGTTTGGCGGCTGTGATGTGACAGTATACAGACATGATGTGTTATAGCTGAGCAGGCCTAGTTTGCATCATATTCCTTGGTGCAATTGTAGAATGTCTGTCACCAGTCTGGTTACTATAAATTGTAAAACCCAGACATTCAGTGTTCGGTTCTATCTCCGTGCAGTGTTAGGCCTACAGTGCATGGTAGCCTGTGTGGTTTGGCCTGCTTCAAACATACAGTAGGTCTGCAGTGTGTTAAGTAAGGATCATGCAATATATTGTATAATAAACAGACCACATAATTTTCAAACAAGAATAAGGCATTGTGTTGTGTTTGTAGACTGTCTAGAAGTTATAACATTTACAGCATTTTCTACTAGGGAGAGTTGATGACCTGAAGACAGTGCCATATTTAATTCTTAGGTGTGCCTATAACTCAAGAATATTAAATTATGGATGGAAATCAGAGTAAGAGGTTTGTTAAAAAAAGTGAATAAAAAAGATACAATTCATTTTGTAGTTATTTTGCAACATACTGTACTGAAGTTAGCAGCTTTGCATTTTCTGATGAAATGATTAGTAAAAATAGGAGTTCCATTGGCCCTACTGTATTGTAGGTTCTGAAGAACAGCCGATGGGCCATTTGTGGCTAGAGTATGCACTGAAATAGCTCACGAAAGAGAGCAAAGTAAGTCACTAAAGTGCTGCCTACTTTGGTGATCTTTACATGTAAAAGTGGTCTTTGTAATTGAAAATCTCCGGAATACTTACACCCTTTAGACCCTATTGCAGGGCCAGGAATTAGATATTATGAGGGCAAGTCCATGCATTTCCATAATATCTGTAGGGACATATTTGTGCATGCATCTTAGAATTCACCGAGGGCAAATATTTTGTGTAATCGTATATGTTTGGTTGTATTTTGTTTAGGAGGGGCTCAGGGCAAAGGCCAAGGTGGCCTTGAAAAGTATGCCAATTAGTTGGCCATCAAGGCCATTGCCAAAAATATGAAGGCCATGGTTGGCCTTCATTTATTTTCAGTCCTGCTACTGGACCAATGCATCATTTGCTGATCAGAGAACTGGCATTTGGTGCCCATAGGCGTGATCCTTACAAGCCTTCTACCACAAGTTGCTTATTACTAAATCTAGATCTAGTGCATACTGTGCTTGCAATCAATGCACCTGTCATCACTTTCTGTGAGGAATATTTCTTCACATCTTAAGCTTGACAAAAAATGACTTTCTAGCTGTACACACTCTCAGTGTGTGTACACTTTTAAGTATAGCCTGTAGTGCTTGCCTGTGTACTGAAGACTTGGCTGTATCAATGTTTATCATTTGCAGCAGTCACTAGTGTGAAAGATTCTCAAAGCTTACAATGTCTTATGCCTGAAGCAAGCTTTGTCCTTTTGTCTCGGCCGTGGTCCACTGCCAATCGATAAAAGAGTTCAGCACTATTCAAGGCAATCTACCTTGCCCTGATGAATGGACTAGACCTATTCAATAGCCCCCCACAACAAGCTATTGTGAAGTTGTGTATTTAACAGTCATACATCTTAGTTGTACAGTTTTATGGAGTGTTGAATTAAAAGTGTGTGCTGTTTTCATTTCATTGTTCCCAGCAAATGAGTCATTCATTAGACTGTTCCATATTCAGTAGACTGTTCCATATTCATTAGGCAGCTCTATACCATCTAATTCAAAGAGTTGAATTGTATGTTTTTCTTCAGATGTGAACAGTGTGTCTTTGTAGCAGAGCTCAAATGTGTGAAATTTTGTGCATGGTGCGTGCCATGCAGGTAGTCTGATGTTTCCGTCACACAAAAGTAATATGATCCACAATAGGCACTGCAGCAGTAGGCCTATAGATCAGAAATATGTGTATTTGCCAAAACGAAAAAGCGCCTGGAAGGAGATCTGAAATCCATGCTAAATTTAGAAAAGTTGGTGTTTGAAAGGAGACTGTAGTAACATTGTCTGGGATGTTTCTAAAGATAGGTAATGTTGCCCAAATATTTTTAGTGACATTGATCAAATTTACAGTCAAGAGAAGCTAGAGTTTGCAAAGCAGTACAAAGGATTATGAATGAATCAATGATAGAGTAAGTTTAATTGCTGTGATAATTTAGCACTAGTAACATTTAGAGCCCTCATTGTGCACGGTTGTTGGGTGTGAACACTATGGTGCATATAGCTTGCAGTGTTCTCTTCTGTCCCTGTAGGCAACAGTGCTTCCACAGTACCCCCAGATTTAAGCTCCCCCCCCCCCCCATTGTACATTAGGCCTATATGTTCCGATAAATCTCCCAGGGGGAGGAAATAACAGGAATGTGGGAAGCTCCTTGCAAAGTAATGTGAACTTGAAACCCTGGAAAGATTTCAATTTAATAACACATTTTTGTTCTGGCGTTTTTGTATAACGTATGAAAGTTAAGAACAAAAAAAAGATGTGGCTGCTGCGTTCTAGGCCTTCTTCTAAGGAAGTGTAAACATTTTCCTTGCCCTGCCCTACACATTCTCAACAAAAAGTAGAATTTTACAACTTCCATTTATTGATTTTAATAATAAATATATACCAGTATTATATAGGCCTGCCTTGCTTTTTATTTATTGTACGTTCTTCCAGGAACATCCCATTTATTGCCTGACCAGCAGGTGTTGCGATAGCAGATAACATCAGCCATGTTGTTTTCATTCAGCGATAGGTCGCTAGTATACATAGGCCTTCTATACTAATGTTATAGTCGCAGCCTCACAGGTGCTGGTTATGACATATTCAAAATGTAAACAATTAGCAGGCTTCATTGTTTCGGAATTCTAATTATGATTCTCAAGGGTAAAGCAACATCTGTGCACATAAGATACTGTACATAGCATACTAGTATTGAAGCTTTACAACATAGCAGCTGGTTTAAATGATTCCAAGCAAATTCTATGATAGACATAAATGCACATTATAGGGCCATTGCAGGGTTTTAGCTAAGGCCTACAAAGTTTTAGCATTGGGTTTACATAAGGTAAGTGGGCAAATAGAGCTTGCATACCTGTTGAAGACAGAAGGACATCTGTGCTTCTCATCCGACTTGCAGCCGGAAGGTCTAGGGTTCGAATCCTGGCCGGGTCATACCAAAGACTTTAAAAATGGAACCTACTGCCTTTGTGCTTGGGGCTCAGCATAAGCAGTGGAGTAGGAAAAACAAGCCAGTGAGCCACAACTGGAAAAAAGGCCGTGGTCGTCTCGACTTGAACCAATTGGTTGGAAACTGGGACCTTAAACCTCATCTAACTAACTAACTAACTCTATCTAGAATGGCCCTGTATGCTGTTGGTGTATGATGTGAGCAAAACTTAAAAGATATTCCAAAAAAATACTTTAATGTTCTTCCAAAACAAGTCAAAATTGTTATGTATGGCACATTTAGTGGTGAAGTCAGCACAGGGAGCTACCTAACTATTTGGGGTACAGGGCCTTATTTGGCAGTTCTCCAGGGGTCTACTGTACCAGCCCTGCTGCCTAGCATAGCCCACTGCTCAGTGTTTGGATACATGTCTATTATGTCAGTCACTCACCAATTTCATGAGAAATTGAAACTCTTATGATGACACATTGTTAGATCATTAAATCTGGTGCTTTGGCCAAGGGGATTAGGGCGTTGAAATTTTAGGCAAGAGGGTAAGGTACAGTATCAAAAAGTGTGGTGTTTAGCCTAATCCTTAGCTATGATGTAGAAAGCTAGGTTTTTTTTCATCTAAGGGCAGTCATTTTCTCATCAGTGGCCTCCTAAATGGTACAGATTCCAAATTTCAGTCATAGTGGCCATTTGGGAGCAACCTGATGTGAAATTGACCTCCAATAGCCTTTGCAGGCATCTCCCACCAAGTGCCATTAAAAATTATAGAATTACCTCGAGGCCTAAAGTTTAACATGGATATCATGTGTATAATGGGATGAAAAATTTGTCTTCTACCTACGTAAAGTCAATGTTTCCTCGATAAACTTTGATTGTTTGTTTTAAAAAAATACACAAAATCTAACAAATTTTCAGCCTTTTGAAAGATTGGGGTATGCATTTAGGGTAGAAAGAATGTTTGTGAAAGTGGGAATTATTGAAAATGGAAATTCAAATTTTAGAAAGTTAAAATTTCTGTTTACAACACCTTCCATATTTGTATAAACCTCCCACAAGGAAACAAAATTATGCAACCAGCTGAAATTTTGTTTTTGTTGAGATACTTGCAAGCACAATCATAATACAGCCATGGGGAATTTTGACCAAAACCACAGTGTCCTGTGGAGTTGGGGGCATCTGTTGCCTTGGTTACAGGGAACCTCCAAGTTGAAACCTGTCAAGCCAATAGACCATGACAAATATTTTCAAACACACCACATCCATCCCCTACATAGCCATCACTATAACAATTCTCTGCCCTGTTGCACAGCTAACCTTGCCTCCCCAGGGGTCTCATTTATCTTGGCTGCGGCTTCTGCTACAAACCAGCGGAGGAGTAATATCTTAGTGCAAGTCTTGACTAATACACAGTCATACTAATGAGTTTCTGTGCACACATATACACACCACACACATTCAGTTGATACACGTGTGTATTTTGTACATATGGCTCTAATTATATTGGTTGAGTCAGGGTTTTTGAGTGGACACTCCCTTTCTTTGTCATTTATGTATCACTTTACAAATTAACGGTGATTCATTCAGGTTCAAAAACAAAAGTTACCATTCACAGAATGAACAGGAATAGAATTTCCCAGTTGTAAACTAATGGAATACAAGGCAAGCTTTATGATTTAATTTTCAAAGTCATGGACAGGTTGACACAGTACTATGTAGAGGTCAGAGACTGTTTTCTCGTGGTTTGGTGAGCCTTTTGGCTTGTAAGTTGTAAACATCTATTGTTGCATAACAATAGCTAGGTTGAAAAGGATCTTTGTACTGGGAAATTTCTGGGAAAACTCTGTTCAGAACTTAAATCATTCCAGCATGAAACTAAAATTCTGTGATAGAAAATGCTATATGTCATGAAAGGGCGTTATACACTTACAGTATGTGCAATCTGTTTGATATATTTTTCTAGGATAGCTCCAGCAATGAAATACAGGAAGTCCCATTTTTACAAAAATATGAATTACTTAGAAAGAGCTAAGATGACAAAAAGACAGCTGTATCAAGTAGATGAGATGTATACAGTGAAACGACACCATGTTAATCGCAGACGATCATGCTATTCATGTAAAATCATATGAAAATGCTATAGGTGTAGGCATAAAAGAATATGTGTTACCTTTGATTGAATTTTATTGGATGGAAATAAGTTTTGGAATATTCATTGTAACTTTATGACAAGCCCAGATCAGATAAACCAGTGAAAACTACACTTAATGGTGCAATTAAGTCATTGCTTATTGTGTTGGAAAAGTTGACCGTCCTACCTTGGCATTTTACAGTATATCATGTCTGAAATAGTGGGGAAAATTGCACAGTGTGTGCCTGTTTTAAAATGCCAGTTACAATTTGAAATGAGTAGATAATCTATTTTGCTCCTACTTAACTCCACTATCACTACTATTGATAATTTCAACAGTTCTAAACATATTTCAGTATGCTCAGTGGTTTGACCAGACATATTTTTCCCACTCTGATTAGAACCAAGGAATTCTTAAGTTCCACCTACAGTTATAAGCCTTTTGACCCTAAAACCACAATATAAGGCTTTCCGGTATTTATTTTCTTTGACAGTAAATGGGATTTTGGATTTATGGGAATTGAGGTCCACATACCATTGAGGTGATCAGTAATGGAAGCTGGAGTTTGAATGGGCCTATTTGGTGCACATAAAGGTATAGCTTCAGGTGGAGTTATAGTGTAGTGTAGGCCTATCTTGTAGTGAAGTTACGTAGCAGTTCTGTGTGAAATACTGTATGTTGCATGGAAAGCAAACAGAAGCAGTGTTTGCCTGTCAAATAAGTTACCAGTGGAAATTAAATTATGAAAGGTTACTGGACCTTTGACTTTCAGGCCATAGTTCGGTCCAGTTCGGTAAGTTTGTAAATCTGGTTTGTGTTTGTTGTGCCTTGTTTGTACAGTGTGAATTATTGTGAGGATAAAAGGGTTTCATAGGCAGTGGGGCAAGTTTAAGTGTAGGTCTACATATTGCACTATTTGCAGTACTTAGTAATTAAAAGTTACTCTATAGAGCTGTTGTGTGTAGTCTGTTGGCCCTGCATTATGCATTTTTATTGGCTGCTGTATTACCCCTATCATGTGTTACCCCCTCCTCCCATGTCCTCAAAAGGTTTTTAAAGAAGGTCATAAAGAGTGTCTTCCCTCAACACCCCCCCCCCCCCCTTCCATTTCCCTGTAACGCAGTTTGAAAAATTGGTTAAGCTATTAGTTCAGAAGTGTAAGTTGGTCATTACTGCAGCTCTAGCTTGCAACACCTACAGTATTACAGTATGCCCCAAATGTCTGATGTATGCACAGTAATACAGGGCTGCAGGTTACAGCCCCTTAAAGGTGTTTTAGGTGTTGCAGCTTGTTGAATCCTCTTGAAAATAGATCAGTGACCAAAGAGAATGTTAAGTGTTAAGTATCTTCCTATCTTGTACTAACAAACACTAGCACAGTGTTTACATACCAGCCAGACCTCTTTATTTGATTATCTTAAGAGAGAGTATTTAAACAACTGTTAACATTTATTAAACCTGCCCTAAATAGCACTGACCACTACAAAATTGTACATGGCTAGTGCTTGTGAATTTTGTTCTGATGAGTATGCTCAGCTATGTCTAGTGTCTGTCAGTTGCAGTGAAGTGAAAGCTTCATGTGGGTCAGGAATAATTTCCACTAGAACGTTTGGTGGTAGGATTGTGTAACATTGGCTCGAATCCTGCAAAGTACAGTACACTGCATGTTACCCCCCTCCCTTATGGTCCTGACCACCCCAATAATCACCTGAAAACTGAATGCAAATCTTGTCTTGTAGCCTACTTATAATTTAAGCTTGGGTTGGGTCTGAAAGTGACATGAACGGCTGGGGCTGTCACAATGAATGCGGATTGACATAAGTGAGATTGTCTACTCTTTCCAGCTCCCTTCCCAAGCATCTTCGCTAATTGAGAATGTTAAATTCACAGACACCTACCAGTTGCACTACATTAGTTCTGGAACATGTACCGTATGCATTACTTTTGGAGTGAAATACAAAGTTCTACTTATCAAGACATTCAGAGAAGCTTTAATCAACTCTCCTTGTGTATGCCAGTTGTTGGATTCTAGGTCGCTACATCCACCATGTTTGTCTTTAGATATGTAGCATGTTAAGTGCAGCAATATGACAATGCCCAATTAATGTGATGCAACAAAATCGCTCAGGAAGATATCGCTTGGTGACAAGTGGGTGGAAGTTAAATTGTTCTCAACTCAGATTTATTGTCTTACATTGTGTCATGTTGGATTATATAGCCTTAAGTGTGAAGGCCTGTCTGGCATAGCTTTGTTTTCAACCTTTTTTTTTTATCATAGGCCTATTGCATTACATTGTCTTGTGTTCTAGTGTTAAAGGGCCTTTGAACTGGTTCATCATGAATCATGAATGTAGTTAGGTAGATCTATATACAGCAATAGTGAAGCCAGCTACAAATCTGAAAAAAAAAAGAAAAAAAAAAAAAGATAAAATTTGCAATCATGCTGCTAGCAAAGAAGTCTGTCAGTTTTATTGTCCACAGAACAGTAGGTTTCCGTTGTACACTCTACATTGTAGACTGCAGTTCCTACGCGTTGAATTCTACCAGTATTTAATTCATGTGTATGCAATTACAGGTGAGCTGAGTTTATTGTTGCATCCAGGAGGGCAACTATATTATACCATAAAAAATTAGGATAAATTAAAGGACATGTGTGCATTCACATCAAGGACAATTCAGTATCGAGTAGAAAAGATGTGAAGAAGAGAGAGAGAAAAAAAGAAAAACTTAAATCATTTTACTCCACCTGTGAAGAAAAATGCCCCTCTTGGATTTATGGTTGTACTGAGATCATCAAGTGAGTTTAAATGTAGACAAAAAACTATGTCATATACAAGCATATTTGCCAAGGGAGTTGTTTACCGTTTTATGTACAATGTGGCTAGCATTATTCATTCAACTGGAGGGGAACTGCATTTCCCTTTAAACATACACATTTTATTTTGAAACTCAATCTGTTATACTGTTGCTAGTGTTTAATAGCAGAACTTGAGGTAGGGTGGTGCTTGCAGTGTATATGTGCTACCTTTCAATATTCAAGGTGGCAATTATATAGTGTATGCCTATGTTGCTTTACAACAGACCTTGAGCCAGTGAGCCACAACTGGAAAAAAGGCTGTGGTCAGCTCGACTTGAACCAATTGGTTGGAAACTGGTACGTTAAGCCTCATCTAACTAACTAACTACAACAAACCTTAGTTTTATAATAATTGCGCCATTTCATCAACATGGAAGGAATAATAGTATTGTTCTATCAGAGGTCAGTTGTTCCAAAGTCTGAGGACTTGCAGTATCAGACCACAGTTTTCTTGTTAAAAAGGAAACCATTGCTTGATTGATTTGCATTGTCTGCTGGCTACCTTCCAAGAAAATAACATGGTGTATTAATCCCTTTTGCTCTCCACCTGCTTAGATTGTTTTGTAAGTGAAATAGAAACTGAGGCAAACACCCCCTAATTTAAAATCCCCCTCCTTTAGAAGAGGAAAGCTGTTTCGACCATCCCCCTCTGATAATTTTATTACTCAAAGCCCACAGATGGATTGTTGTAATTGCTCATTTCGTCATGTGGATTTGTGCCTTTGGTCATGGCATTTGTCATTTCTTGTACGTCTCAAGATTATTTCTTTGATCAAGAAATGCTAGGCTGTAGCGCCAATAGTTGGACTCTACATCTTCGTTAAATTACATTTTCAGGGGCTTCGAGCTGTACTTGCCTGCATGTACACATCTGCCTAGGTTTCCACTATGGTAGACGAAAGTTCCTGCAGTAACAGCCTTGTGTGATATGTAGAATAGCTTATAACTGTGTGCAGTAACTGGACAGAAATACCTGAGGGACTTGAGTTTAGCAAGAGGTCAAGGGGTCCAACTGGCCTAGTTGTACAGTGCTGGCCAACCACCATGTGTCAGTGACTGAGCTGTCATCACCCTGTCACTTCTTTAAAAGCCTGCAATAGTCACATTGCTTTTGAGTTTTGACCCAGTCATATTACCAGCAGCATAGTGGTAGCATGGAAGTACTGTACATCCTCTGAGGTAAGAAGCACTACCCCTGAGGTAATACTTCCATTGTGTAGTATATATATACCCTTCCCAAAGCAAGTTAGCCCTTTCTGATCCACCTCCATGTAGGGGATAATAAACCAATCTGTTGATCTAATATAGGCCTGTGCAATACAGTATTATACCTTGAGACAGGTCAATGAAAAAAGACACACCTGGGCATGTGAAAATATTAGGGCTGTCAATTTCCGTTTAAACGGTCGGAATAAACGTTCGTTTACCGTTTAAACGGTATCTTTATTCTGAACCAACAGTGTAATGCATTAATGGCCTCATTGACCATTCACTTACGATATTCACAGTACGCGCAAGCTTTTAAAATCTGTACGTAAAAATGTAGCGATCATTTTAGCGATTTCTTTTTAATTCACCCAAATTTGCCAATGAACGAAAGCAAGCATTAAATTCGCAGTCAATGATCTATGTTTGATACAGGGCCATACGTTTGATATCAGGCCGCAATGTACGCAAACACCAACGTACATAATATTAGGCCATGTCCGTACACTGTGCAAATGCCGAATTTCAAGTGACACGCAAGAAAAAAGTCGAGAGTTAAAGCACGTGTATAGGTCCGTTATTACATGCAAACAGTAACACATTAGGCTACGCACCTGCTCTGTGCAAAAGTTGACGTACATCGCAACAACATTGGGCATGGTATAGAAAATAACAACATTTTTCGATCGCTGCTTGTACCGCTGAATTACCGGTTGTTTCATCGTCCTTTGCAGTAGTTTACGATAGGTACTTTTATGTTTATAATGCATGTTAATTTGTGTGAAATAAACGTGTGCCTTTTACTTTTGTGATTTAAGCAAAAACGATGTCTAGAAAATTACGCCAATGAACGAAAGTTTGTGATAGATACGTCCGGCCCATGCTACGTACTATAGCTCCATTGATTTGCACACAGCATGCAAGCGGGCCGGCCGCGGGGCGCTAACATGACTCAAACAGATATTTACGTATGGATATATAGTGCTTGCATGAATTATGTACTGCTATATGAAACACTCCAAACAAACACGTGTGCGAACCTACACTGTCTGTTTACGTATAGGTAAAGCATGGTAGGATGGTGTGAATGCTGCATTGAAATACTGCGGCAATTTTCGGGCTTTTAAGCAAGTCTGTTTTAACGTTCGTTCTGTGAGCACCTTGAGCTACGAATACGATGTAAACTGAGAGAGAGTGAATTGTGGTTAAGGCGATTTTGTGTACGCGTCCTGATAAGCAGATTTGGGCTACTGCTTCGATTGGGGATGCGGGCGCTGCGTATTGTTAGGGGGATTAGTAGGCTTACTGTGAGTAGGTGGAAGTCAATTCAATCACAGAATTATATACTATGAATGGAGAGACACGGACAGTTTATTTTTGAAGCTTTATTTGGTCACTGAATTTGCAAATAAACATCGTTGTTAAATGAGAGATATCAAAGAAAACATTGGGGAAGAAAACTGCTAAAACTTTTGTTGTATTTTTAAAAGGAAAACCGTTTAAACGTTTCGCTGAATTATGCGCCGTTTAAACGGCCAATCGATCGTTTAACCGTTTAAACGTGACAGCCCTAGAAAATATACAGGTACCTTTTCACCTGCTTTGTACACATGTGTGTTGCTCTTTACAGTACATTAGTACATAACTTTTAGGATCTGTGAAGTCAGTACCACAGTTAACAGAAATGAGAAATGTGTTATTTATTAATATTTACAAGTACTGTACCATGGCTGATTAAGAAGGGCTTTGTATACCAAGGACATTTTATGTAAGTGATTGTCTTGCCTTAAGTAAAGTAGTCCCACAAATTGCAAAATACAAGGTATAAAATTCTGCAAAAAATACATGATTGACAGACCTGGCTGACATTCACAAAATTTGAAAGAAATTGGACATATTGTTGATAATTGGTTGTACTGAAAAGGAAGTGCAGTACTGTCAGGACAGTGCTGCAAAAGACAAGCCTTTGACAAAAAATAACAGTATTTGGTTCTCTTCCAGTATTTCTGGTTGTCGTGGAGGTACTTCAAAATTGGACACTCATGTACATGTATGAAGGTCACGTAATTACATATATACTCTGTCATGTTGTGAATAGTCAGGTATTGTGAGTTGCCATATCAACTCTATTTATTCTCAGATTGACTTTGTACTTTAAAGTTTACAGAATGATATGATGTCAGAAGGTAGTAATCCTGAATTTTCTTTAAACATGAAAGAGAAACTTGTTATTTAGAATGACAATGCACAGATCTATGACAAATTAAGTAGATTATGATATTACACACACCTTGAGGACAATTACATATTGTTTCGGTGGTATTGACTTTAAGGTTCTCAAAACATTTTATGACATTTTTATCGTGAGGTATCAACAGATATTATCATAAGACTGCTCTACCCCTTGAACAAATGAAAAGAATTAAAGAGGATGCACGCAAAGTTTGTTTTGGAAGAACTTCTGTGTGGGCTGACATTGAAGACTTGTTTGATAGCTTGGGGTTCTTGTTTAAATTCCCATGATGTTGTGTATGTCTTAATAATGTAATCAGTGGAAAAACTTGTACGTTTTGTTAGATAAAGAGAGGTCTCACTTTCATGAGTGGTCATCTCTCATTTTTCTGTCAGACTGTCAAAACCACTCAGCAAGAAACCTTTGAGGTAATCAGGGGCCATGCAGTGTATTCTGTACCTCGACCCCCCTTTGAAAAATTAGGTGTCCTTACATGCAGTCTTCTGCTACCTTTGAAGTAAAGAATTTTTTTCTTTAGTTAAGGTATTAAATTAAAAAAGAAAAACAAGCAAAATCAGCATCAGTGGGGACGGGGGGGGGGGGGGGGGGGGGAAAGACCCAGTTTTCCCTCCCCCCTTTCAAATACACGTCTGGAGGAAACAATGTCTGTACCTAGATGCCTTAAAATTTCTGTAAGGCTCAGAAAATGATTGTATGTTGTCTTGCCTTCAGTGTCATGCTAGAGAGTTCTGCAGCTGCAGTAGTAGGCTAGCCCTATGTGTTTTAAAGTATTTAAATCTTGTAGCCTACCTGATCTTTAAAACTCAGCAGAGTCAGTTGGAGAATTTTCTGGTAGACTTGAATATCAGGATAGGTGCAGATTTTAGGTTAAAACTTGTGCAAATTCAAAGAGTTGTTTTCACTTTTCAGTGACAAAAGGAAGGACTCAGTTCACTTAGTCAGGTTTTGCAAATTTTGTCGAACCAGACCCCTGAGGTTAATTTACAGAAATTCACAGATATAGTTTACCTCTATTTGTGCATGGGGAGGGTAGGGGAGGGTGGGAGGCATGGAGAAAATCTATCATTCTCAACAATTTAATTCAAGGAAATGAAGTTGCCCTTAAAGTGTGTTGAGGATATGTTTTAATATAGGAGCTATATGTTTTGTGATAGGGACTTCTCAATTTGTTTTGTAAGAGGGACTTTTCATACAGTCATTGTGTACATACTGTACAGTACCTGTAGGATAGGATTATGTGGAGTACTGTACGGTGTTAGCATTGTATTTAATGAACTTTGCCCTTATTGTTGTGGCTGTTTTCAAAAGCAAGTTTATAAAGTCATGTTCTCATGATAACTCTGCAAACAGCTGGAGGCTAATAAAGTTACATTAAGGGGAGTAAGGCTGTTATTTGCGACTTTGGGTTTGTGTGTGATGTCTGTGTACAGTACTGTACAACGTGAGGGTCGTACTTAATACTGTATGAATGTGGTTTGGTATGATATTTCATGGTAGAGGGTGATTTGTTTATACAAACTTCTCAAGATAGCTATGTGATGTTATCACTAAAGTACATTGGGATTGGCTGTTAACTCAATAACTGGTTAAATGCGTGGAGATGAAATTTCTCACGCTATGTTTCATGCATGAGAAATATTTGAGCACTATGTTCTGTAAAGCATAGTAGTACAGTGCAGACTAGACTGTAGGTATTATAGGCCCTACTGTGTGCAATATTGGAGTTAAGTTTCCTGGTTCCAGAAAACCAAAGCAAGCACCCATCAGTCATGAAGTATCGTTGTCAAGTCAAAGGAGTTGTTTTGGATCTTGGAAAAATAAACAAGGCATTTCTGCACAAAAAATTTATTGATGGCACAATTGATTATACAGACTCAAAATTGACATTGTAATACAAGTATACAACAAAAGTCAAAAATAGTTTCCTTTGTAAGTGGATCATCTCCAAACCTGTACAAAATTTCACAAGAATTAAATTTATCTACACTGTGTAAATCTTACAAACATTGTACTGTAGTGTCGTGAGTGTGTGTATAGTGTTTAACGTTTGTACATGTAGGCTCGATGTACAGTATGTGTTTAGATGACGTCTCTACTTGATAAATAGTAAAATAATTCTTCTCGTCTGTTGTACAAAGGGAGGAATGTTTGTACCTAGTGTATAGGTGTATGCATTTCTTGCTATAAAATTGGGAGTATTGCAGACCCCAAATTCTATGAATTTACTGCCAGATCTGTGCAGTCATTTTATCTATAAGTATAGTACTCTGTTTAAGTTGCATGTGACAATCTTTAACAGTATGCATGAGTGGACATTCTTTCTCTTTTTCAGTTGTACAGTTCTTTCATTGGACTGTATGCCACTTGACTAAAGTTGCCCTGCTATAGTGGCATTCCATACATTTTTGACATTTTTGGTAGCTTGTTATAACTTTATTAGTTTTACACATGTGTGGGAGGGGTTTTGGAAACTCTGTTGTTCCAATGGTAAAATCAACAAGAGGGAATTCTTCTTCAAAATTTGTGAAGGTTAAGAGTGAACTAGAAATTGAATTTGCACGGCAAATCCTACGTAGCCTCACGATGAGTTCGAAATAAAACCTTCTAGTAGCATGTGAAAAGCCAGGCGCGGATCCGGACATTTTGAAAAGGAGGGGGGGGGGGGGCTGAAAGCCGCCCCTTGAATATTCTCCGAGATTAACATTATGCTAATTTTCGCGTATTCGTTATTGTTGATGTGGCCAAAGGGGGGGGCTGAGGCCGGGAAAGCCCCCCCCCCCTCCTTGGATCCGCGCCTGAAAGCGACTGAGTTCTGGCTATCCGATTGTTGTAGGCTAAAATGAAAACTCAGTTAAAAGTGGCCCTCATCGGTCGGCCTAAAACTGACTCTTCAGAACACCTTGCCCATGCTACTTAGTAAATCTACCAAAGGTCATGCGACATCTGTGTTACGGAGAAACATGCACTGTATACCAGTGACAATTATTTATCAACTAGGACCCTGCATTCTTCTAAAATCGTCTTTACAAAGAAAAATGCTGTCACGGCACATGTATACTACTTTATGTAGGCATAATAGTACCAGCCAGAACGACTCTCTGGTATTAAATGCACAGGCTTGTTCAGTTGCCCTTGGTACTCTATAGTGCAACGTGATTCAACCAGGGAGCTGGAAGACAGCTCCCTGATTCAACTTACTACAGGTGGCGATCAACTACGTACAAGCCTATGCTGTAGTAGATTGATGGTCCAGGCTGTGAATGCCTACAGTTAACCTGATGTGATGAAATTAGGTGAAATATGAAACTTGTGCGTGGCACCCATGTCCTGATTTGTTTTATAAACTATTCCCCTCATCTAGACTATGTTTTGTCACGTACTCTGAAAGCCACTGTTAAAAGTTTAGACCCTAAATACTCAAGTATCTGCCGTCTTCCATTGTTGTCACCTCGATCGTAGAGTTATCTTACAATAAACTAGTTCCGAAGAACTGCAGTCATGTACGTCCGTTGATTCGTCTAATCAACTTTACATATCAGTGGTGCACTACACTGTACCTGTTATGCCAGTAGACCCATGGAAGCAATGGGTGAACGAGCTGAACTCCTAACGTAGATAAGTGGTACTTCCCGTGCGTGCTGTAGACCGTAACAGAAAATGACAGCCATGATGCTGAGCTTTAATCGTTTTACTCGGCGCATGTATCATCCAAAAGTGAGTATTTAAATTAAGCTAGATTGTAAGCGTTAATCGTAATCGTCTTCATAAAATGCATAACAAAAATTCATCCTGTCGAAAATGTTGCTAAGTTTTATTGCACAAAGTCACAGTCTATACTTTGATTGCTGACAACACCTTGTTGTGGTCCTTGATGGTTTTCGATCATGAACATTATAGAACGTCTCTGTGATAATTACAAATCACGGGAAAGCAAAATGTCGGACAACAGTTGCAGTCGTCGTGTATTAATCCGCTTTATGGAGATTGCATGCTAAAAGGAGTTATTTTTCTCCGAAGTGTATGCATTTGTATCTTCGTGCGTGACAAATCACGCAAAATCTGTAGGACGATTCCAGGGACGTAGCCTGTGAGGCTACGTAAAAAGTTGTACTAATAGGTGAACTGAAGTACATTAAAAGTTGCCACAACTGTGTGCATATAAGATTGTTCTAAATGGGTATTTTGAGAATCAAAGAGCCTAGGAATTTATTGCATAAAATTGAAAAGTTCATGACCTTTGAACAAACAGTTTTAAATGAAACAGCATGTACTGTATACATATTCAAAGCTTAATTTACTGTATATGCCTACAGGGTCTATATTCATGAAGTACAGTGGGGGGGGGGGGGGTGAAGTTACTGCTGGGCACGGAAAAAAAAAACAGCTGTGGTACTATGTGTACTTAGTAGGCTAAAGTAAACACGAACATGTGCACATGACAAATAATGTGAGGCATGGCCTTATCATTTATTTGGACTACCACTTGTAACAGTATGTACGAAGAAAACAGCTGAAATGTGAGACAAAAGTGCCAAAACTTGAGAACCAGTTTAAACATGCAGTCTATATTTTATTAGGAAGTTTTTTTTTTTTTTTCAGTGTAATGTTTGTTATTTTTGGCTTGTAATGTCATGTAGAGTAAACCAGCTTAGAGCAGGGAGTTGCTATAAATGTCAAATAGCAACTCCCTGCATAGAGTAACAATTTATAGTTGTAGCTTTAATATATTGTATGAGTGGGCATGCCATGTAGTATTCACAATAAGTAAACAATTGTGACCAAAAAGAAAATGGAAAAAAGTGGAAAGCAGAATACACGAACAGGGAAAAATCTTTCAGTGATTGGCCCTTTGTGTTGTCATAAATTGTTTTGTACTTTGAACATTTAATTCAGGCCTTTAAGGGCAGTTGTTTTACAACGCTATTAAAGCGACCACAAATGTGGAACAAGCCTGTATGGCTTATGAATTACAACTTCATGTCAGGTGGCTAAACAGCTCAACAATTTAGATCAAATTTGGTTTATTTGAAAAGCCAGTTCAGATGGAAAACGGTAGATTGCTCTTGGATGAAAAACTGACCTTACTTTGACTGGGCTGGGGATCGAACCCTGAACCTCCCTGTTGCCAAGCTTCGTTGCTTCAAATGCCACCACCTTTATCCACTCGGCCACAACACTAGTAAAACATGTTAGACATTTAAAGTGCATTGTAAAATTGGTAGTCTTCTGAATGTCTATGAGTCTGAAGAATATCAAAACAGTAGCCCTGGGAATATGGCTATATGGTCCAGTTTTGATACTGTAATTACTAGACTGAAAACTGAAAACAGTGAATTTTGATATGTAATTTTCATGAAACTCATATAATGGTGTATATTGTTAAGGTGCCATTAACTGTTGGTACCTGGGACAAAAACACCCGAAGGTGTTACCTGATTGGACGAAATGAAGATGGCATACGTACCGTGCACAGGTGCATCTGACATTCATAAAATCCAACGACAATTGTTTTCTTTTAAAATCAAGCTGAAATTTTATGTAATATAGCCTACAGTGTGCTAATAAATGACTTCTTTAATTTGAATGTATAGAAGTCTACACTGGAAAATAAACTCCACCAGTATTTTTGTAAATTTATACTAGTTAATCATTACACAGTAAGTATGCTTGATAGTACTTGTTAGGCTAGCTGTCAGCTGTTGCTCTAGGAGTTGGTAGCTGGTTGTGCTGTGATAGTGTTATTTGCAGGGAGAGTATGCTTTGTTTTGACTACAGCTAAAAGCATTTTGACAGGAGTCATAAATAGAGTTGCAAGTGGCCCTTGTCTGCTCTATTGTTGTGAATCTATGATCAGGGTTATGGTTTGCGTACTGTGTGCAGCAATACAGCTGTATTGAACAGACCCCACTAGTAAGGGTGCATTTACACTAGATCCGGATCTGATCTCCTGCGCGGGGTCAGATCCCCTGCTCGAGATCAAATTTGTAGTGTAAACGCAGATCAGATCCGGATCTGATCGCCCTATTTTGATCCTGGTAAGAGGGGAGGATCAGACCCCGCGCAGGCGATCAAAACTTGTAGTGTAAACGCTCCCCGGATCAACGGTGACCCGAGATCAACGGTAATTCAACGTACATTATTTGGAGGTCACTTCTGCAAAAATACTCATTATGCAGGGAGGTGGATCAGAGTACGAGACAAGTGTAAATGCACCAGGATCAAGCCATACACGTAATTCGATATGCTGATAACATAGGGCGATCAGATCCGGATCAAGTGTAAATGCACCCTAACTCAGTTCAAGTTAATAAAAGATTGGTGAATACTGAGTGGCAGATGAACTGGCTTGACAATGCACTTGGTAGTAATGGTGTTGTTGTGTGGATTGAAGACATTGTAAACTGTAATTGAATTTGCAAATTTCTATCAAACTTAGGAGTTAAGGGTAGGGGAGTGTAAGGTAGGGGAGAGGAAAGTAGGGGAGAGGAAAGTAGCCCTGGGAGAGGAAAGTAGGGGAGAGGAAAGTAGGGGAGAGGAAAGTAGGGGAGAGGAAAGTAGGGGAGAGGAAAGTAGGGGAGAGGAAAGTAGGGGAGAGGAAAGTAGGGGAGAGGAAAGTAGGGGAGAGGAAAGTAGGGGAGAGGAAAGTAGGGGAGAGGAAAGGAGATAGCAAGGAGAGTAGTATTGGAGGCAAAAGGTTTTATTAGTGGGTGGAGGGGAGGGGGGTTGAAGGTGGCTAGATTAGATGAGAAGACAGATTTGGGTTGTACCAAGGAACTGCATACAAACTTGAGGTGGGTTGAGGTAGCTAGGGCCTTGGCTTGTTTGCCATGGACCCTGGCCTGCTGGGTTGGCATGCTATGGCTAAAGAAATTTGAGCATAGTTGCTGGTGTATAGCCACACTGCATTGTGGGGAATTCTCTTAATACTTAACCTCCACTGTACAATATAGTGCCTACTGAATTGACAGGGAACTACAGTTGTTGCAATACAAGGCAACACAAAATTATGTCATGAAAGTTTAGCAATGTCAAAATGTGATTTCTTATCAGCCAGTGAGTGACTAGTCAAGTTGTGAACTTTAAAAGTCACATACTTTTTATATGTCAGTGGGGAAAACTTAAATGATGTCATTACCACCTAGAAAAGAAGTACTGTGCTTTATGATTGTGTAGGCCTACACACTATTGGGAGTTAGTGGCTAGACCAGGCTGAAACATAAGTACCTATGTGGTAACATGTGGTATGGAGATAAGTCACAAGGGGAACACTTGTTTGTATCTAGACAAATTGGAAGTTCAAAGATTTTGTGGACTACTGTCTGGCATAGCTATAGAATGACTCAGTCATTGTACTGTCAATGATTTGTGATAGAAGACCTCAAAAGACATGGCTTTTTAAGAATAATTTATTTTGAAGGGTTAAAATTCTTATTATTAGTTTGGAGGTAATGTGGTGTTACTTGGAAATAGTCACACAGCATATCCCCTTCTGTTTTGTTGTGGTTTTATGATGTCATTAGTAACAATGGGTGCATTAATCTAATTCTCTCATACTTACCTCTCCTATTACGTACTACTCTTGAACAGTCTGTATACTGCGGAATGGTTACTGGCAATGTAATACTTCCACTACAGTACAGTAGATGGCGCTCTAGCCATATCCTGATCTATAATTTGCCCTTGTTTCATTGCCAATGTGTGAGTTATTTAAATATAGTCATCTAAACGCAAAATTTATAAGACTAGTTTCATGCAATCTGGAAATGAGTCCATTTGATTTTGAAACAGGAAGTCTGTGAAGTCTATGATAAGCCACTGTTTGAATAATGATGATGCATGTGTGTAAATTGACATAGAATGTACATAACTGGTTAAACCCCAGAACTTGTGTGTGGATCATTTCTGGAGAAAAGGGAAGTTGAGTTTGTCACTTTTATTACTAAATATATTTCAAACAAAACAAAAAGGTAAAAGTAACAGAACTGTAAAAGAGTGGAACCAGCAAAAGAAACAGTTGCTGCCGTTTAGGCTACGGGACAGATACTGTGCCATTTTCTTCCATCTCAGGGGAATCTGTGAAACTTGACAACAGTGAAAACTTTTTTTTTTGACATGTTATACAGTACTGCCCTTCCCCATAGACCCTTTTCCAAATAGCAATTACAAAGGATTATTAATGGGCAGGGCTGGAAAAAATGCAAATTTCCCGGCAAGCCGGAATTTATTTCCCGCGTGATTATAATTCTTTACTATCTAAGCGGAGCGCGACCATTGGTTGGCGTGTAGCGTACAGAAAATTTTTGGCAAAATGAAGCCTCCCAGATTGCAGGAAACGGCCCTTCCGGGCCTGATGATTGCATCTCAGGCCAGGGCTCGAAAAATATTTGTGAAAGAAGTAGCCGTCCAGCTTTTTGGTATCAGACTGTACGTGGTAACCCGACATGACTTCGTTTGAGCCCGACATTAAATTTACGCATATACATTTAGCACTCATACAGTAATACTGTACTTTGACTTGTTTGTGCATGAATTACTTATGTAAAGTCTCCTTGTGTTGTTTTTCTTCAAAGTTTGTTTACAGTTATTTTAGTTTTGTTCCTCTGTCATGCGATCTAGGCTCAATTCTCTTTCGCGCAGTAGAGTCAGGCCGTTAAGCTGAGCACCTACAGTACAGCTTAAAATAAATCGGACGTTAGTTGCGTTATGCGTTAGAAAAGTTGCGTTAGATAAAAAAATCACCTGGAATGGGCTAACGCATCTAACGTTGTGTTCCAACTAACGCTGTTTCCGTTATCTGCGTTATTCAAGCTGAAGGTGCAGTTTTTCTAACGCTACTACCGTTATTTGCGTTAATCGCCGTATACCGTGAAACTGCGGTCTTAGCTTTGGCTAACGCTACTTCGTTAGTTGCGTTAATTAGTGTTTTCACCGGGTTGGAAATTTCTACTCCAAGTCTGACCGCTTGATGTCATAAAATCACAGTTCCTCGCGCGCGACTAGCAAGTAGATCAGATTACAGCTCTATTGTGTAAAGGTGCATTTCTGCATAACAATGTGGTACAAAGGAAATCGGTTTTCCTCGAGAAGTCGGGCCCGTTAAAAACTTATAATGGTGCTTAATAATCGGAACGCATATTCGGTCAGGAATTTTACGACTTGATTCTTAAGGAAAGGTTAATTAACTTTTACCGCAACAGCGCGCACAGAGGCAATTTTAAGAACGCCTCAAAAGTGGTGTTGTTGGTACCGGTTCAGCGAATTCACGCAACTGAAAACACTTACAGAGGATGATAAGTTTCCGTCTTCTCAAATATTAAATGCTGTGTTTTCCGTAATCTGTCTGCATGTTTCATGCAGTCAAAATATTGTAGTTCATTATCATTTTATTGTCAATTCCGTGTTCTACAATTTCCTACGGTACTTCTCTTTGTTTACCGGTGTACGACTGCGGGAGGCATTGCCATTGCTCAGATGAAAAACAAAACAGCATTTAAACGGATTTAATTTAAATAGCTATTTTCGCAATTGTTTCGTGAACTGGCCTTAATTATTTTAATTACTTTATTGCTTTTCACGTGGAAATGTCATTTCACGTTTTTCGTTTTCTTCCTTTCCGTTGTTGCTTTCCTGCAGTTTCCAGTATTAACGGAAAAGTCACTTTATGCAGCGTGGGTATCATAATAAACACAACGCTGTCTTTGATTTTTTTTCTTGCCTTGACTGAAACGTTTCATGAGAAGTAAAACAAAGACGAGCTGTGCATTCGTTTTGCCTTTTGTTTTATGTGTAAAATAATTAGCCCATATAACAACTCCATGCTTTTGCGAATTATCCCGCATGTTTAAAATGCTCATCTGTACGCACTATAGCTTTCGCTACCAGTTGATCTACAAAGTTGGTAGGCGTCTGTAAGTTTGCAGTTGAGCAGGTATTTTACAATACCTTGAAAAACAGGTCATGTCCTCAAGGAATCGTAAGTTTTTAAATGGAATATTGAAACGATATAAGTTTCTTAACGATGTCTCATTCCATCATAATCCAAGCAGTTTTTGATATGCGATATCACAAAAAAAAAATTGCAAGAAGGCCAACAGACTTTACCAGTTTTTTGAAAACTTAAAACGACATAAACTGCACAACCAGGAACGCAGGGGCAATTTTGAAGTGTGTGTGTGTGTGTGGGGGGGGGGTGGCTAATCATCGAAGCAGCCCAATATGTTCAAGAAAACAAAAGCCTATCAGCCCAGTTTAAAGGCGGCCCAAAATGACCACGGCAGAAAATGTGCGGGGGCTAAAGTTCCCCTAACCCCCGTCTCCGCGGTCCGGGTAATCGTAGATAAAATGAAAGGAAAAGTATTAGGCAAACGATTTTAAACAAATGGGAAAATACCGAAAACACAAACTTTATTAAACAGGAGGTCGGTAGCCTGAGTAGTTCCTGAGAAATAAAAAATGCCATATTTAAGCTGGCTTACTGTGCTGAATTTTACCGGAATGCCAGTCGGCTGGAAGATGTAGCCTAACTAATAAAGTCTTTCAATTTGTAGAAGGCTGCGGTGTTTGTAAGTTCCAGTATTATTCCGTTAGCCTGAAGGTTGAAGTGTCGTTACCAGGTTATTGGGTAGATCTCACATTATTTGAGGGAAACATCAAGCTAAATTTAATCCCCAGTCCACATCACGTTCAACTATCAAAGCG
This sequence comes from Holothuria leucospilota, assembly GCA_029531755.1. Lineage (NCBI taxonomy): Eukaryota > Metazoa > Echinodermata > Holothuroidea > Aspidochirotida > Holothuriidae > Holothuria > Holothuria leucospilota. The sequence goes on from CM055961.1 coordinate 89,686,076, forward strand.
ATTGGGACGATGCAGCAGTAGGGCATAGCTGGACTTTTAAGGCCATTGGTATTCAGATTAGCTCCCCTTCCACTTCCATAAGTAAAATAAATACTACCTGAGCCGGGTGTGTCAAGGGGCTAACACTTCACACCCAGCTGCGCAATTCTGTTTGAAAACGCCCATATAACTTGTTAACAAATGAAATATCCAATGGCAGCTCAGAACTGAATACTGATTCATTCATTAACGGCCAGCGCCCATTTTTGCGTAGCCTTTTTTGGAAGTCATGTGGCTTCGTCATTTCTCGTGCTCTAGCTCTTCAGACACATATGACGTCATTCACTTGGACCTGGAATGCTTTTTGCGATTGTTGAAGGTCGGCGCCATTTTGGGATTTTCAATTTTCCGATATTTCACCCTTTACTACACGGTTTAGGAGTATCTTTAGCAGTAGTAGACATAACTTAAAACTACGAATAAAGCTCGGTATATGAATCTGGATGGTAATCGCTAAATTAGCCAATATTTCAAGGAATTTAAATTTCGCCCGTGGCAGCTGGCCTCAACACGAGTGATATTGCGCATTATACTGGATATGACGTTTTCTTCGTTAGGTTAGCCACACTTACAGTAGGCCTATACGCGGAAGTGATAGTACGACCGTGGATCGGCAGTGTAGGCCTACATGAGCTAGCGAAGGTCCAAAGAATATAAACACGGTGGCCGTGTCACTAGTTTGAATTTGCCATGAACTGTTCACATGTTCGTTGGCCCGAACGATGCAGTTAAGTTTCCATTAGGAGGGTGGGATGGCCGAATGGGTGAGATGAAAAACCGTAAATGTGGACTGAGCCTGGACTGTAGGACAAGTTTGTAATATGGATACACCGGGCTGGCCAGAGAAAGTATATGTGTGTGCATAGGCGAAAGAAGCGGGGTGGGGGGGGGGGCTTTAGTCCCCAGTCAAAAATGTGGGGGACTGAGGTATGCTTCTGCCCCCCAAGATCCAAGGCCAAAAACCCCTTATTTGTCTCTTCTGTAAGAAATGCCAGAAATTTGCAGTAATTTTCCTTAAAATTTGCCAAAAATGTTGCACCAATTGCATCTGAGGACCCTAAAATGCCCAAAAATTTTCCAAAGGGGAGGGGGCCCTCCCCTTAGACCCCTCCCCAGACCGGCGATTCGAAACAAAGTTCAGCCCCCAGTCTCGAAAAGTTTCCTACGCCTGTATGTGTGTGTTTGGGGTGGAGGTGGGGTCGGGGGGAAGAAGCCAACGAGTCACTCAATTTTGCAGTCGAGTCAAGTCATTTACTACTTTCAATGCGACTCGAGTCACTGTATTATTTCTATGAGGAAAATTATGATACAATTGCTCGAGTCATTTCCCTTCTGAAAATTAGCGACTCGAGTCATGACTCGTTACAACACTGAAGAAGCACATTAACAGAGAGGGATCGTCGTCTCTGGGAGGGGGGTGTCCAGTGCTCGGGAGTTCCCCACCTCATTTGAAATTTGGAATTTTTCCGTCTCTCCCAAAGTTGATATTTTCCGCTTTCTCTTTTTTTTTTTTCTTTTTTTTTTGTTAAAAACTAGTCCCCGATAATTTTTGAGGGGGCAGGTAGGTCACATGCCCTTCATGTTCCCTGTGGCTACGTGCTTGATACAGGGTCCAAGTGATGCTGCAGCCTAGCAACCTGACTATGGGGGCAGGGCTGGTTGCACAGTCGAATGGACGAAATAAAACCCAGGCCTGAGAAGCTAGAAAAGGTTTTAAGGGGGAAATGCATTTTTAGAGGACGGTGGTAGGGCCTATTTTCAAGGGATCGCGGATGTTTGGGTAATCATTTTTACCTTCTCTAAAAAATGTCTACAGTGCGAAAATTTTTCTCGTGACATCTCTCCTCCTCCTTCCCATGGCCATTGGCGTGCAGCTTATTACTTTTTTATGAAGGTGAGAGTGACTTGATGGTCATTGTGCCTCTACCATTTAAGAAGTCCCACGTAGATCCTGATCAAACCAGGATATACACTGGATAACCTGTACCCCAATTTGGTTGTTCAATTACCATCATGGCTGAATGCAAACTGTACACTTTAGCCCGGCTGAAGGGGGCCTCCCTTTTGCGGGATTCCCACTTCGACAACGACTGGATCCACCATGACAGTAGACCATGGCAGTTCTTAAACCTTGACGCTCAGTAAGCAAAAATCCATTTTTGTCAAAACTGATCTGTGTATCTGTTTGTTATAACATTATAGGCGGCGGCACCTGGGTGTCATCATACTGTACGTGAATAGCCCCAGGGGGACTGGACCACCAGAATAAGATTTTGGCCAAATTTCTTTACGCCTACATCTGAGTGTCATGGGGTATGTGTGAACGTTATACATAAGGAGTCGGGACCTACCAATAACTTAGAGTTAGTCTTGGTGTCATGGTTCTCACTGCAGTTACTGGCGTTGGATAATAGGCGCAGTCTTAAATGTAAGTTTCGATGGCACCCCAACCATGGCAAGCCCTTGACTAAAGTTATTTGTCAGTAACACATAACGGAAAGGTGTGTTTATTGACCATTCTCCTACTGTACAATAGGCCCGTAGCCAGCCAATTTTTCTGGGGGAGGGGGAAGGGGGAGGGAGCCATCGATGTTGGAGTTTCGCCTGCCTGGGGGAGGAGTCTCTAGATGCAAAGAGGTGCGAGATGTTCCATTTTTCTTATCATATCATTGTCTTCCAAAAATGCTGGTCTCGTAATAAATTTTTCCTCCTTCAGTGCAAGACCTTTTACGGAAAAATAAAAGCCACCCATGGCTACGTTGCCTGCTGTACACAGCGTTCCTTCGTGATAATGACAGTAAAAATCTTTCTGATACATCTCCTTGGCCGTGATTCACCCATATAGTAACTATGTACAGCTTGGAACGATAAGGCACATACTGTGCATGTCGTTATCACAAGTAGCGAACGTTCGTTTGCCGCCATGTCTGGTGCTCTATTCGGTATGTTGTGCTGAAGCAGTGCACGTGACTTTGGCACACCCCACTTCACCGATGGGTAAAGAAAGAAAATGGGGAAAATATTTTACTCTTTTTTCCATATGTTTGGATTGTTTGGATGCAAAAAAATTTTGCAAATAGTTTGAATAGCAGTGAAAAATTATTAGCATCATAAATATTGGAATCATTTTAATATTTAAGGGTGTAACAGGATAGAAGAAAGTTTTGTTTTCCACACGACGCGAGATACCCCTTGAAAGAATGTATACGATGCTGGGGATGAAGTGAATTTTGTTTCCAAAAAATCTGTCTCCACCAAAAATAAAAAGTTTTAGCAACTGATCAGAGCCAAAAGAATGTTATTTTGGTTTGAATATGTGCATAGCTCGTGTAGACATAACTGTATAACTGAATTTACTTCTTACGAAAATGGAAGCATGTCATCTTAATTTAAGTGATAAGTATAAAATCTAGTCATATTAATATCAGCCCAATATATTTAGTACGGCAACAAAATGTACTAAAAATTTCCAGCACTTTCTTTTACGCTACTTCTTCGTTTCCGAACATTCCCGATCCTCACGCAGTGCGTGCACATTGGTAATGAGCTGTCTTTTCACGTTCACTTATCAAGGAGATAGGCTAGGCTTATCTACAGTATAGTAAGTTGTTTCGTTAACTGGTATAGGCGCGGCTTGATGAACGGTTAGAAACATGCATCGCGGGACTTTTAACTGGTGTATAGTGCAATAATAACAAGGTCCGTCCTAGTAGTAACAGTGAATTGAAGGGCATTCCCTGTAAAAAATTCTCACATCTTGCAATTAAATTTCAATATCGCACGTAACGAAGCGATAGCCTGGGATAGACTAGCCTACTGTACATCGACACAACTCTTGCACGGATCGTTGTCAGCGTCGATGTTGCATTTGTTATCAAACCATAATTAACGCAACTAACGATGGAATCGTTGCTTAGCTAAAATATCTGTTCAGGTTCTAACGCAAGTAACGTGGTGAGAAATCTTGAAAGCCGATGCTGCATTTGTTCTCAAACCATAATTTAACGCAACTAACGATGGAATCATTTCTTGGCTAAAAGATTTCCAGTTTTGGTTCTAACGCAAGTTAACGTTAGAGTTAATTAACGAAACTAACGTTAGTTGCGTTGCCGTATGTTCAATGTAACGCAGCCAGCGTTATTTGCAGTAAATTCTCTAACGCATAACGCAACTAACGTCCGATTTATTTTAAGCTGTACTGTACATTGTATGTACTGTTCATATGTAGGCTATATGAAAGCCATGTGCAGGGGCGTAGCTAGGATGAAATTTTTAGGGGGGCCTAGGTAACAAATGGGGGGCGGGCACCGCCGAGGGTCAGGCTTGTCAAGACTATCTAAGCGGAGCGCCACCATCGGTTGGCGCGGAGCGTGCAAGAAAATTTTTGGCTTTACAAATCCTCCAGATGGCCGGAAATGGCACTTCCCACGTGTTTTAAGCTGCGTGTACCCAGCCTTGAAATTCGAATCTCATGTCCGCCATTGCTGAAATAATGGGAAAAAATCAATCCATGAAAAATAGTAATACACAAGGCCGCACATACACGTTTTCTAGAGGGCAAAAAGTGGGAATTACTGATCTGTGGCCTGCAGTGACAAACTTAACGTTATTTTTTGTTACGATGCACGTTACGGCAGACTGGACACAAAGCCACAGTGGTAGGACTGACTCAGTATCCGAAACATTTAACATCCTGTAGTACAGTCTGCACTGTATTAGCTGTGCGTACAGTGAGTTTCGTTAGAGCATGGAAGTACTACCTGGGTAGTACTTCCATGGTTACAGGTGCGCGGACGCTGATCAAAGGCCGCGAGTGCATGACCAAGGGATTCAGTTAAAAATAAAAGAATAACATACATAAAGAAACCTCCTGGTAAGCTGGTAAATTAAAATGTTTCAACTAGAGTAGTGATCACTTATTTTTCTTCATGTTGGTTTTAGAATCATTCCAAATTCTCAAATCGTTATGGATTTTTTTTTTTGGACTCGGCGGGATTTCCCGCGAGACGCAAAATTTCCCGGCAAGGAGCTTCCCGTTTGCCGTTTTTTTCCCGCCGTGATTAATGGGATAAAAATTTTGTACACATCCTTTTTGGCCACAGTATAAAAATGCCATTAACATTAACAATGCGTACCAAAAACTCTATCCCACAATCTTTTGCAATTGCTATTTGGAAAATGGTCTATGGTCTGTGAATTCATTCCACATTTAAACATTTTGAAGTACTGAACACATGGTCTATAGTATAGGTACTGTTCATTGGTTAAAAATTTACAGCAATTGGGGAAAGGGGTTATATCTACAGGTGCTACTGAACATTTGTTTCAATGATACTGTGTCACCTTTAAGTGCACACTTTGTTCCAGCAAAAAAGCTTCGGGAGGGGGAATAGTTTTACCCTTAAAAAGCAAACTAGTATTTTCTCTGACCATAGTCTTACAGTATGTTTAGCAAAGCTACAGGTCACTGATTTATTAACAGGTTGTTTGTATAGACTTAATAGACTGCAGTATTTGTGAAGCCATGTCTTTAGGCTGCATTGTTCATCATGTATTGTGTGTGTGTCTGTGTCGTTTGATCCTTCTATGCTAATGCTGTGTTATTTTGTAGCCTTCAACCTGAAATATCGATTAAAAATGAAGTCATCTACAGTAGAGCATTAATCTCAAAGGTATAGTACGTGCAATCAGGCTGTGAAAGGATAGAAAATTATTGTCACTATAAAAATCAAAATGTTGCCAAGGTAACCATTTTGACAATTTAAAAGTGTGGTCCACTCATTGGATTGGAAGAGAGATTTATTGGATTTTGGTTGACAGAATTGGGGCAACTCAGGTACAGTGATACTTTACAGTGTACATAATTCTCTCATTAAGTGGTGCTTATGTGCAGTGGATAACACATTGTTGTATATACAGTAAGCCCATATACTCACAGTACTAGAGGTTTATTGTACAAAACATATGTCACTACTAGGCAGAATTGCAACTGGTTGATGAGAGGTCTGATCAAACTGGATTCTTTTTTATTTCCATGTACAATATTAAGATAGGAGACTAGATAATTGTAACCACAGGAAAGTTACAGACCTGTAAATGTAATATTCCCTGTATACCTAGTACGTACCTACACTAACTTGTGAAGTCTTTCAAACTTTGAATGATGAAGTAGGACAAGATAGGGGGCCTCTAGATGAGAGCTCCCTCTGCCACCATGTTATCAGCTTCTGTCAGCCACTTACTGTATTGTGGTTATGTGACGGTTTACTGCATAAGTTACAGGAGGTACATCTATACATACTATGTTTCTAGACTTGTAGGTTTGAGCTTTGAGTATAGATAGACCTTCAGTTTGCAGCCTTCCAATTAAAGAGTCGGTTTTTTTTCAGTGCTCAGATAGATAAACATACTCTGTAGGCCTACTGGGTTCTTTAATAGCCTGTACTATTACAACATGAATAAACTATGTTCCCTATTATGGGTACTTGGCTTTATTACCCGGTGTTTCTACACTATGTACCAGACTACATACTGTAGACAGCTGTTGCATTAAAGTAGCCAACCTGTCGAAACAAGAAACACAATACAACCATACATCCTAGTGATGTTAGAGACAAAAAGGAATCTGTCTGGAGTAATCTGGATCATACTCAGCTGGATATCAGAGAGGATGAAAGAGATGAAGATGCCTGCAACATCTCATCATTGGATGATCATGGTTGACATTTGAGTCAGTAGGCCACATAACTCATGCATTGAAATGTAGTCTTGAATAAAGCCTAGATCAGTGTACACTGGGACAAGGAGTTGAAATATTTTAATCTTCAACTTACAGACTTGTACGTGTGAGTACAATGTCATGAGTACAAGGGCTAGGTCTGTGTTGTGAACTCGTACGAGTACGAGTACATGTTCTTATTCATGAGTGGGAGTACGAAACTTTGCATTAGCCCCTAGATGCAGAGCTTTCAGAATCTGTGAGTGTGAGTATGGGTACTAGTGTTTGCACCGGGTACCCAACCGACGATGTCAGGACCCGGTTCTGAATTTGCTACTCGGATCCAAAGTTTCACTAACATAGATTGCACATGTGACAGAACACCTAACATGTTACTTTTTCCTGGCAAAATTTATCATGCACACGCCTAAGAACACTTGTCATGCCCATATGTAAGATACGTTGGTGTTATATTATATCAACATGCAAAGCAAAATTTCTTATTATGACTTTACAACAAACTTGTAGCCTAACAGAAGTATATTTTCGGGTACTCGGGTACCCGAGCGACCATCGACTTCGGGTACCCGGTTCCAAATTTTGGACCCGGTGCAAACACTAATGAGTACAAATTAATTCTCATGAGTATGAGTACAGGCAAATGTGCAAACCCATGAGCACAAGTATGTACTCACTACAAGTCTGTCTTCAAGTACTAGGCCTATACATAGTTTTAAAAGTGATTATAAAGTGATCACTTACATTTTTGCCAGATGGACTCAGTATGCATGCACAGATCTCAGATTTGTGTAATGGGTCAAAAGTTAAAGTAAGGATTGATGGATTTTAAAAAAATGAACTTCAATAATTGGACAAATTAAACCAGAAATGACCGCAAAGTCAAACTGATGTCTGTACAATTCCTGTAAACAAGTTTATCCATTGTTGCACTTGATTGTCATCTGTACCTGGAGCTAATCTTCCTGTATCTTTACACAAGGCTAATTATTGGCCTAACCTGCTCTGTGTACAGGTTAGTGTAAGACAGCCTAATCTATCAACCTTGATACGTTAACCTTCACTCCCTGGCATTAGTCTCACAGGTTTATGCAATACAGACCTACATGAACCCACTGAACTCATGCTTGTCGTTAAGTACAGTATGATGAAAACAGAACCTATACTCTTGCATACTGTAGATCTACTGTTCTGTGAAGGATAATGTTGATTGATTGTACTGTAAACCTTCAAAAACAATTATAACTGCTCCTTGGGTAATTAGATGGTGATCCTCATATCTAAAATTTTAGAAAAAAAAAGTTCTAATCAATTGAATAAGTTTTCATATGCAATCATCCTTCACATTCAGAACTTTTAATTGAGGTCTTCCATCAGAAGCCATTTAGGTTTTAATATACAACATTGAAATAAATACCCCTGAGTATAATTACAGCTTTAGGTAATTTAAAGGGTATATGCTCTCTCCTTTGAAGTGTGTTATGAAAAATTTATTTCTATTGGGTAGATCTTATTGATTTGCCTGCTTTGCATGCATATTATATAAAGTATTCCTTGATGCCACATGTAATAATATTGAAAGTATTAGGGTACAGTATATTATGATTGAAATTTATGAATTGTTCACCACCAAGCTTTATGATTTCAGAGACAAAAAAGGGAGGGTTGAGAAGGTGAAGAGTTCATTGCAAATGCTTCAAAATAAGTTGAGTCTCAGTCTTTTGGAGATTGTTGAAAAGCTCTTTAAAACCAAGGAAATTATAAGCCATCACTATAAAGAAGTATGCAGGTTTTCACTGAGTTAGCGGTGTGTTTGCTTGTGTAATGGATGGTCACAGTTGTAAGGTAGGCCTATGTAAATCTTTAATTGACAGGGCAAAATTTTGTAATTTGTCAGTGTGTGGAAGGTCATTCAGTATAGTGTACTTCAATGTCATTGGTTCTATACTGGCATCTAACTGTAAAATATTTGTTCAAAGGTTGGTTGATATAGATCTCTGAGGCCAAGTCTCTGTTGATATTGATAAAACTATCAATTTGGAAACTTGACCAGGCTCAGGAATTTGATGAAATATTTTGTAAAGTACTGTACTTGCATTTATTATGCGCATGTACAGTATGGTGTCATTTTGGAACAGGTAATGTAGTTGTATAAACCTAGCGGTTAAGTTATACATTTTATTGAGGGGGTGGGGTGGGATGGGGGGTGGGGATAGATCTGTTGATGAGGGATGGTATGTTATGGTCTTCAAAAGTATACCTTTTTGAAGAGCACTAAGGCTTTGCCAAAATACGAAGGCCATGGCCTTCTTGGCCTTTGTTTATATCCAGCCCTGCTAAACCCGTAAGGTGGGGGGGGGGGGGGGAACAGTACATTGAAAGTCTGTCACTTAAACTAGATGCATACATGTAGACATTTGACTAAAGAAAAAAAAGTTAATGATCTCGAGTATTCTTGCCCAGGGATTCTATCCAGGGATACTGTAGTCTTCAGAGAGAAGGCCAAACTTCGACTTGGACCAATTTTGTTACCTTTTGTGTGTGACTAATGAGTTGCTTCTTTTTGCATCATTTTCAGAGAACAAGTTTGATGACAGAAACAGTTTGAAGAGTGGTTCGTTAAATAATGCCAGAGTTTCAAGATGAAGGGTCTTCAGATCTGACACATTATATCCGAGAGGCAAATCAGAATCTTACAGTAGACTCGCCAGCAACGGCCAGCATCCTGCGATCAGTGGAGGAACAGGTATACATGTGGTTCATGTGAACAACAAAACATTGGGGAGGGGGAGGGGTGAGACGTACGTAAAAAGAATGGGTCTGTTTCGCTCACTCCCTTACCTCCTTATTTACTTGTACATTGCCTGCAATAACCGTCTGGCAAAAAACTAATAGCACCGCGGTATCCCCTAACAGTAGAGGGCGTCCAGAACCCTGTGCTAAATAGTTTTTTGCCAGACGGTTATTGCAGGCAATAATGGTACATATGTAAATAGGAGGTAAATATAGGAGCTCATAGATTCCCAAACCAGCGGGTTTTGGTGATTCTAGTCGTTTTGTAACATAGGAAACATAGGGGAAAAAATGTAAAATAAGTCACTACAGACTGTTGACCTCCAAAACATTGCCAGTAAAATTTCTGTAAAAATCAAGAGATCTAGATTTGAGGTTTCACTTGCACAGGGATGTCCACAGGTTGTTGAAATGTTTTACCTTAGTTTAAATGACAACCTGGCAAGACTGGAATATGGATCTATCCTTTCAAAAAAACTATGCAGGCTTAAAATGTAAATTTATGTAGGTCATTGATTTTGGAATTTTCGATGAATGCAGACATGTAGGTCCTACGCTTAATAGGGCAAGCTAGGAATGTTTGGATGAACACTGCTTCACTGCAGAGTTGTAAACAAGTCACCTTCTTTGCAGCACTATTTTAGTCACTCAAGTCACACAGCAGACTTCAGTCACTGTGTTATTTCAAAAGGGGAAATTATGTAAAATTTGTCATGTCAGGTAGAGTTTGAATGTTCTAACTTCATTGCTGCCACACTTCATGAGGCTTTTAATGCCGTCTACAATACATTAGGGCAAAATCTAAAAATACGTTTATACCTTTGTTACCCTCCCTGAGATTTTCTCAGACTAAGTTGATTGTTATCAGTAGACAAGATCTATCAAGTTGAATACTGTCTGGAACTGCCTCATAACATTGGCATGTTTTGTCATAGCTACTGTACATTGTAAACAGCACAAGTACAGAAAACGGTAATGGACTTGATTTACAGTAGATGTAATTTAACTGCATGCTGTTTAAGGGAGTAAATGAAGACGAAATGCGTGGGGAAGGGGGGGGGGGGGTTGAGGGGACTAGGCAGGCATTAGCAAAAAATTTTAAACCAGTGTGATATTTTTGTGAGTGGCATTTATAGAAATATAGTGTAATCTAGCAAAAGTTCAGATGGTCATTATTGGAGAAATGTTTCTTGTCAATGGCAAATTGCAAAGAGCGTGATGTGAATAGGCCTGGGACAAGGGAAGATAAGGAAGGGGAGAGGGGACTCTGGTTTGGTAAAGTAATATGTTTCGCCCCTTCTTATCTCACCTATAAAACTGCTTCATCTAAACAACAAAGGCAATGCTTTGTTGAGCTTGGTTGGTAGTAGATTTGTGATTGCCAGAATTTTGTTTTAAACACAAAATGAAAATCTACTTCGCCCCTCATTACCTCCTATTTACATATGTAATCCCCACCTACCCGCAGTAAGACCCTGGCAAGCTTTTAGTAGCACCGTGGAGACCAGGCGACCTCCGATAGAGGGCGCCTAGTCTAGTCCTCTTTCCTGCTTGCCTGTCCTTTGTGACTCTACGCAGTTTGTTCACCTGGCTTTTTCTCCAAAGCAGGAAGCTTCGTTTTCAAGTCCTTCGCTCCTATATTCAACCATCAACTTCCATTAGTAGCAGTTATCAAGCCTCCAGACTCACGATGAGTATCCTTTTCCCTATTGGGTGCTTTTTACGTCCCTAGTTTCGGGATTCTTGTTAGCTTGTTCTCGTTACCGCTGTTAGCCTAACACGTTATTTTGTATTGCCGTTAGCTTAGGCCTTACACGTTATTATGCATTGCCGTTAGCCTAGACCTTTCCTATGTTACGTTATACGGGGTTTTAGGCTTCCCGCCGTGTCCCGTGTTCCGGGCCGGCCTTTTGCTGGTTTTTGTTGCTACTTGCATGTTACACTTCATATATTTTCGTGTATGTTTTAGCATGTTCGGCCTAACCGTTTTTTTGCCTGTTCATCTTTGCATGTGTTTTTCCTGCATGGCATGTTTGTTTCTTTCCTTAACGGGGCTCCCCCAGGTAATTGTTCTTCCAGATGCCGTACATGCCAGCGTTTTGTGCCCGAATGGGATACGCACGACCTGTGTAATGTCTGCCGTTCTTGCTCCGAACAGGCGAGATGTGGGATATGTCGTAATTGGTCTGTGGAATGGTCTTGGACTTCATCTCAGAATTCCTACACATAACATTATGTCATCCATATCTAGGAGATAACATGCTAGAAATTACATGTTTGTACGAGGATTTATGTGTGGGTTCAGTTGCTATTTAGTTACAACCTTCTATAGTACAAAACGCTAAGAAGCACGCCCTCATTTATAAGGATGGGTTTTTTCCTGTTCACCACCTTGTTAGAATGTGGTGTAGTTGGCCATAGAGTGGCGACTCTCATGTTCACCAAATTAGAGTTACGTGAGCAGGGCAATCGCAATTAGGGGAATGAGAGAATCCATGAAAGGCATGTGCAGTTCTCCCATACCACTGCGCTTCTCGGCTTCGGTAGTTTTGCTATTTTCTGCAAAGACTGGAAAGACATGGGTCTTCATTCACTAGTGGCAAAGGCTATAGTGACTCCTTACCAGAAGAAAATGCTTTGTTGCACCAGGGAGTTGTTACGACAGCAACTCCCTGGTTGCACTGAGGTTCATCCCTCACATTTATCCTTCTTGAGATATCACGTTTTATGATGTTTTAACAGTCTAATTTCTGGTGACATTACATGACCTTTGAGCTCTACAAAAATTTGAATAAAAAAATTAAAAAAGGAAATGCCTTATATGGAATTCGAACCCGGGCCCTCCGAGGGCGAAACCGCGCACTCCCACTACACCATCACTGATAGACTGGTTATAGGCAAGAAATTTCTAATCATGTTATAGTCAAAGCAGCATTTACACATGTTCATACTTAATTAGAAATATTTATGTAAGGAGTTGTGCTTGTGAAAACAATGTTGTTCTCTATTCATTTTTATCTTTGGTACAGAAATTCAGCCGTAATATTCCGTTTGTCACGAAAAAATAGACACAGTTTGGAGGTACTGCTCACTGTCAACTTAGTGTACGAGGTTTTCGTGGTTTCACCTTTGATGACCTGAGATGACCTTTTAACTCCAACAAGCCCCAATATGGTGCGTTCCTTGGTCACCGTACAACATCAATCAAGGCCTAATATCTGTGTGACATCACAGCATGACGTATGTCCCTCATTATTACATATTTTTCCACAATGAACAAATTGATGTCCCGAAGAACTTGCACTTTGGTGTTCATTGTCGGAAACTACGAATCTGAGAGTTGCACAGCTAGCAAAGGGCGCCACTCAGATTTTTCAGGAGTAGATATAAGAATTTTTTCTCCATCAGTGAGAGCATATCGGTAAACAGGACAGTTGTATAACAGGATACGGTACATTGTATCGTACCTGTAACTGTCTGTCCTACGAATAGGTTCAACGAGTCATTTACTGCACGCTATCAATCGACAAACCAACAAAAATATCTGTGTCTGTTTTCCGATGGAATTCCAGACCTTAACAGAAAACTGCGTGGCGGGCTGTAGATTATCTTTTTACGGGGCTCTTGGAACGTGGTTACTATCTACCCATAAGAACCGAACCTTGACAAGAACAACGACCCACTATATACCACGCTGAATGCGATGTAAATTTTGGGGTCGTCTTTTGGGGTGAATATATAACTTTGCGGAGAGCAAAACTGGAACAATTGTCAGGACGGCTTCCTTTTATCAGGGATAATCGAGGATAATATGCAACCTGTTGTATCCAACCCGGCTTCCCCGCTGAGGAAATAGCTTAACCTCCCGTTGCGAGTCTCTTACCGCAGCCTACCGTTAGACGGCCAGGCAAATGATAGGGAGCGTCTTTGCCAGGGTTGACAAAATTTTTTTCCAAGCAAAGGCTATGTAAATATTCATAATAGCATTAGCGGGCTGGAGCTATTCCGCGAGGTTAAGTATGGGCTGGGCTTCTTCATCTGATTTAGGCGTACTAGCACGCTATCCAGTCATCCAGTAAATGCTTAATATTAGGAGTAGAACTTTACTGTGCGTACTATGACGCCTGGTATTTTTGTTATCAAAATGGACCTACCTAGAAAAAAGATAGTAAGTAAACACATATTGTAACGATTTCATGAGTTTCTGAAGCTGCATTTTTAAATGCCTTGCGGGCCTGATCAAATGGTCTGCCTGGCCATATATGGGACGCGAGCAGGAGGTTCCCCACTCCTGTGTTATGCGATCATACCCTACATAAAAGTCCCGACCTTCACAGAATAAGTGTAGTCTACCTAGAGGTTATTTTCATGGTAAGGGGTAGAAGGAGGTTATGAGTGCACTACTTAGGTCGTTTGGTACGCAATTATCAAAGAGACTAAACAGCGAAACTTCACAGTGGGCGAAGCCCGCCGATTACGTTTGGTTTTTAAGTAGAAAATCGGCACTCCTTGAGAGCAAAATTCATTTATTATTTATCATATTTAAAAATATATTATCATATTATCACGTATTAATTCAGTACAATGTTCTCCCGAATCCCAGAGGAAAATAGCTTTTTTCGTAACCATAAAGTGGACCGAGAATCATCTTGTACTCAAAACCTTAGGCAAATATTAAGCTTTTGTCCCTTGACCAAATATTACGTACACATGTGTATAGAATACGTACACTCTTACACGTCTATATGGTATCGGTGTATGTCGGTGCATGTATAGTTGACACAAGATGTACGTGAAACTTGTAGCAAGATCGCCACCTAAGTCCGATAAATGACAGGAAAATATTACATCCCATTAAAAAACTTCTGTTTGCATGTACTATGTTAAAGTGTATAAGTCAGTATACGTAAACATATATTTAAATGTTTGGCAGTGTTGATTTTAGTTGCCATGATTTCGGTGAAAGGTGCGGACGAAGCGCGCGCCAGTAAATACCCTATTTGTAATTATAAAGTGTCGGTGAAGTCATCTTTTTCACATAGACCTAACTATCAGCAAAGTGTTACAATATACAGAGATCTGACGTGTCTGCTAGCGGCTAGGCTCTGGTCAGGCCAGACTAGGATACAGAAATGCTGACCACCACTAAGCTCTGAAAGTGCTATTTTCGACCGACACTGACTTCAGATAACAACGTAAACAAAGTAGTAGTTTCTTACTTTCCATAGACCCTTTTCCAAATAGCAATTACACAGGATTGTGGGATAGAATTTTGGTGTGCGCCGTTTTTGGCCACAATAAAATGCCATTGACAAAAACGACACGCACCAAAACTCTGTCCCACAATCCTTTGTGATCGTTATTTGGAAAAGGGTCTATGGTATATACCTTTTTCCATCCCTGCATATTTCACATATCAATAACCTTTCACTACGACACTAATCATTAATTTGTTCTGATGAAGGGCAAAAAAATTTTACCAGGGTAACTGGGAATATAAAAATCTGAACAGGATTTTCTTGTCTTTATTTGGAAGAATATTTGTCATCTTTGAAACGGTATCTACCAAACCAGGGAGTTGCTATTTTACCTGATTAAACTTATGTGTCGTGTAGGACATTACTTTTAACAGGGTCCAAATATTCCTTTTTTTATAATATACATCCACTGGCGGAGACAGGGTTGAAACGTTGGATAGGGTAAAGTGACATTATGTAACACCAGTCTGCTAACAAAGTGGAAAGCAACCGCCTGCTCTCCTCAGGCGCGTAGCCAAGGGAGGCGAAAGGGGCACATTTATGGTATTTTTTAATGATTTTTTATGATATTGCTAGTAACTCAAAATAAAAAAATGCTTAGATGCAACTTACAAGGCCTGGGAAGTGCCATTTCCAGAGACCTGGAGGTATTTTGGCCAAATTTTCTTGAACGTTTGGCGCCAACCTATGGTGGCGCTACGCGTTGATAGTTTGCCTACAGGCTTCGCCCCCCCCCCCCCCCTGGCAAATTTCTGGCTACGGGCCTCATAAAACCCCCATAAAACATTAAAAATAAGAGGTTGCCGGAAATGAAACTGCATGAGGCCTCTTAAATTACGTTAAACATTCTGTATTCTGAAATCGCATTTACTAGAAACCAGGACTTCCGTTAATGGGGTATATTTGCACGACATAATATTCGTTTGATCACTTTGTCGGGATAAAAAGGGATCAAATTGTCTAAAACAAACATGAAAATAAAACACAATATCATAGCGGCTTTCGTTCGAAATTAATTTACTGAATCTATATCTCGTCTAGTATTAAAGCATTTACGTACCATTGATTTCAATTTGATATAGCGTATGCACTATGACATTGTCTAAGCGGAGCGCCGTCATCAGTAAGTCTGCTCTTAACGAACTAAGAAAGTTTTTGACAAACGTCTCGCAAACTTACATCTTAACCTGTTAACGTTCTATATTTTGAAACCTTATTACCACACGTCCCACGAATGAAATATCTTAGACAATTTTATGCTGTAAAATTCATACGCGTAGGAAGCTGTTCGCGATTGGGGGCTAAATGTTGTTTCTAACCCCACCCTGGGGGAGGGGTCTAAGGGAGGGATTCCCCTTTTGAAATCTTTTGAATATTTGAGGGTCCTTAGATGCAATTTGGTGCAACATATGGAGAAATTTTTAAAAAAAAATGACTGCAAATTTTTGACATTTTTCACAGGGGAAACAAGTATGGGGTTTTTGTGCCCTACTACACTTCTGACGGGGGGGCTTCCCCGCTTCCTACGCCTATGGTAAATCTACTGGGAACAAAGCCTGCTTTAAGAATAATTTCCTTAATAAGGGAACTAACCAGTGACATTTTGGTAAAAGTTCCAATTTTAGAATTGAATTTCGAATTAGAATGAGAGGCCAACAACAAAAGGTCCTGCTCAAATAATTAATGAATATACTTAGCTTGGGCGATGTAGTGATTCGAAAATTATTCAGTGTGACTAATTAATGCATCACAAATATTCATTTGTACAACACGTATATCACACGTCAAAGCAAGCCAGTAGCTAAGGGGGCCGGAGGGTGGAGCCTCCTCCCCTGGAAAATCCCCCGAAGAACAAAACATTTTCATTGCCTTAATGCATTTTAGTATATATCCCCCTGAAAAAATTGCGCCCCTAAGATTTTTTCGCCCCCAGTACCTTGTCTAGCTACGGGCCGGGTCAATCTATGAATAATTTACTTAAGATGTTGTATTTTTTATGTTTGGCTACCAGACAGAGACAGACATAGATACGAACACAGTTACGAACGTCGATACAGACGCTAGAACAGGGTAATACTGGACCCAAGCAACGTCTGCTGGTGTTATTGTTCTGCGCCGGATGTGAAATGCCCTGCTTCTAGGACGCCCTCTATTGGAAGTTGTATCTAGTTCAGTGCAATTACAGAAAATTTTAACACACTAGTTTTTGACTTAATATACCTTTCATTGAGGTCAATGGAAAATATGTCATATTGCATCTGTAGTGGTTGGGTTGGTCATTTCACTGCTGTCGCCTGTTGTAGTCTTTCGTACTACTAGTGACATATTAAACCCGTTTTCGCTGTTGTAGAATTACATTTGCAAGATTTTGTTTTTTGAAGGCTTCTGTGGAAATTTTTGAAGTTAGACGCTGTTGAATGGTACTTCCTGGCATCAGGCAGCAGGTCCGTAGCCAGATTAGGTACTGGGTGGGGGCAAGATAGCTTCAAGCCCTTAGGAATATTTACCATGGTATTACCATGGTAATACCATGGTACTCATGGTATTACCATGGTAAAACCATGGTACTCATGGTATAACCATGGTAAAACCATGGTACTCATGGTATTACCAAAATAATACCATGGTATTTGTGTTGCGTAAGGAAATTTACCATGGTATTACCATGGTACTCATAGTACTGCCATTGTAAAACTATGGTTCTCATGGTATTACCATGGTAGTACCATGGTACTACTATGGTACTCATGGTACACTCACGAGACCAACTGTGCTTTCTATGGTAATTTTTTAAGTACTTCCGTGGGATTTCCATGATAATCATGATATTACGGTAATTACCATGAGTATCGTGGTACTATACCACTGAATACCACTAAACAAGGGCGCATGCATTGGACAAGAAAAACATCAGTATTCCATTTTCACAACACGCGTTTGAATGCGTGTTGTGAAGAATAGGCTTGACTGTTTTTTGAAATTGGTGTCTCAAGTTTGGGTTTCTCTTTGATTTGTGATTCTTTAGTTAAAAATGTACAGATGTTGAATAAATTGTAGCAAAATTGACTAGCTACGCCTTGAGCACTCTCTTGGCTAAAGAAATTGTTGAAGTGTTCCACATAATTTTCCAAGGATAACTGAATGGTCGACCAACCGCTTTTGCAGGATATGGATCGTTAGTTTCAGCAAAAAAGGGAGGATGAACATGCCAAATTCGAACCGCAAAGAAATATGACGGATTATTTCAAGCAAACAATAGAATTTACTTTAGGAGTTGATATAATCCTTGCAATTGTTACCATGGACGTACAGTAGTACACTATCATGATAAAATTACAATGGCAGATATACCACGGTAATTTAATCATGCACGGTAATTCCATGGTATAGAAAAAATCCAGTACCATGGTTTTATTATGGTACTACTACAGTGATATGTCCATGGTACTTGCCATTTATACCATGATAATTTACCGTGGTAATTATAAGGTAATACCATGGTATTACTTGGCTATGGTATTACCATGGTTAAATTACCATGGTGCTTTTCAATATAATACAATGGTATTTTTACCTTGGTAATACCATGGTAATTGTACCACTGTAATACTATGGTAATTGTACCATGGTAATACTATGGTATTATTATGGTAAAATTACCATGGTACCTGCCAATAATACCATGGTAACTTTACCATGGTACTTGACCATGGTAATACCATGTTAAATTTTCTTAAGGGAGGGGAGGGCAAAATATCTTTAGGGGAGGGGGGGGGAGAAATATCCTAAAATGCATTAAACTTAGGCAATAGAATTTTTTTTTAGTTTAAAGGGAAGCCCCCCCCCCCCCCGGCTATAGGCTGGTCTGGCAGTGTACACAAGCTAACAGTCATTTTGCGTACATCACTGGTGTTAAGGAGAAGGAGAAAGACCATTGTAATTTCAAAATAGATTATACCTGCTGGCTAATTGCCATATAAGAGAGCGGGGGTTAAATTTTTGGAAATGAAACACTGCTAGATGTTATTTTCTGGCTTTTGGCAATCAACATATACACAAAAGCAAACATAATTTTCTTGCATCAGCCGGTGCTTTGCAGTGGTCTATGACCACTGTGATTTCGGAATAGGCTTACCAGAAGGAGGATTGTATAGCAACCTTTAAAATCGTCTAGACAGGGAGGGAGGGTTGGGAAAAAATGAAAACAAGTAGAACTATTAGATGTGATTTCCTGACTTGTGGGAATCGGGATAATTATACAAAGAACCATTTTATATGAAATAATATAATTGTGAAATGTGACAGTGCAGTGTTGCAATTTAGGCTATCCATCAAGCGTATATCTGGCACAATTGCCGCAAACAGGAGATCGTGAGTCTTTCCTTAGGAAAAAATGAAATTGATGTACTGTAGTAGACAGTGATTTCCTGGCATCTGGCATTCCTGTAAATTAAAAGGGGAACCCGGATGTAATGGTTAACAGAATTACTAGGTTGCAGTACTACTACTGTTTTGAAATCCATACTCCATAGACCTATTTTTAGGTCAGTTACCATTTTATCTTCAGATAACGTAGCTTTAAGTGCACGTGTGTTTTTCACGTGTTACAAACGGAACAAAATAAGTAGTCCGTTCGTTTTCTGACAGCGCATTGGTGGGCGTCAAGTATTCCAGATAAATAAAAAGAGCAATGTATTCTGCGCTTAAACCATGCGCACGCAAACCAGGCTATTCTAACAATGGCATTTGATGGAATGCACTCTTATTTTTGTATGCATATTACCAAACAGAATGACGCTCATTCCAAATTCACACTTTCGCCCCCGCCGTATTTGCGTCTCCGTGAGGAGTCAAATTCGACAACAGCGTAGACATAAAAAGTATGAAATCTTTGCCTACAATATCCTTGTAGTTCCCATTGTAGGGTATACTGCCTGCAACCATGGAGCTAATACTTGGAGTATAGCTCCATGCTGCAACTGGTGCTAGGATCTTGAGCAACTTGACTAGATACAGACCACAGGCAGTTCTTACGTTATTTAGTGTATATATATATATATATATATATATATATATATATATATATATATATATATATATATATATTAGTTATGGCGTAAAAAGCATAATTTAGTGTATATATATTAATTAGTTATGGCGTAAAAAGAATTTTGCTTTTACGCCACAATTAACTAATTCATACTAGCTTTTTTGTTTGTCGAATTGAACACTGTAACTTTTGTAACTTGTACACTTTATATATATATATATATATATATATATATATATATATATATATATATATATATATATATATCCTTAGGAGGGATTTGCCTTTTTGCCCCACCAGCTCTATTGACAAAGTGGAACTGTGCTATGATACGGAGTCTTTCATACGGAGAACGAGACTCGCTGCCTATTTCGGTGATGATGACCAGAGCGACACGACCCAGATCAGGGCTCAACGACCCAACACTCGGAAGAAACAGTTTACACCTCCCCCCAGTCACAAAACCTATATTGAATAGTTCGTGTCAACTGTTCGCAGTCACTTGGACTCATTTCTGACGTCCATGAGCACTTCGGGTCGGAATAAGACCACACAAAACATGACGGCCACCGAACGACAATCTCTCAACTAGTTAAAAACTATTTCATTAATATCCATTCGTCCAGCTGACAAAGGTTGTGCCGTGGTCACCCTAGACCCAAGCTGCATACGTCACCGAGACAACAACTAGAGTATAACAAGTTCTACAAAGAAACTAAATTATGACATGACCAGTGGCGTAGCTAGGATGAAGTTTTTAGGGGGCTAGGTAACAAATGGGGGGCGGCACCACCGAGGGTCAGGCTTGTCACGACTATCTAAGCGGAGCGCCACCATCAGTTGGCGCGAAGCGTGAAAGAAAATTTTTGGCTGGAAACGGCACTTCCCACGTGTTTTAAACTGCATGTACCCAGCCTTGAAATTCGAATCTCATGTCTGCCATTTCTCAGATAATGGGAAAAATCAATCCATGAAAAATGGTAATACACAAGGCCGCACATACACTTTTTTGCTAGGGGGAAAAGTGGGCATTACTGATCTGTGGCCTGGGAGAGGGGACTAAAGGAAATGGGTGTCTCCCTCCCCCTTGGCGAAAATTTGCAATTTCTGGAGGACGCATAGATAGCAAGTGGTGCAATATTTGAGAGATTTCAGCTTTAAAAGGAAAACGAAAAGTAGTTGTAACTTAGTGCGACAGAAGTCATTTTTGAGAAGGTGGTGAATATGATGTGAAGCCATGGGCGTCAATCCTGGGGGGACTGGGGGACAAGTCCCCCCCCACATTTCGATGGGTGGGGGACACAATATCAAATCCCCCCCGCCCCCACATTTGCGTAAAAGAGTAGTGCTGTGGCTCTATTTGGCTTTTTGAGTGGTATGTAGGTTTGTTGGGCAATTGTTAAGTGTCTCGATGCAGATTCTGAATGCAGATTTCGTCAGGGAAATCTTATTTAATGACAAAATTTCGGCGCGCTTCGCGCGCATGCGTCACGGTTTGCACTTCTTCTCATGACCATTAAAAAGGTAAATACATGGAACTATTCTGATCACAACACTCTCCGAAAACAGACATACATCTCCAAACATCTGTAGGGGCCTCTCATCAATATGGGATCATTCAATCAGTGGCGTATGCAGAGGGGAGGGCCATTCGGCCATGCCCCCTCACTTATTCCGATTTTTTTTAAGTTCCTAAAAATACGTAAATTTTTTATGCCCCCACACTGATGCCTATTTTTTAGTTCCTAAAAATACGTAAATTTTTTAACACAAATTTTACTTCAAAAGGTAGCATATTTGGCACCAGATTGCATGTAAGGACACCTTATTTTTCAAAAATTTTCAAAGGGGAGGGGCCACCCCCCCAGGCCGGCGGTCACACAACATACTGCATGCCCCGCCCCCCTTGAGACAAATCCTGGGTACGCCACTGCATTCAGTCTAATTTGTAGCATGATGTGGAAGGTTGAAAGTACTTTGTTGCCGTTAAACATTTTTCAAAAATTTTTACAGAGCGCTTCGCCGATGCCATTATCGGTATAGATGGTGATTGGTAATACACTTACGACTTAAAAGCATTCTGAAAACGCCCTTGCTTATCCTTCACAACTTTGCTATACTACGGTCAGCTCCAAAAATATCCCAAAGAAAGCACCATTTTGCATCTAAGCAACCTTAAATTAACAAAAATTTCTGAAAGAGGAGGCCCCCTCCCCTTAGACCCCTCCCCCAGGACGACACATTTATGTAGTGACAAAGAAAGGATCCCCACTGTTGTATACAAAACGCAGAGCATTCATAAACAAAGTGCAATTTACACGTCTCCACTCAGTTGGAAAAACATCCAGCCAGTCGGAATTTGGGACGGTCACCTTCACACCCCAAAACATGTCCCCCTAGCAACGGGCCTGGTCGGGTCCATGATCTCCGACAATGATCCACGCTGCGAAGCGTGGTTTCAGCTATTCTGGGACATGGTTAAATGTATTCCACCTGGCAGATCTCAATGATGGTCATGTTAACTTTGAAATGATAATTCTTATTAGACAGGCCCGTAGCCAGGTCGGGGCACGAGGGGGCCGTGCCCCCCGTGCGGACCACTCTGCCCCCCCCCCTATACGGAAAATCGATCGAAAATAAATTTTAGTACATGTAAACGGTGGTCCTGGTATGACACCAAGCGATTTGTAACCAAAAATGATCCCAAAAGGAGTTTAATAATGAACGTATTTTATTCTCTGTAACATTTTTGTTCTAAAATCACAAAAATTTTCGCGCGCTACGCGCGCTTTCCTCTTTAGTTACATATAGCTTTAACACCCGTTTCAGATATGTTGGCTTAATTTATAAATGTACAGGTTCCAAAATTAGGCTATTGTTCTTTCGTGTGGGTGTGATTCCCGGAAAAACACAAAATTGAATCCATAAAAAGTTCCATCCTCTTTCTCTTACGATCGGGACGATTCTTAATTCAGACTCAACATCATGATAATCATTTTGTATGAAACGTAAAGTGTCTCAATGTCTAGGGGTGGTGGAAGGGGGCATCCCCTCGCGACCAGTCGCCCGGCGTCTTGGTTTTGTTCTTAAAGACAGACACTCATCACCCCAAATACATTTTGCTTGGGAGAAAGCAAAATTCTCAATTGGTCATAGTTGAATGCTCTTTGATTAACATCAAAGCTCACAACACACAGCATGCGCAGAGAATGTTCTGGTTACATGTTATGGCCTTGTACGCCCAACAGAATATGCCCTTAAGCAATAAACTAGGTCTGTGTCTGCACAAGGAGGGGCTCAACACAGTTTTGGAAGGAGTAACTTAGTCGGGAGAACTGGAACTGTCAAGGACGAAGAGGGCAGATTCTTCCATAGAAACCCAATTTTTTTTAACTTTCCTCAATAAGAACCAAATATTTTCAATTTTTCTTCAACAGAACCCCAAATTTTTCGCCGGTCGCCCAAAATTTCGCGTTCGGTATCCAATCTGTAACCCATTGCTTCTGACGGGGCTTCGGGTTGCTGGACCTCTTATGGGGGCTTGGCCCCTTCGTCGGGCTTATCTTTCCACCACCCCTTGCTGAGTCTGAATGCAGGTTTTACCGTGGTAAATAATTTTCCTGCAAAATTTCGGCGCGCTTCGCGCGCAATTCTCACAAGCGAAGTAATATCACCCATGAACATTATTAGTACAAAAATTCAAGTGAACTCTTCCAGCCAAAGCTAGGTGAAGTCTCAAAGTTAGATCCCGGACATCAAGGGGCTTTCATGTAGTAATCTAGTACCTTGAGTAACATTCGCTCCGCGACGACTATACGGTTTGAAGCTAAATTTACTCGTACCAAAAATTTATTCCAAAATTTACTTTTTCTCATGTTTTTTTTTTTTTTTCATGTAAAATTTCGTTCAAAGTAGAAATACGATAATGACCATCCGAAGTGTGAACTGTGAAGACATTGGTGTGCTCTCACTGTCATTCAAAGTCCTGCTCAAAGCTCCATGCTAGTGTTCCCATATTGTTAATTCGCCACATATTCGGGGAATTTCCCTCTGGGTCCTAACAAAATCATACTGGATCACACCAAGCCTGTCTAATGGCAGCCCCTGGTCCCGTCTCGCCTTTCGCAAAGTACTTAACCGGCTTCACCTGCGCTTGCTGAGCTGCAGATATATCGTGATTATAGTGTTTTTCCCTTCACTTGTGGAGAATTTCTACGTCTCTGTATTGCAAGCGGAGGGAAAAATTTCCATCGGAAGAGTGAAATTTTCGCGCGCTTCGGCACACGTAAAACCGATACCTTTAAGCTATGTGTGGTAAGCTTGAGATATAATCCCCTGTAGTTCCGTCAAACTGTTATCCTGTGGTGGTACTACTGACAACAAACATAATCTTCTTCGGTGCCCCTCTATGAGGTGTCGGTGCCCCCCTATATCAGAATTCCTGGATACGGGCCTGTTATTAGAATAGGGCCTCAGTCATCATAAGGGGGGAGGGGGGAGGAGGAAAGGGCCTATAGGAAGACACCCCTCTTCAAAACCAAAGGGATTGGTTTGTGCTAAGTCATGTATGTCCCCCCCCCCCACATTTGAATACGGATTGACGTCCCTGTGTGAAGCATGACCTCAGCCATTGAACTCCGTTGTGGGGGAGGGTTTAAGGGAGGGGGAAGGAGTGTTATTGGTTATAAAACGTTTTTAAGACTAAACTGACACGGTTTAAAAACGTTTTTAAGCCATTGATGATTGAAGCTACCTATAGCAACTACAGCAACATTGTAGCTATGCATAATCGCGCGTAGCGAGATTTTTAGAAAAGTATGTTAGAAATACATCCTAATAGAGCTGTAAATGATTGGTGATGTGTACAGACATAGGCATGAAAATATTGATCTGCCTATTTGAAATTGTTTTAAGTTCTACCATTACGATCACAGCTATTTCTTATATTTTTACTGCGTTTTCTCTGTATGTTCTCAAAGTTGGAAACTGTGCACTTTGAAAATTTCTGGGGGTAATTGTCCGCCCCCCCCCCCCGAGTACGACCGTGAATATCATATGAGCTGAGATAATACAAGAATCATACTGAATAATGCATCCCTTTTCATTTATCCATCACCCTATCCATAGGCTACATGTCCACAACTCAATGAGATATCCCCTAGATCAGCGCTTCTCAACCGGTGGGCCGCGTAGCTCTGCCAGGTGGGCCCCGAGATCCGCCATAAAAAGATACAGAAATAAAGACAAAATAATGTACTTTTTGTAAGGTGGGCCTCAGAAAAATTTTGAGAGTCAAAGTGGTCCTCGAGTTAAAAAAGGTTGAGAAGCGCTGCCCTAGATCATACCATTTGTCTCCAACCTAGGGTTACCATATTTATTTTCTAGCAAGGACGACATAGATCACTCTCCTGGTATAGGGGTCTAAGGGTGTCCCCTTCCCTTTGGAAATTTTTCCGGTTTCAATGGTGTCTAGATGCAAAATGGTGCTGTATTTGTTCACGGACTCAAGTCATCGGTATATTACTTGGTCAGACCTACAATACCACCAGTAAATCTTTCAAATTATGTAACACGCAAAACAGAAGTAGGGATCATGTGAGGAACACATGAAATCCGGACCTTATTGGCAATTTTACAAATCCGCCCGGACGCCAATGCGAACTAGTAAAAAGAGGACTTGTCGAAAACAATCCTTCTACAGTGCACATGCCATGGGCAAGGAGAGAGACACGACATACTTGTTAAGGATAGAAGAATTATTCGAACGCAGTACCCTACCCGTACGGCATATTTTGTGTATGATACCGTATAGGAATGGTCGTGTAAGAATGGTATTCAGTGTATGGTTGCCATGTTTTCAGTAAATCAACCAGCCATCCGAAAGGCAGAAAGGGTCTAAACCTGACAATGTCACATCCGAATTTGCCGTCGGGACGTTCGTTTCATCGTCCAAGTGAATTATATGCGAATTAAACGGCAATGCAGATTATATACCTAATTTAGTGAAAGTAGGCATTTTAAAGTTTTAAGTTGATTTCATACGTGCGCAAAAGGTGTTTCTCACACATTTACTTTTTCTTAATTATTACGTATTTTATTTATTTATTTATTTTTTTTTTTTGAAGGAAATACTTCAAAGTTTATTTCCGTTCAAACATTTAATTTTTCTTAATTCTTACACATTTTATTAGGACTCAAAAAATCGGGGGGAGGCTGACGAATATCTGGGGGGCCTATGCCCCCCATATATTCGTAGCTACGCCACTGGACATGACTGATAACTATAAGGTTGAACTCAACTCTCTTATTAACCGTATTGAGGATTCCAGTATCCGCAGTGAAATTCCAGTATCCGCAGTGAAATTCAGGGAATACATTTCACCCTCTCTTCGTGCAGGTAACTTTTACACTCTTCCTAAGATACATAAATTAGAACCCTATTGTTGACGAGCAGAGCAAAATCAGATCTGATTTTCCCAATGAAGATACAATTCCCCTTGCTAGACGTTTTCATATCACACCCCCAGGCAGACCCATTATATCGGGCAAGGGCACCCTAACCCAATACCTCTCGGGGTATATCGACTCCTTTTTGCAACCATTAATGAAAAAATACCCAGTTTGTCCAGGACACTACTGATTTCATTAATCTTTTATCCTTTATACCTGATCTCTCCGTTAACTGCATGTTAGTCACTATGGACGTAAAATCCCTATACACGAACATACCGCATGAGGAGGGGGTGAACGCTTGTGGTAACCGTCTTCGCCGTTCTGGCTTATCTGACACATTAACTGAACCTCTTAAATCATTAATTATGTTCATTTTGAAGCACAAGAACTTCATTTTTAACAATAGGAATTTTCTACAGATCAGCGGCACTGCAATTGGCACTAGGATGGCACCATGCCTTGCCAACCTATTTATGGCAGAAATGGAAGAAAAATTTCTCGCAACCAGCAATTTTACCCCTATCTGCTATACTAGGTACATTGATGATATCTTGTTCTTTATTTGGCCCCATGGTGAGGATGCCCTTGATGAGTTCGTCACTAACTTTAATTCCACCCACCCATCTATTAAATCCACCACGGAAAAATCATCCGCTAGCATACCCTTCCTAGACGTTACAGTGATTTTATCTGGTAATAAACTCAAGAGCTCCCTCTATAAGAAACCCACGGACATCCCCTCCTGCTTACGCTTTGACAGCTTTCATCCTATCCATATTAAGGCTTTGATTGTTTATAGCCAAGTATTACGTATTATTCGCATATCTTCTAACACTGCTGACCGGGACATCCACATACGGGAACTCGTAAATAACCTAATGGATGCCGGATATCCTTTTAAATTTATATCTCAACAAGTCACCCGTGCGTGTAAAGTTTCCTGCTCTTCTGCACTAACTTACAAACTCAAATCAAATGAGTCTCCACGCATTCCCTTTGTTGCTCGTTTTGACCCCAGCTTAGACCCATTTCTGAGAAAGGTCAAACAGGAGTGGGAGTCGTTCAAAGAGGATGATACTCTCCCTTCTAAGTTCCCCCTTCCCCCCCCCCATCTGCCCATTGTGGCTAGAAAACAACCACAGAACCTTCGTTCCACGCTGGTTTGAAACAGCCCCCAAACACCAATGCATGGGCGTCCGGAGGAGGGCAAAGGGGGCACTTACCCCCCGGAAAATCAAAAACTTGAAAAAACGAAGAAAAAATAAAGAAAAAACGAAAAAAATATAACATCAACATTTCTTAACAGTTCAATCAGTGTGAATTTCTACTTTCAGACAGGGGCGTCAATCCGTATTCAAATGTTGGGGGGGGGGGGACGGGGGACATATATGACTTAGCACAAACCAATCCCTTTGGTTTTGAAGAGGGGGTGTCTTCCTATAGGCCCTTTCCCCCCCCCCCCCCCCACACACTTATGATGACTGACGTTGTCCTATTCTAATAAGAATTATCATTTCAAGGTTAACATGACCATCATAGATGATCTGCCAGCTGAAATACACGGAGTCCACGGAATTACTTCAAGATGTTATTTTCATCATGTCCCAAAATAGCTGAAACAACGCTTCGCAGCGTGGATCATTGTCGGAGATCATTGACCCGACCAGGCTCGTTGCTAGGGTGATATATTTAGGGGTGTGAAGGTCCCAAATTACGACCGGCTGGATGTTTTTTTCCAACTGAGTGGAGGCGTTTAAATTGCACTTTGTTATGAGCTCTGCGTTTTGTATACAGCAGTGGGTATCCTTCCTTTGTCACTATATAAAGGTGTCATCCTGGGGGAGGGGTCTAAGGGGAGGGGGCGTCCCACCCCCTTTGAGAAATTTTTGCTAAATTAAGGCTGCTTAGGTGCAAAATGGTGCTATCTTTGGGATATTTTTGGAGCAGATCGTACATGGCTGGAAAATGTCCATAATTTAGTGAATTCAAAGTTTTCCGACTGGCTGGATGTTATTACTAACTGCATTGGCGGCGTGTAAATTGCACCTTTTTATTCACCCTGCGTTTGTATACAGCATGGGGATCCTTCCTTTGTCACTATATAAACTTGTCATCATGGGGGAGGGGTTTAAGGGGAGGGGGAGTAGCCCTCCTATTTGAGAAATTTTTGTCAATTTAAGGTTGCTCAGATGCAAAATGGTGCTATCTTTGGGATATTTTTGGAGCTGATCGTAGTATAGCAAAGGTGTGAAGGATTAGCAAGGGCGTTTTCAGAATGCTTTGAAGTCGTAAGTGTATTAACAATCACCCATCTGCAGGTGCGGATCCAGAAATTTTGAGGGGGGGGGGCAAGATGGAAAATCTCATGTGCACCGAAGGTGCACCACGAGCGCGAGTTCCTACGCGTGGTGTCCAGGGGCCCGCGTTAGGGCCCCTGGCCGGGTCCAGGGGCGGAGCCCCGGTGGGGGTCCAGGGGGCGAAGGCCCCGGAAGCTCTCGCAGTATTGCATTTTAAGAGCACAGAAATCGGCTCCAGTTCTTATGTAAGTGAGATTTTATACCTTTTCATGTTGCATGGAATGTGATGTGTATGGCTCAGTATAAGTTACTATATGTACCTGCAGAAGTTCCGGAGAATCTAAGTTATCTTAGAACTTACACGCCAACATTATGAGCCCATGTAGGTAACTTGAAATGATTTTTACAATAATGAGTGTTTTATTTTCGTTATGAGATATTCGGGTATAGGACGTCAGATGAAACAATTGCGCGCGAAAATTTGAATTTACATTTAAAATCATTGCTATTACAAGCGGTGTCAATTCCCTTTATGTGTGTCTATCAATTAGAAGGTGGGTTCGATACAAAGTTTTCAGTTGTCATAAGAAGAGGAGGGTGAAAAAATGAATATCAGTTGCTATACATCCTTACAATGCTGGCTCCTCTGAAATCACGTTTATGCACACGAATGATTGGCTTATGGTAGAACCCCACCGATGAGTAATGCGAATACTTTTGGGACCTATTGATAGTAAAAGGAACAATTCAAGGCTTAAAGTGCGCAGATCAAGAGAAAATCAAGAAATATCGAGAAGATTTTGCATAAATCGTGAAAGATTTCAAATGATTTTTGGTAAAAAGTGATAAAAATAAATCCATCACTCAATAAAAACGTACCTCTCTCCGTAAGCGTAAACAATTGCGCGCGAAGCGCGCCGAAAATTTTCGGTATAGAGCCTCCCGGGAGCTCTGCATTAATTGTACACTGAAAAGGGGGACCAACAGGACTCTCACAACCTGACATCCATGTGGGAGGAGAGATGATATATCCCCTTCTTTATGGATTTCTGAAGGGTATACCCTTCAGAAATCTATGACCGATGGTGCCGGCGGGAGTTGGTGATTGGGGGAACCGCAGATAACTGCTAAACCGTGCCTTTTTAGGCTAGTGGGATTTTGTATACGCTATATACAAGAGTAGGAGAGCCTTTTCTTGTTAGTACATGAGAGTGCAATCCCAGGAAGGGGTTTACCTTCCCCTTTGAGAAATGTTTGTTAATTTTAGGGAGCCTATATACAAAATGGTGATATCTTTGGGTCATAAAAGTGATTGTATGTTTAAAAAATGTCCACAATTTATTGAATTCTAACTTTCGTTCGGGTGAAAAAGGGGAGCAAGAGACGGTTAATATATTGTTTTCAAACCTCCTTAGTTCCCAGGAAAAATCATGGGCGTGGATCCATCTCCAAAAGTGTGTGTGGGGGGAACTTTTCCACATTTGTGAATCGCCGTCCTGGTGGAAGAAGCAGTGGTGGTAGCCAGAATTTGCGTCACGGGGAGGCAATAAGTTTTGTGACCGTCGGCATGGGGGAGGGGTCTAAGGGAAATTTTTCTAGAACTGAATGCCCTCAGATGCGATTTGGTGCAACAAAAGTGTACGATTTTTGGTTATTTTTCTTCTAAAAATTTCGTTTTACTAGGCATAATTGCAGTCTGTTCCATCATTTTTGAAAAAGTGAGGGGGACTTTTTGACGATGTCCCCCTTCCAAAAAAGTGAGAGGGACGCGTCTCCCCATCCCTCCATGATCCACGCCCATGGGAAAATTGTACACGCAATTATACCTGCGTGGAGTCCACAGAAACATTCTTGGACTATAATGAAATATTTTATTTACATTTTAAAAGGATATCCAAGGTTGACAGAGAACAGTATAGAGCCTCCCGGGAGCTCTGAATCAGTTACAGTATACAAAAGAGGGACCAACGGGATTCTCACTACCCGACATCCATATGGGAGGAGATATGATATATCACCTTGTCTTTTTAGGTATAGCAAGAGGGATGTTGGACAGGCAAAATTTGTTTCAGAAAAGATTTTCGTCGTTACTGAACGTGACGGTCAAATGTTTGGAAAATAAGCAACTGCAATTACGTACTTTCAACCTTTCAAACCATGTGCTAGACTAGATTAGTCAAAGATCCCATAATGATGATAGCCCTACAGAGAAGGAGATGTACTTTTTAAAAAATGTTTGCATTGGAATAATTTCTTTCGTCATAGCTTTGTCAATGGTATATGAAATCGGGTGTAAACCCCGTCGTATGCTCGCGAAGCGCGCCGAAATTTTGAATAAAATATTAGTCCATGACAAAACCTGCATTCAGAACCTGCATCGGACACTGTCACTTTCCCACCAACCTATGCTATTCAGAAACGAATCTTCTGACTGAGAATTCTTAAAAAGCACTTTTGTTCCTTTATTCCCCCGCGAGTAGTTACCGAAAGCTATTGATAATAAGGACAACTCTGACACAAGGCTTGACGCTAGCGGAGCGTGCGAAAATTTGGAATTTGTCTAGAATTTCCAAAACTTATCATAGTTTGAGAACAGGTTGTGAAAGAAAATGGTTAGAACAAATAAACCAATCATCAAAAATACATCTCACCCTCCACAGAAATCTGTAGCTTAAACGACTTTTGGGACCATTTTAAAAATTTTCAAAAATCGATGGGGGAGGGGGACACACGTCACCCATTGCCCACTGCGCCGACGCCACTGTCTGTAGCTTAAAAGCCTATTGAGTTCATTTTAAAACTTTTCAGACAGTTTCGAAATCGAATAGGGTACGCACGCCGCTACTTTGCCTGCAACAGCTGGTGCCACTGTACACAATAGCCCGTCACCTGACAGCTGTTCTTTTGTATTCATTCTGCAAGGTCTGTATGGGGAAGACTTTGCCTCTCAATCCCTCTAGATTACAAAAAAATTCACTCTTTAACACAAAATTGTTACTAAATTTCAGTGCAGCTAGCAGGGCCCATACTGCATATGTCACGATGTTTACTTATTTAGATCTTAAGTCAAGGATCATTACTCAGCTATTCACCTGTTTTCGAACATTGTAGCTCTCCTTTCGTCGCCAACCACTGTGAAAGATATCTAAAGAGATAATCCAGCTATAGCTCCACTCAACCCCTACAGAAATATATACTTTGAATACGTTCTTAGACACTTTTATTCATTTTTTGCTCTTAACTTTTCTTTCTCCTTTTCTTTTTTTCTTTTTCTTTCTTTTTTCTCCTTTCGTTTTTTTCGTGGCGAGGGGGGGGGGCGGGCCCCCAGGCCCCCCTGGATCCGCGCCTGCACCATCTATACCGATAATAGCTTCGGCGAAGCGCTCGGTAAAAATTTTTGAAAAGTGTTTAACGGCAACAACGTACTTTCAACCTTCCACAAGGGGGCATGCAGTATGTTGTGTGACCGCTGGTCTGGGGAGGGGTCTAAGGGAGGGGGTGCCCCTATCCCCTTTGAAAAATTTTGAAAAATTAGGTGTCCTTACAT
Organism: Holothuria leucospilota; assembly: GCA_029531755.1. Lineage (NCBI taxonomy): Eukaryota > Metazoa > Echinodermata > Holothuroidea > Aspidochirotida > Holothuriidae > Holothuria > Holothuria leucospilota. The sequence continues at coordinate 89,718,249 of CM055961.1, forward strand.
GCAATCTGGTGCCAAATATTTTACCTTTTGAAGTAAATTTGTGTTAAAAAATTTACGTATTTTTAGGAACTTAAAAAAAAATCGGAATCAGTGAGGGTGGGCATGGCCGAATGGCCCTCCCCCTCTGCGTACGCCACTGATTGAATGGTCCCATATTGATGCCAGGCCCCTACAGATGTTTGGAGATGTATGTCTGTTTTCGGAAAGTGTTGTTATCAGAATATTTCCATGTATAATTACTTTTTTAATGGTCATGAGAAGGAGTGCAAACCGTGACGCATGCGCGCGAAGCGCGCCGAAATTTTGTCATTAAATAAGATTTCCCTGACGAAATCTACATTCAGAATCTGCATCGAGACACTTAACAATTGCCCAACAAACCTACATACCACTCAAAAAGCCAGTCAAATAGAGCCACGACACTACTCTTTTACGCAAATGTGGGGGGGGGGACATTTGATATTGTGCCCCCCACCCATCGAAATGTGGGGGGACTTTTCCCCCGTCCCCCCAGGATTGACGGCCATGCTTTCAGAACAGGAATTGAATAAAAATATCAACACTCAGGCCCCAGCAGCCCCACGAGCATATTATTGGTATTTTTTAAAGTTTATATTTACGATATTGCTAGTGTTTCCCCTTTTTATATGCGGTAAATAGGCCTTGGAAGTGCCATTTCCAGCGATCTGGGAAGCATTTTGGGCCAAAATTTTCTTGCGCTCCGAGCCAACCTATGGTGGCGCGGAGCGCTGAGAGTCTGTCTATGGGCTTCGCCCCCCCCCCTTGACAAATTCCTGGCTACGCCTTTGTCAACACTGTGTGGAAGTAGCATCTAAACTCTTTCTGGGAGTAAAATATTTCCCATGAAAAAAGTTGGGCCCCCTAAAAAATTTTGCCCCCTTGAATTTTTTCTGCGGACGCCCAGGCACCAATGCTAACACAATACGCAACAAACCTCGCTGCCTCGTGTGTAACCATATAGTCACGAACAGTTCAGTTAAGTTCTGCAATATCCTCCTGTCCCCACCCCCACCCCCGCGAACTGCGACACTGGGCACGTGGTGTATATCCTTTTCTGTGACATATGTCCCACTGCCGTCTATGTGGGTGAAACCTCCCTAAAATTTCGTTTACGCTTCAACAATCATAAATCCAACATCAGACACAACTCTCCCGGTTACCCCGTTGCAGGCCATTTTAATAAACCCCACCATACTTTAGCTCATCTTAAATGCGTCATTATAAGGACTGGCCTGTTCGATGAAAACGACAGGAAACTCTGTGAACTCAAATTTATTTACAAACTAAGATCACACTTAACGGGTCTGAATGAGGATTTAGCGCTGTTATCCAGATATTCATTTGCTAAAGTACATTGACCTTCGTGTAACGGTTCACTGCACTTTCATTCATTACGGCCCGAGGCCCTATGTACAGCTTTTCTAAAACGTTTTGTACAATTTGTCATTTAACTACAGCAACATTGTATCAGTGGAAGCTGAAGAAGGGGTGAGGCAGACCGAAATATACTTCATGAGTTTAAAGTGTACCTAAAGTCTAAAATTTAAAAAATATATGTTGCAAAGCTTGAAAAATGCATCCAGATGGTCCAACTCCCAACTTCACAGGACATTCCTAGGCCGAGATATAAAATGTTGAAGCTTATTCACTCAATTTGAAATGGTAGATTGCACAATAAGTTGTGATGTCATTCTTGTACTACTCACAAATTACATTCTTTGTTTTTCCCTGTTTTCTCGAAAGTCACACTGCACCTTGTGCCAAAATGTGATCACTGTCTTATGTTATAGGGTGACTTGGCTATAAAAGCCCTCTCCCCACAACATGCTGTACAAGGGAACGGTAAATGTTTCAAGGTCATATAAACATATTAATTTTGTAAGGAAACAAAAACAAGTAATGTGAGTTGTACAAGAAGGGCATCACAAATTATTGCGCAATCGACTTTTTCGAATTAAGAGAATAAATTTCAACATTTTATATCTCAGCAACGGAATAAGCTTATGAAGATAGGAGTTAGATATATATTCTTGTAATTCTAAACATTTGGTCCACTTTAAGTTTATAACTCTTGTTCTTATTTCTTGTTGGTTTTTGAGCACAATTATATTATCTATACTCTCTCTCTCTCTCTCGCTCTCGCTCTCTCTCTCTCTCTCTCTCAACACCCCTGTGTCCTTCAGCGCGAAATGTGAAGTAAAGTTTAATTTACAAACAACAGACACAGCAATGGGATTAAACCCCTTGGCGAGGGTAGTAAATCACAGAGGGGCAATTGCTTATGATCCTCAGGCCAGTTGAAGTGAGCTTCTAAGACCAGAAAAACTCCCTTGTTCGAACTAATCGCTTTCTTCTGCCACGGTTCAGTAGTCCCATATGCCAACATTTAGACACCAGTTCACTTCTTTTTATTCGTTGAAAAGGCTTCCTTTTCGTGAGTGAGCGGTAATGATCGCAAAGTTTCTCATGTGCCCCTTCATGGGGTATATTAGTATATAAGGCCGACACATCCATGATAACAAGTGAAGTATTAATAGAAATATAGTTCATATTATTCAGTTTCTGTGTTGAATTAGCCGCTCTATTTTTATTTAGACAGCCCCCTGACCTCAGAAAGACTCTTGTAAATAAACAAATTCCTCCATGGTCAACTTCCATGTAACAAACCACTCTGCCAGATATTACAGTGGCGTAGCTAGGACTTTTTGTTTGGGGGCTCTGGGGTGCTGGAGATTTTTGTGGGGACTCCCGTTCACTATCAAAGCTGCGTGCCACCATGGATTGGCGCGGAGCGTACCAAGAAAATCTGAGATTTTAATACATCCCAGATCGCCGGAAATGGCACTTGCCAGGCTTGATAGCAGCCCATCAAGATGTGCAATTTTTTTGAAAAAAACTGTTAAGTTTGATGTTATTTATTCTCAAGCACATTTCTATGAAGACTATAGCTCAGCTGGCCGGACTTGGAACCGAGTATTGTAAGTTTGAATCCCGATTACTATCTAAGCGGGGCGCCACGACGGGTTGGCGCAGAGCGTCTCAAGAAAATTTGAGATTTTAATACATCCCAGATCGCCGGAAATGGTACTTGCCAGGCTTGATAGCAGACATTAAGATGTGCAATTTTGGTGAAAAAATGTAAAATTTGGCTTTATTTTATTCTCAAACACATTAAGTTTGTCACAATCTATCCGAATTTATTCAAAATTATTCAGAATGGGTAAATTTTCTTGGCCCAGATCGCCAGTGGGGGCGCTTGGGGGGAGCGCGACGATTTTGTGGGGCTAACCCCAGCCCCCGTAGCTACGCCACTGTGTCAGCATGTCTGTATTTCTTTCCCCATGATCCCCTCTCCCAGGCATTACACTCAGACTATAACCAGGAAAGTTTGACTGCAATTCTGCTGATGTTGTCTGCATACTCTTTTCCAATAAATGCACTAAAGGCAATTATGTTGGAGAAACGAGGACAAAATTCAGTCTCCGTTTTAACAACCACAAACACGCCATTGTATAGGGATTTTCTGCTGCTGAACACTTGTCCTCTCCCGGACACACAATACATAATCTCAAACTCTGCATCTGGAAAGGCGGCACCTTCTGGGATGACAAGAAACGAAAAGCTGAGGAGACTAGGCTAATCCTATACATCAACAGCTATACGAAGGGTCTGAACAAAGATTAAGGTATTTTGAATGAGTTTGCGTGTACAATGTATTTATAATTTGCTCCATAACTCAAGTCTCTGAGGAAAAGGTAGGACCTCGAAATATTAGACTGCGTTTTTGTACTGTGTTGGTATTAAAGGCACTCTCACCCATGATATGGGGCATGTGATATATGCTTCTTTATTTATATATATATATATATATATATATATATATATATATATATATATATATATGTATGTATATCCCTTGTAACAATAATTCTGGAGCATCTGAAACACTAAAATGCCTCGAGCGTCTGAGGGTGGAACAACCGGTCCCCTATACCGGGGCTTTACGCTCCTAATCCCTCTTTAAGGAATATATTCCACTGCCACTACCATAGCCGACCATTCCATTGGAATGGAAAATCCTGGCTACGTCATTTTATTAATATTTATCACTTTATTAACATTATATATTTACATAAAATTGCAACATTTTCAAAAAGGAAGAACACAGTAGCATTGACTAATCACAAATGAACGTTAAATTTTATCAAAGATCTCACGAAGCATTCAAATGGAGTTTTGTTAAATATCGTAACTAAAGGACATCATTGTTAAACAATTTGATAAATTCTTGTATTTCGGGGAAATAGGTTGTGGTACAGGAGCGTATACATGCCTGCCCTTAACTAATGCACAAAGATCATGACTAAGATCCATTTACATTGCATCCTTATGCCGTTGTAGTCCATTGGTTCGATGATAACAGCGATCAGCAAACATCCATTACGTAGGTAATCCTCTGGCTTTTCGACTGTTCAAAAAGAAGAGAAAATAGTCTCCTTGTTTTAGTTGATGTGGGGCTCATATACATCTTACTTTTCTTTTCAAACATGATCTCATTTTGAGCGGAGTGGTAACTATCGAGTGAAATGTTTGTTTAAAAAAAGTATAATCTAACCTGAAATGATCCCGAGTTTCCTTTAGCTATTGAGGAAGAAACAAAAATAAGGTTGTAGAATTCTTATCAGGAATACAAATATAGGCATTGACTGCAATGTATTTGAAATGTTTTGCATGAAAACGGAGTGCTATCATTGCGTGAAAGTTGCTCTCAATTTCTGTACACAGGTATTGAATTATCAGCCGATAGAGTTATTGCATTTCCAACCAAACATAGCTTGCAAATAAGTAAAGAGGAAGTCGTAATCTCTTATTTAATCAAAAGCGTTGTCTGTACGTTTTTTGTAAATATGATGTGATATATGAGAGGAATAAGAATCTTTCAAAGATTAACTCGCAGTATTATAAGGTCAATACAAGGCATTGGAATACAAAGAAAACAAAATAATGCTTGTGAAACGAGGAGATGGCGTCACTTCTTCTTAAGTTCACTTTTAAGTTGGTGAAAAATGTGCAAATATCTCAGAAACCATGTATACGGGGTGAATGACAATTACCCCAGAATGCTTAGCCTACATTTAATTTTGGCCTTGCTTAGGTACCCCCAATAATTAACCTAATAACTTCTTCTCGATCAAAGTATTAAAACGTTTGATAAACAGATTTAGAATAAAGTGAAAGAAATGCTTCAAGATCCGATTTACTCATTTTGATGTAACACTTGACACAGTCTGAGTTTGAGTTGTTAGGAAGTTTGTAGCTGTATTTACAACAAAAAACATTATTGAGCGAGATATCTAATCGTTACTTCTACTGTTGATAAACATCGTCCCCCGTAAAACTTGAGTTATAACAATGAAATGGGCTGAAAGGGTACTGCCTAGTAAAGTTATATGCAATGACCATCATTTTCCAATAGCCTTGTGCATGTGACGTCACAGAACAGAAAGCACGCCGTCACTGAGGTAAGCGTGTAGCATTGCAAACTACATCAACACAAATGCCGACATCTGATTTGTATACCGGTAGGATACTCGCATAAGTCTTATACGGGCTCATGCGAAGTCTACGTCGTGCGTAAGGCGTGCTTCATTGATTGCCCTCTAGAATGACGTCACGTGAATTCAATGCCTAAGATCTCTATCTGAAGGTCATCAATCAAGACCAGTCGGAATAACTTACATCTTTCTTGTAATCCTCTTCTGTCCACTCCCTCCTTGCCTTCTGTCTAAGTTGCCTCTAAGCACATTAAGAACAATGCTGTTTCAAATAAATGCTCGAAATGACTGGAGACTTTTTTCCATTTAACATAGACTACACTTACAATATATGGTTTGTAACCGTAATCATAAGATGGAAGCTGGACAAAAGCTCCCATATATATATACTCTCTAATGACCATGTTTAGTTAAATATTAAGACATAATTGCATTAAAATAATGATAGCAAAGTAAATTAATTTCCTATTTATTAATTGTAATAATTATATGTAAAGAGTTTTTCAATGAACAACTTACCATTTGACCAAATTCTTCGTCCGTCAGTTGTGATTCGTTATCCTCATTCTAAGTTAAGTTCAAATAAATTTGAAGGAAGCAAAATTTAAAATATTTAGCTTTGTGGCACCCAAGGGCGGCCATGAGGATCGATATGTGGAGCTGCTGGACCTTTTCCAGACAAATATGGGTTACATTCCCGACAAAATATCTGTTTCAAGAACGGTTGGCTAACAACTCTCGTTTTATGGTAATATTTGCAAAAAGTAAAAAATTTAAATTTTAAGTATAAAGGGAGGACACGATGAACAAACCCCAAAACCTACTGTAAAACGCAATTTAACATTTGGCAATGTCACATTGCCCTTGGCGCACCCACTTCCATTTGCCTGCTACTACACCAAAGCTGATTTGACCATGAGAGAACCACCTCCGAGGTAGTACTTCCTTGGTAGGAGCATAAGATCGTCTTTGACGAGGGGCCCAGATACCCGCTTGGGCTCATTTCGGTAACGTCCCTCTTGTGGGAGACAAGGAGGTCAAGCCCTGGGAACCAGAATAAAGCATTTAACTGTCTGCAAATGACACTGAATACGCACTATGCAGATCATAATATCAAGGTCTGTCTGTCTATATCTTTTTCAAAATATCGTAATTCGAGCTAACGACAGGTCAATTTCTTCTAAATGCAGCGGGATGGATGGTGGGGAGGGTGAAAAGTCATGGAGGTTCTAAGGTGTCTTGCTATAGATGTGCTAACCTTATGCTATGGGAGGTTATGATAGGACAAGAAGAGTAAAAGATGACGTGCGCGAAGCGCGCCGAGAAATAACACTTTAATGTACATTTAGTAATGCTTGCCTTCATGTTACATAGTAATTATAGGCTACATCTTCAAATTGCACTGAATACGCACGAAAGAGACCTAACAATTTCAGTTTTCCCTTTTGTTTCATGATAGCCAGAACCGTAATGGCCATTCGGTTACTTTGTGATATAAGAGGTTTGAGGTATAGGAGCTAGGATGGACGATTGCAAGGGTTGCACGGGGTTTGAAATAATGCAAGACAATATTTTTGGATTAGTAATTGGAAAATTGAAGGATGCGCGCAAAGCGCGCCGAAAAGTAACATTTCAAAGACATTCTTAGTAACGTTGGTTGGTACCACATCCACAGGAGGAGTCGGAAAGCGAGCAGCTCCTTCGCACCCATCGCACTACAAAGAGTACACCCTTTCAAGTGTTTACAGCAAACACGAATGCGCTCAAACTTTACGCTTAAGAAAGTGGAAAAACTGAAACTGGCACACATTGCAACGACCCGACTGTGACGTGACAATGTAAACCAGTCGCGTTGCAGACTGATCGATTAAGTGTGTGCCAAATTTTGTTCTAGGTCGGACCGTCGGTCCCGACTGCGATCCGACAGTCTTCTTCGTGACCACATTAGTAAATGTCAAACTGCTTGAAATCCCAGTGGATTCGGAGGGGAGGGGAGGGGAGGAGATGGAGTCACAGTTGAGTGGTCGTGGCAGTGTGCAGCTCTCATCGCCCCAATTACTGTGTCCACTATTTCGTCTTTATGAATTGGCCAGCACAGAAGCGTTTGCGAAATCAGACGACGGTTGCAGAAAGTCAATATGCTCGCCCCATGTGTGATCGATGAACAGTATAGATATCCACCTCGGCAGTGTGTTGTGTGGAAGTTAGCCTACAGTGAGACTGAGATCCGACGAATCTGGCCACGAATAACTACAAGTCATTTCCGACGAGCAGTCATGTTGAGTTGTAATACATTCCAAAAGGCCTTTTTCCAGGCGCGATTCTAGACCGAGTTTTTTTTTGGGGGGGGGGGCTTAGAGGGGGCTTGAAACGACAGGATGTAATTTTTCTAAATATAAAAATCGGCAATGCCAGGCTGAAGACCATGATGATAAATACAGTACTATGCCATACATAATACCGGTGGTGCATCTGGTGCCCCCATCCCCCCTCCCCCAGGGACCAAAGTCTAGTGACGCCACTGCAGCCACAGTGAAAGTAGTGTTGAAACAGAAACAATGACAGCCCATCTGACAGTGTCCATCATACAATCTATAGCTGCATAAAGCATAAGGAACAGTTACAGGTATTGTCGATTTGTCATTGACACTGGAAATCTAATGTATGCTTTTCTTCACCCCTCCCCCGTTCTAACTTTCATGAACACCAATTTATAAGCAAGACGCGCCTCTGACAATGCCATTTCCTAGCACAGGAGGATAGGCAAAGACTACATCACGAGTGGGGGTGCAGTGCCCGTTGAGGAGGGCAGGGCACGTGACACGACGCCATCATTTGCATCGTAATTAATGTAAAAAATTTGTTTATTTTGAAAACGACAATGCATCCTGAATGAATTATAGGATTACTATAATATTACCTAGTGTTTTACCAAGCGTAATATGCTAAACTATGGTGAACCATATCCCAGTTTCAGATTGTGAGATTATATTTTGAGTGGAGTCATGGTCGCAGTGACCGGTGGGCAAGTCACGTTCAGTGACGCCATCGTCTGTGGTTGTCTGCTGAGAAGAGCAACATTTCTCAGGAATCGGTGAGAAACATGATACATCGCAGTAGGATGAACCACAACGATGAAGCCTAGCCGGGTGTGGAGTTTGCATAAACGTATAAATTTTTGTTTGACGATCAGTCAAGTAGACTATACTTCCAATTGATCATTCTAGTTAGAAGCGGAAAACTATACTCGATTGAATGAGTATCCAATTTTCAAAAATTGGATACTCGGTGTGGCTCATCCTACTGCGATGTATCATGTTTTTCACCGACTCCTGAGAAATGTTGCTCTTCTTCGTAGACAACCACATGTCTCTGGTTAATGTATACAAAGCAATATGCGATCATAAAATTTCCCGACATTTCTGTACTTCCAGATAAAAGATTTTTGTGACGAAGTAAATTATTTGCAAAAGAAAGTGGCATCCCCTCACACGGACCGCAAAATGTTCCCCACAGACGGTACTTTGAAAATTACTGGGGGTGTAGTACCCCACACCCTGGTAGTGACGCCCCTGGTGGCACCTATTGATGAACCTATCTTAACTACCATAATTGTGCTTAAATTACATTGCAGTTTAATTGGACGGTACACTTTCACATAGTAACACTTCAAGCAAATCAGGCGCGTAGCCAGACTCTTCGGCCCGGGGGGGGGGGGGCAAAATGAAAAGTTTCGTCCCGATTTCATGATTTTCCAAAGTAATTGTAGATGTGGGTCTCTCCCACCCACCGTTCGCTTTGGGTCCAGTTTACTCCCCCCCCCCCTCCCCAGCCAAGTCCGAAAGCTCTGGAATTGCAAAGAATTGGGGCATTTGAATACAATACCGACTTGATATTCAAATGGCCTTATCAGTATGCGAACTGATAAAGTCACGTTGACACGTTGATCACAATTTAACTATTTTTCATAACGGGGAAGAAATGATGATCGATTTTATGACGCCGGAGTGCCTTGTCAGTGGTAAACTGGACGGAAGATTGAGGAATTTTTTCAGAGGGATCCATAACTTTCCTCAGAGGGACCTTTGAGACATTATCCAAGTGGAGCGCTACCATGAGTTGGCGCGAAGCGTACAGGGTAATATTTTGGTCAATATGCCTTCCCAGATTACAGGAAATGACACTTCCCAGGTGTTGTAAGTTGCACTTAAAATTATCAAATATTTTTGGGTTTTAAGATTTTAGGAGGATAGCTGCCACAGTCAGCCAAACCAGGGGTTCCCCTGAGAGAAAATTAAAATCTAATTGGACAGAGGTAAGATTTATCACTTCAGCCTATATCTCAGCTGGGAATGCAAAATATGGGTGGAGCTAGGGCATGTTTTAGTGTCTATGTGGGCTTACCCTGGGACCCGACGAGCCTGAACGAAAAATTTAACTATTTAAAATGGAATTGGCTGGGCACTACAAACAATATAGAATCACAATTTGATTTTTTTTATAATTACCTAATTTGGACAAGACTATTGGTAGGTCAATATGATGGTCACGGTGATAGGGTGAGTGTAGATGGGAACGGATGGATTATGCCGGGAACTACACGGGTCTTTGTAAGGATTAATCCATTTAAGATTTTCACAAAGAACAAAAATAAAACAAGCACGCCGGAAAAATCCTTTTTGAATTAAGAGAGCTTGCCCTGCAAGGCATTGTTTTTCTTCAATTGTCTAAAATTCTTTCTAATTTATTCTCGTCTCTTTTCTTTCCCGATCTTTTTTGCTTGTTTGTTTCCTTTATTTTTCAAAATTTGTTCCTATTTTCTGCCTAGAGGAGATGGGATCCATACCCTCTGGATCTGCCCCTGAGAGGATGGATGATGGTAAATGAGGGACGCATAAGGCTTTGAGTAAATTCTGCTCAAACTGTCCTGTAAAACTGACTAACGAAAACCTATGCAAATATGATTTATTAGAGCGAAGCGCGCAGAAAAGACCATTTAGTATGAACTTCCTTGACATGCTTTACTATACATTACAAACGTTATCTATTATATTCAAATTCACATTTAGTTTCTCTTCACTTGGCAACTTTTCTTGACCCACTCATTAGGGTTCTGATACCAAACCCCAATTCGTGGCAACGCACTGGCAACTGGCTCTTTTCCACTCATTGTGTGACTTTAGAAGAAAATCTGCACCGGTACAGTGATAAGTATCCCGTTTTGATAGCGATTAAAAGATAAAATCGGGACGGTAGCTGCCATCCCTCCAACTCCCACACTGACAGCCTTTCTTTACGTCCTCGTCTTTCTCTCCCCATAACTGTAGTTAGGCGAACATAACGACTGGAAGAGTAAGGTTGACCTGACCTTTGTCAGGTCATTCATTCCTGCTCAGTGCTACTTGAATTTTTGGACTTTGGTTTGAACTGTTTTGCCTTGTTTTGTTCCTCCGTTTGTCCTGCCTGTCTGAAGTTGTATTGAGTGGGATAAGGCATGTAATAAAGTTTCTTTGTTTCAACTTTATCTTCTTGTTCTCAGTGTGTTTTGTGTAGCATAACGTAGGTTTCTCTAAACTCTTCTCTGCTCTGCGTCATAGTCTGTCTTCGCGGACTCCCTATAGTCGTCTAACGCTCTCTATTCCCTTTACTAGTTCCCTCATCCTTCCTCCTTCCCGTGCACAATCTGCCTGGCTTCATCCCTTGTGCCGGTTTCTGAGTCTGGGCCCGTCACTTTCTCATTCCCTTTATTCGGACTTTTCCACAGTCCCTAGTCCTGCCTGTTTCAGTACTCGTCCCGTCGATATTTGAACCAGTTTTCTGCTTTTTCAAGTCCTTTTCATTCTCTCCATCCTTTCCTTCCATCAATAATAATTCCTATTTTTATTGTTATTTTATTTTCCTTCCCCTTTTCTCCTTTTTTCGTTTTTCTTTTTCTCTCCCTCCTTCCCCTTTCCTTCCCTCTTCTTCCTTTTTTTTCGTCATTTTCCGTCGTCCCGATTTTTCTTCGATTTTTCGCCCGGGGGGCACTCTGCCCCCTGCCCCCCTCTGGCTACGCTACTGAAGCAAATACCATTACGATGGCGTATTCACAATATTCCTGCATTGTTTTATTTGTGTTACATCCTATTTTCAACCAAATTTGATGTCATTATATAGTATAATTTATGGTAAACACAGAAACATTCGTTTAGAAATATGATAACATTTTTAGGGCAATAACGTTCAACGCTTTTTTCGTGAAACACTCAAGCTTCATCGATTTACAGAAGAATATTTAAGAGATAAAGACTGTGCAGATAAAATTGGCAAAGAGTTATGAAAGATAGCGAGTTACTCCAAAATGGTTATCAACTAATCATGTTTCCATACTATTTCCCTTAGAACGTAGATGTAGTCATAATATTTTTCCCTACGTTTTCTTAGAAAGAATAAAAAACTTAAAGAGAGGAAAAGTAAAAAAATCAGCATTTTTGTTCCATAATCAAAATTCTTAAAATATTCCAGAATAAAAGTAAAGCCATTCTTACCTCCCAAAGACCTGACACCAGATTGAGAATGTAAAATGGTGACTCAGTGGAGCACCTCCACCCAACTAAATAGCGGAAAGACATAAACAAAAGATTCCTTGTTTGCTTTTCAAAACATTATATCACTGAGGAGAAACGGACAACAGAAACCTCTCGCCTGATACATCGGTTACTGTTGACTTTTATAATTATTGTAACTCACAATTTTTCTGCACACAAAATGTGTCTTTTTGTTTATCAATTAACTGTAGTTTAGTATTACTGTATCTTATTATGAACTAAATCTAAGCTTGTTTAATGTGTGTGAGGAATCAACATTATAGTATGATTACAGTACACAAACACTACAAACAATACAGTACAATCACGTTTACCTTGAATATTCTTGGAGTGAAGAGAAGACAAAGTTGGCCCAACTGAGAAAGAGCGTGGGGCCATACAGCCCCCGAACCTGGGAATAATCGGAATAGAAATCATTAACTTACATTCAATAATGTTAAATGACATTCGCCTTGACCTACGATATCCAGTTTCCACGGGAACGGGTGTGTATTTCATTAGGGATTGTCCCGAATATATGCGAGTGGTTAAACATGACGTCCCCTCCCCCATTTGTATTTGAAATATCAAGAACGGTGATTTTCCTTTTTTCCGTCAGGTATTCTTGCAGTGTACTTACTAACAAGGTTGATGAATAAGTCCTGAAACTTAAGGAAATAGGACTAGGCATACTACCATACAGAAAATCCTAATGGCAGATCCACGCGGTATCCATTTAGCCATAAATACTGTGCAAACTTTGTATGTAGTTTCTTCCTTTGCATATACTTACGCTAAAATTTCCAATGCCGGGCACGTCAGTGCAAACTGCAATATTTCCTCCACTTCTTCAGAAGTCATTTCTCTGCTAAGAAGATCAACACCCAACCTCTTAACTTGCATTGAACTGGATAAACGCAAGCCAGAATCCAATAAGATGTCTCCATTAGGGAGGTCTACGGCAGCAAAACACATGTGCAGCTGTAAATACTCAATAGGAATCTGTGAGAAGGACGTTACATACATGTGATTTCTGTATGAATTATGAATGCTTATTTCGGAAGGACAGGCTTGGTGATACTTGGTATGTGTTGATATATGTACTTATTGTGTCCAGATAGATGCACATAATACATTACACAAGAAACACCCTTTGTAACTCCAATAAATTGTGTGACCTCTCTTCAACAACAAACTGAGCTACATAAAATGGGTCTTTACTGAAATAAATCAGAAAACTGACCAAGTCTTCTGTAATAGCCTTTACGTATACAATTAGCTTTTCAGGTAATTTGGATATTCATTCTAATTTGGACGTCTGAATGTGTAAACAGTTACAAGGAAACATGATTTCTAAAAAGTAGTACGACATATTCCGCAAAAAATATGAAATCATTTCAGTACATTACACTTATAACATACCTCTTTTCTGACTTAACACAATGCAGTGGCCGTTTATGGATGATATCGGACACAATGAAGATTAACTTGTTTCGAAAATCGGTTGTAATTGTACAATGTAAAAACATTTACGTACTGTGGAAACTATAGGAGCACCCGTAAGGTATGTCTCAGAGGGTACATATTATTTCCACAAACGATCACCTACATAAGGTTAGGGTGAAACATTTACCAACGACCTTACAAATTTTGTTCTAGAGTTGGTTGCCATTGCTCAAAATGTGAACTTGTTCTACAACACCTATGTTCACAACTTGGTGTATCGCTTCGTGAGAATAATAAACATTTCCTTGTATGTAAGTGCGTCCAATTTAAAGTACCAGAAAATACATATACATGCCTCATTCTTTGACGCTATTTCTAAGATCTGAGCAGATGATCTTTGTAGAAGCAAGCTGTCGCATCCACTTATAACGATGCCCTCGCTACAGAGCTTCCCTATGCTCTCCTTCACGTCATCAACTTTTCCACTTTGTTCCAAAATACAGAGAATCGCAAATTTATCTCCACCTTCCATTTTTGTTAAGTAATCAATGATCTTTTCCGCAGAGTCTGGATTTAGACCACAAGTAAAACGATAAAGGTATTGCAGATTGTAGGGATGCAGCTGAGGCAGAAACTTATTCAAATCAGCAGAAGTACACTGCTTTAAATATTCTGCTAGGTAATGGGCAGCATACCATTCACAGAAGAGTTTATGGTAAAACCTAACTTCTGTTGTATAATGAATTGGTCCACTAGTAATGAAGTTAGGATCATCTATCATCTTCATAACCTCCTCCTCGACCAAAATTCCTGTCCGACAATACTTTTTATAAAACTCTTGTCCAATTTCTTTAGATAGTTCCTGTTTTGTCCATACTATACTCTGGTTATTTCCACCCAAGGCTTCAAAAGCGACTTTATCAAGTTCACAATGATTTTGTTCAAATTTTTCAAACTCTTGGATTTCTTTTTCATCCAGTTTGTTTTTCATGTGGCTATGGAAAGATGTTATCATGTATTTGAAGAAACTGGTAACAGAATTCAATCTCCGGAACTGGTCTCTTCCATGTGTCATGTGTGCAAATATCACAAATAAAAGAGGGACCTGGCAGAGGTCACTTAAGATGGGATTTTCTTGGAGATTTCGTTCTATTTGACCTGCAGCTTCATCGTCGTCGCCTACCACAGCTTTACGTATGTAACATGAACGGGCGTTGGCATCAAATCCAGTTAGCCTGACTCGTTTGGTTTGAGGTGGAATACTTCTTGGTAGAAACGATGACCTTGTTGTAAGGACAACATCAAAGTCTTGAAACATTTCAAATCTTATAATGTTCATCACATCACCATTTTCATCCGATGTTCCTGCTGCGTATTCGTCAAATCCGTCAAGGAAAATGACCGCTGAAAAACTACTTTGTAAAACGAATTTGACGTCATCTTCGCTAAGAGTGGAATCAACAGGTAAAAGATATTGCTTGATTGCCTTATAAATAGACTTTATTCCACGCAGTTGCCTCAAACGGAGGAGGATAAACATCTCTATATCGCTTAGAGGAGATGCTGGAACCGTATTACACCAGTCATATGCAAACTGCAGAGTCAATGTGGACTTCCCATACCCTGGATCACCTTCTAAAATAAGTCTCTTTGCTTTTATGCGAGGATCCTGAAATAAATCTTGGTATGACTGGAATCTTGTCCATTGCCTTTGCTCCCTCAACAGTGTAGAACTGGAAGTAAGAAATTCCAATCCAGACTCAACAAAAATTGTATCAACGCAACATTTGTCCCTGATGTACGGGATAGGCTGAACTGAATTGCACCAGGTTTCGTATTTATGTTGTAGTTGATCAACGAAGAGCTGTTTCTTTCCTGTCACGATAATTATTAAACTCAAAGATTACAATGTAATCATAAATAGTTAAAGTAATACACTGATATCTGTTATGAGATCTTCGTATACAATAAGAAGAGAATAAATTTACATTCAAATATATACGTCATTGTTGGTTCCGTATAGCAGAAGTTTAAATCTATGTACCCAGTTTCAACCAATAAACTTACTCATAATCTCTTCCTCTTCATGTTGATAATTTGACAACATCTCTTCCGTCTAAAAAATAAAATGAAATTTAAAATGTATCAAAGACGAATTTCTCCATAGTATGGCCCTGAGCTAGGAAAAAGCCTTGGAGAATATTTTGAAGTGTGTAATTAAAGACAGGCGGTTTAGAAAATGACGTGAGCAGTGTTGGCAATGTGCAATCACAGCGCATAAAACCAACCTGTATTGAGAGTAATTGTTTAAATACATGTCTCATAGTTAACACAAAGGCTAATCAATTATCTTAAATATGGTGATGGAAGACTGAGAAGACAATCTTTAATCCGCTCATTTTAGTCCTTTGTCTGTCCCCTAGTCCAGTATGACGCAAGTCAAACTTTGCTGCTACATTTGGAACCCTCTCTTTCTCATTCAGTTTCCTGCTTAAATCATCTGACCTGTGCCACTAAGCAGAATCAGTTTTAGTTTCTGCGAGTAACAAAGTATGCATAGTCTCTCATGGCAACTTTATATGCAAAATGTGAGTTTCTAATAAAAATATTTAATTGTCATTTATATTGAAGCTATGAATATTCCCAACCTCGTAATCAACTGCGCTTGGGATGGATTGTTCCTTTTTCTTTCGTTTACCTGAAAAGTAGTTTGAGAAGCTTGTCACATGTTAATTAAACCAGACGCTTTGATACTTGAAATTCAACTTATACACATCATTGTTTCTAATTGGCATTCATCGGAATCAAAGCTTTAAGGTTGAGGATAGAACTTCTTATGTATGAGAAAACGGGGTATTTCATGGAAACTTATCCATGACATAATTTGATCTCCTGTTACATTTATTTCATAGAAACAGTAAAATTCTGGCAAAACATAAACAAGATATTCCCTCTGATAAAGATCTTATTCTAAACGTGCAGCTGAAATCTTAAAGTGACCGACAATCCTACCGATCCTACCGATGGATGGTTGGCCTAAACATGTCCAAAATGGTTAACTGGAATTTTTATGGAAGATTTGTGCTTAGTATTGAGTTATCCCTACTGTAACTTATACACTCGTGATACAGTAGTCAGTAGTCTAATAAGGTGTATTGATTTACTGCTTACACTTCTCATGAAACAAAAAAAATCCGTAACCGAGGCTTTTTGCACAAACGAGGTTCTGAGCTCCACGAATTCACATTAGAAACTCGGACTGTAAGTTATATTTATTTGAAGATGACCCGTCTTTGGCCTAAAAGTGAGTCAAATCATTGTAACCTTAATATATAATTAAACTGCATTATAATCATTTCTTGTCTTTCTTTATACTGAATACCCTTAAGAATATATGCGTAAAGTATATTCTATATGTTACATACCTTTGCGTAATCGTAACACTTTACGTAGTATGCAGTAACCAAAGAGAACTACGAGTGCAAGAGGCACGATGACAACGAGTAATAAAAGCAGCAGTTTCTTCTTTGATGCGTCGCTCTTCGCAGTATTATCATCTGATAGAAAACAGAAACAACAAAGGTTATTTCATCCCAGTATTTTCCTCATGAAATTAAATACAATTTACATTTACATAGAATCCATACCAATAATACTAGTACAGCGATAGGTCAAACACTATTTTGGAATTGTTATATTTCTTGCGACATCTTTGGGTCCAAAAGAAATTAAATAATAGCTGCGGTACTTTCGGTAGGCCTATTCCTCTTGCTAAGTTCATGATATTTACACTGTATAACACACTAACAGGACTATTTACTAACCACAATGCATAGATGTAGACAGAAATAACAACCTTGGAACCATAGTTTTGCTTTTTAATTAAAGATAAACATCTTCATCAACGCCCCATCAGATGAAGTGACATCTTAACAAATCTTAAAGGTAAACGTAAGGAGAGTGTCCGGCAACTGCGCGATACCAGGAAGTGTAATTTAATTCTAAATAGACTACAGATGTTTTAATGTGATCAGATATGAAGGATTATGTTTGTCGCAACAAATGTTGCAAGACAAATATATGAACAAATTATGTGCTTTGCAAATCATCAAGTTATTTACCAGAAATAGTTTCTGTACATTTTACTTACCAGTTACAAAATGAAGGTCGAACTCCATTATTGTATCCCATATGTCTGAGCCAGAAATACTACATACTAAGGTCATCCTCGTTATTGATTTGTCTGTTATGAGATATGTCGACGAAATGGATATGTCAAATAAATCGCCATTAGGCACACTACTGAATCGATGATTTTCAAAGTCAATAAGGAATGAGTCCTTCTCATTAAGTGTGACCCAATCCAGTTGAACTTGAGGTCGTATTCCTTGCACTGTACAAGTTATGGTCCCATCATAACCCACTTCCAGCACGCAGGGCTGTTGATGATTGCAGCCTTTGATGACCGGGTATGGAGGAGTTGGATTAACTGGAAGATATTCAAATACACACACTTAGAGCTAATGTAGTGAGGCGACCAAATACATATATCCACATATCAATGAAAAGAACATCCCGTGATCGATCTGGAAGGAAAGGGAAGTTTTTGACTTTCCATTCCAAGTTTCAATGACCAAAACATTGTGCATATTGTCTATAATAAATGCATTACATTCAGTCATGTAAGTAACGTTTTTCTCTGTATAAAGCCAAGTTTCACCTTCTCATTGCTTTATTTTACAACCAGAGAGCCCAAAGGTTTAATGATTCCTTGTCGAAAAGGGATAACTTTTGGCACTAAGATTGATCTCTCAAATTTATCCTTTTTGACTATATTATTTTCTACGATTTTTTCACAATTTGACCTTTGAACCCTACCAAAAATTGAATAAAAAGGATTCGAACCGGGGCAGTCTGTGTGAGAAACCGAGCACTTTTCACTCCGCCATCAACGCACACCTTTGACGTATGGTATTCCTTATCATCCTATAGACACAACATTGTTTATCCGTGTTCATAATTAGTTCATTAAAATTGGAGTTTTTACGGTAATAGTTGTGTTGGTGAAAAAAATAAAAGTTGTTCTTTATAATTTTATCTTTAGAATAGCACAAAAATTCAGCCCTAACTTTTCGTTGGTGACGAAACGCCGGACATAATTTGGAGGTACCGCCCACTGTCTATTTTGTTTACGAGGTGTTCGTAGTTTCACCTCCGATGACCTCAGATGACCTTCGACCTCCAAAAATCCATAAGGTTCTCTCTCTTTAAGTGATAAATCTATACATCAAGTATGAAAAGTGTCCACCATCCCTGTCTTGAAATACCGTATTTTTCAAGGTTTTCGTTTTTTGACCTCTAATGACCTCATATGACCTCTGATCTCCACCAAAAACAATAGAAACCTTTCTCTTAATGTGATAAGTTTATACAGTTAGTATGACAAGTGTCCACCGTTGCTGTCTTGAGATATCATAATTACAATTTTATAGGGATTCCATATTTTCACATCCTGTTACCTCAGATTACCTTTGACCTCTAACCAAAACCAACAGACTTTATCTTCTGACCATAAGGCATTCACATGCCACGTATGAAAGGTATAAATGCGTCATACCTAGGCATATCGTGTTAACAATGTTTTCGGCTTATGACCTCATCTCACACGATCTTTGACACCACCAAATGCAATAGGGTTCTTCCTCTTATTATGATTTTTCCATATACCAGTATGAGAAGTATCCATGTTTGCTACCTTGAGACGTATTTCTTACAAACCAAGCGTCTCAAACACATACACACACCCACTCACACACATACATATTCTTGCGTGATATCATACATTCCTTTTGCCTTCGGAAAGTAATCAACAAAGAGAAACCAGTGTAGGCTAACTTAGTTGAAATATTGCATTATGTAACCCACTGAAATTTTTATAGATCACATATTGGGTAGTTGGCTGTCTGGTTGACGTTAACTTATAGGATCTAAGTCATCTTTAACTACAGTTTTCTGGCCGGAATTAAAGGTGTTTACCCAGGCGCTCTTTTTGAAGAAGCGAGCTGCTATAAATAGGGGATAGGGTACTTCGGATGTTACAGTTTTGTGCTCCTATTTTGTCTTTGGGTCCACTTGACTGAATACGTCAACCTTCCCTGTCGATTTGCCCAAATACCAAATTGTAGGTTAAGAAGAGCAAAATTTTTTGTTGATCTCGTTCTTTCTACATCCTTTTTGTTGATATTGTCAGGTTAAATCATCCATACCTGTTTCTTGTGATGGGCTATTTTTTATTTTTTATTCCCTGTCAGTTTCGATCTAAGCGTAGACTTTACCCTCTTTATCAACACAACATGATAATTGATACATTAATATAACAAACACGCCCTGGGCTTTTCCCATACATACCATATGCTAACACTTCATACACAGTTACACCGTCAGTGAGGCCGTTACCATAGAAGCAACTATAAGTTCCTTCGTGTTCCAGTCTCAACTGAGGAACAACTAAGACCCCATTTTCTTCCACGTTAACATCGGCAACAAGCATCTGGGTATATGATTCACCAATTAAAATCGAATACAGCAGGATTTCATCGAAAGTTTCACTTAACCCTTTAGCGTTTTTCTTCCAAATGAGAAAACCAACGTCATCGTCAGAGCATGGTAATTCTAATCTTGAGTTAAGTTCCTCATTCTTTTTGATTGGTTTCACGGAGGAGAGATCTACTTTGCCCTTATATACCAAAACCATAACCTTCTCGTAGTCCAGCACTCCTGGTAAGCTCTTTGCCATGCAAGCATGGAGCGCCATGTGGGACGAAAAGTAAAACACCTTTGTTGTCAAAGCACTTGACGTGAACCATGTTTCTCCATGCGTGGTGGAAAACTCATATGAAATATTTCTATCACCGGAGGTTGTCCTGGTCACCCACTGTAATTTCACCGTCGGTCGAGCATTTTGTACAGAGCAAAGTAAGTTAGTAGGACTATTGATCTCATGGAAGCAAATACTGGAGACTGTTCCACATTGATCGGTAACTGGGAATGGCGGTTCTGGCTTAACTAAGAAAAGACAAGATTTGTTCAAAATCATACACAATAGCTTAGAAAAAGAAACACTTTTGTATTCATCGGTTGTGGTATTTCGAGCCAAATAAATACTACTTTTCGGGCAAACGTAAGTAAAAATTTGGTCAAAACTACCCAGCCTCCCCTTTCTAAATGACATTGCTTCGAAGATTCGTAGGCTTATGGTTCAAATAAATTGTTTATATCGACCCCATTCTATTTACTGCATATGAGCTAAGTGATGTTAAATTAATGCACTTTATTTTTATATTTCTTTAAAAAACATGTAAGAGTAAGGCAGGTACTACAATTAGAAGCTCTAAGTCAGTGATTCTCAAACATTTTGAGGCTAAGGGCCATATAGAGAGGCTGGGATGAAGGCGAGGGCCGCAGGGGAGGATCTCAGGGGCACTGAGGACAATAACTGGAAAGAACAAAATCCATACATAAGAGGTCCAGTAGCTGTATCTATGGCAAACAGAGACAGAGGTACGAATTTTTATTAGGAAGTGGTTCCTTAAGAAGGCAATCTGCACTTTAACAGCGTCCAATAGGAGCAACTCAACCTCAAGCCCACCACGGTTGGGGCTGAGGTCAGAAAATTTTGATTTCTAGGTGATCTACACTGCAGTAAACCAAAAATTTGACTCTGCATTCTGGATGGCGCCAGGATTTGCTCGACAGGGCGGCTAAACTCCCCGACCTAGCTGCCAGTAACCCGAAGCCCAACAGAGTGGACAGGTTGCCGAAAGGGTGACAAATAGGAAACTTTCGCGCTGAGCGCTCCGAAAATTTTGCGGCTACCAATGAGAAAATTTGAAAAATTGCCGTTTTATTGAGCAATCAGCCTTCCCCAGGGCAAAATTAGGAAATTCATCTCCGAGACTAGTCGTCATTGGAGGATTAAATACTTTAAATTATCATTGCGGACAAAAGCTGCACTCTGAAACGGATGAAGTCACAACAGTTCTGTACTTATCCTGCGTTAGGGGCCAGCATGTGAAGAAACTCTTGGTCAGTTATTCTCAAACGCAGTCAGATGAAGAAGTTGGTCTGGTGAGTTTGAAGGCGGCATTTACAAAAGTCGAATAAGAAACTTAAGTTGATTAAATGATTCTATTTCATTTAACAAGTAGAGCTGTAGAAAGAGCGAGCTTATAAAAAACAACGCTAGCACTTTTTTAGGGAATGCCACCCTCACATTTGATTTAGTTTCTACAAGTACCGAAAAATGAGGTGCAGAAGTTTTAATTTCATTTTCCAATCAACACACGTTCAACACTGTACGTTGTTCAATTGTACAGTCACCTCACTTCGCGTTTAAAGGCAATAGGCAGTCGCCCCAAAATTTTCTTTAAAAAATCAGCAAACTCTTGCAAATCTCCTCTTATTGCAATTACGAGCACCTCTGAAGATGTTTTGAACATAACTATTTCAAACAATAGTTAAAACAAGGAGAAATTCTCCTTGAATT
Organism: Holothuria leucospilota; assembly: GCA_029531755.1. Classification (NCBI taxonomy): domain Eukaryota; kingdom Metazoa; phylum Echinodermata; class Holothuroidea; order Aspidochirotida; family Holothuriidae; genus Holothuria; species Holothuria leucospilota. The sequence continues at coordinate 89,740,382 of CM055961.1, forward strand.
TCACAATTCACCAACAAAAATATTGTCACATGATCAAAATAGGCCAATCATAAACTAGAGTGACAGGGTACACTCACTCTGATTGGGGTGACTGCCTACTGCCTTTTAATTTTGGGCGGTTACTTTGCTACAAGCTTTGTCACTGCAAATACAGCATTCCGCAATGCTCCACTACAAAAGTATATGTCACCGTGTTCATAACTGATTACAACGGGACACGCGAAATAAGTCCTTGCTAGATAAAACTAACAAGGAACATACCGTACAACTGCTACGAAGTCAACCTTGCACCACTAAGTTCAAGAGAGCAAACTTGGAAGGCGTCATCATTGGTTATCCACCCCTTTCCCTAATTTGCCACCTTCAGATCTTGTCGATTATGATTTTCCTCAAACGTAAGCTCAGTTCAGGGGCCGCATGCGGTATGCGGCCCTAAGGGACGCGTTTGAGAATCACTGCTCTAAATGAATACAACGCCGTAGTCATTAAACTCACCGATAACTACAACACTGAAGTAAATGGTCACTGGATCTTCCGTGGTAGTATGCAAGTATTGGACAGCATATTTATGTTCATGACGTAGTGATACTTCCTTTATGATGAGTGAACCATTGTGATGAATATCAAATTCCCCGGATTCGTATCCTTCACCATCTTTGGCTGAGAATGTGTAGTGGATCAGTGGATATTCACCCACAAGTGTTGTTGAATTGTACCAAGAAATGGTCAAACCTTCATCAAATGAGCATGATATCATCCCTCTTTTCCCAAGTTCCAAATACTGCTCCTGCTGACATTGTGTCTGGTCTACAAAGCCTTTAACAATTAAAAAAGATAAAAAATGGGTTTACATTGTTCTTCTCTCTTAATTTCTCGTTAAAATTAAGCATAATTACTGCGATGTATTGAACTCTGATGTTCCTTAGACTTGCAAATGTGGGTTGAAAGCACATGACCTTGTTAACTACATTTAGTATACCCAAACTGAGGAAGATAAAATAATGTAGCCGTTATTTGTCTAGGCATATATTGCCTTACTGCTTCTGCCTGTCATATGTCAGTGATTCTCACCATGATCTTACCTCTTGAGAAGCCATTGAAGAACAGAAGAAAAAGCGCAATAAATTTCGCAGAGCGTTCCATGGAAAAAGGTTGAAATGATTGACGGTAGTCAACTTCATGAAAAGCCTGAACTTCTTAAAGTAGAGCAAATTACAAAACCACACGCCTCCTTTTAGAACAGTTTTGTACAAAGCCCAGTTTTTTGCGAACACGAATACGTTAAGTATTGCAAACATAAAACTACAATCCTTCTATAAACCACTGCAGGTGTATAGCTCTGTGCTTATTATCACAGTCGAACCTTAGACTTTGTACCATAAATGATAGTATGTGTTTGCTTCTGAATGTTTGAAATCAACGGGCCTGTTGAAAGCAAGCACTTCATGATTCATAGCGGTTATAACATTTCTCGACACCTGGCAGCCCATGTCACGTGACGATTTGTAGATAAAATGTCAGTATACTCTTTGACTTCACAATAAGTTCACATCATCGTAAAAGTACGTATGTTGTGAACATGACATGATAGCCCATGGTATGTATGTAAGGAATGTTAGGATATAAATAAAGATCTGTTCAATGCTGCTCATATTTGGTAAATGCGTACATGTATCCATGAAGTAAAAATTCACTAATATATTTATGCGGTCTGTATATGTCATTCACAATCTTAGTCGGGAAAACACAGTGGCGTGACAAGGGGGTTTAAGGTGCTTACCCTTCAGCCACTCACAGGGGAACTCAAAAGTGACAATATACCGCTTTCGTGTTTGATGCCCCTCTTGAAATTATACAGTCCCCTCCAGCTTGAACTGCATAAAAGGTTTTCTGGCTTCTGTAAAGAAGAGATAGGATTTTAGATGTTGGTTTACACCTACGGATTTTGCTATTACATGGTAAACATTCCACCATTGCATGCTGTGTATTATGCATTATTATGCAGTCTATTAGGCTTCTTAGCATCTTCTTCCATGAACAAATATAATACCGTGTTTCGTCACAAAGGACGTCGCGAAGTAATCCCTGTTTTTCTCACGCCACTCAAGAGGCCCTTGTTTTCTCTGTGCAAAACGTTCTTGGTGCTTTCACAGGAATGACTGGGAATGCCAAACAGTATTTTAGGAATTGAATGTAAAAGTTTTCTTGTGAGGGCTGCCCTTTTGGTCACGTTAAGTCCCCGGCCTTCCAGGAGCAGACTTAGGATTTTTCGATGGGAGCTCGGATTTAAAAAAATTCTTGTCACCATCCATGAATGTCACGTCCTCAACTTTATCCCTCTCCTATCAGATTCCCCCAGCCCTTATGGCGGCACTGTGTGACAAAGAAAGGACCCGCCTGGGTGCCAAATGTCCTGGCTGTGTCACTGGACGCTGTCATGACCCCCCTCCCCTCCCCCGAATTTCGCCCAGGCTACGGCTCTAAGATTACTTCTGTAATGTCTTTAAAGCAATATTTTAGTACGGATGTAAGAATCTTACGTCGTAAATATGGCCACTGCAATATGGCCTTTGATACATTTCTCCCAAGTAGCACTTACGGTGTGAATAAAAGTGCAGAGAGCAAACCGGATTGTGTTCAAGGCTTCTATAAACTAAGGAAGTGGGTTTGTTCCACCAGGGAGCTGTTATAGAAGGAGATACAGCACTTACCTCTCCTTTGAAACTATCAGGCTTGCTGACAACAAGCTCCTAATTGTTGTGCTCTTGAAAATTTTTTGACCACTTAAAAATGGATTAGGAAATAACGACAATAGTTCTTATCGTCTGCTAGATCTCTTACACTGATTGGCATGATTCCACCCATTGATATAATATTGTCAGTCGTCAAAGAAAACAAAAAATAATTCTATTATTTTACGCCAGTTCTCACATGGTCACATATTTCGCTGTTTCAGAAACAATCCGGAATCTTTTCAAAGATCATATGCAAAAGTTAGACTTCACATTCATTGCTGAAAAGAGATGTTACTAACTAATGCAAGAAATTAGAATTATAATAAAGGAATCTGATCACTCAAAAGTACATGTACAGTCTTTTAGAATAAAAGACTAACGAAGGTTTCACATTTGTCGGCATTGGAGATGACTTCAAACCATTGTCACAATGAGGTCTTTCTTTGAGGATTACGTTAGTATGAAAGGACCATACTCTCATTAGGAGGGTTAAGTCAAACAAATTTAGAAGAGAAACTAAAAGACCTGTCAGTCAAAGTCTCTTCCTATAAAAAGGATTAAAGTACTCTCAATATATATTGTCTGATAGATGAAATTGGATGAGGTGCTTATCTCCTTCCGTAACAGCTCCCTGGTTCCACCAGTATGATTTAAAGTCATTTGCCAATAGGAAATTCTGTGTATCTACAACAGTCTGTGTCTGTTCAACGGTCCGCCACTGACTTCTATTTAAGCTTCTCTTCAAAAGTTTTGTATGCTTTTAAATTCATCTACGAAGTTTACTCAGACATGTTGCTCACTTTGTATAACATTTTGTGCAACAGTATTTCAAAGTGTATATTCGAAATCGCTCTTTCTGGAGGCAACTCACAGATAATCTCACTTGGTAAACTTCTCGCATTAACAACATTGTGGTGCACGGTCAATGCAAGTAGCTCAATTCACGTCCATACGGTGAATATTTTCGACCCAGTAAGCTTAGCATGTCCAGGACAAGACGACATTATAGCAGTTTGGACTCATAATGAGGAACTGTTGAACCTTAACAGGGTGATTATTAACAAACAATTACAAGACAGCATCGTGCTTTTCGAAAATTATTCCTTGTTTATGAGAACAGTTTCATTCTCGCACGAAGGGTTTTACAGGTGTACACGCGATTCACTTGTACAAACTTCCCATGCTTTGGAAATAAGAGGTTTGTAGATATTAGTTAACACTAGATGTCCCTTGTTGTTCAATTTTCAAAACCACTTCTAGTTTCATGCTTAAAAAGGGTTTAGGCTGGAAAGATGTTTTAATATATAATATGGGTATTTGAAGAGAAAATGCAGTCACCCCAATCGAGTGAGCATGCCCTGTCACTCTAGTTCATGAATGGTCTAGTTTAATCATGTGACAATATTTTTGTTAGTGATCGTGAAATTCAAGGAGAATTTCTCTTTGCTTTACCTATTGTTGGTAATAGTCGTGTTCAAAACGTCTCCAGAGGTGCTTGTAATGCAATAAGACGAGATTTGCAAGAGTTTGCTGATTTTTCAAAGAAAATTTTAGGGCGTTTGCCTATTGCCTTCAATCTGGGCGTTCTGGTGAAATTTGCATTGAAATGCGATGATAGTTCTAGATACATCACCAAGTGAAGTTGTGACATTTTCACACCAAAGTAAAACTTACTCAAGCACATGTGGCATCATAACCTCACATTGATGAGCTCTCCTTTGTTCTGTAAATTTAGCAGCCATTATCTCTTCCATAATCTCATGTCATAGTAATGTGAATGCATGAGAGGCATGGGAATTATGACTAACTCAAACTTCCCATTGGAAGCTTATATCCCTATTAGGTTCAAGGTCTAAACTACAGGCTGAAAACAAAGAAAACGCACTATTGCTTGTCAATGTAAGGAAATGATTATAGCCCTTGCTTGCTTCGAGCTCAATTCAGGCATTCAAATCACAATTGTATTAGCGTCATTTGCTGATAGCTTGAGAACTACACATCGCAACTGAAAAAAATTCACCAAAATGCTGTTGTTAATTTAGATCGAAGTGCGTTTACCACGTTTGCGAATTACGTTCACCATCTCAGCTAATCATTCAAATGACGAATGACAAATAATGTTGGTACACATTTTTCTTTAACCTGCAATACGTATATTATTTTTTGTGATCGTTTTACGTTCATTATACGGAAAATAGTCTTTAGGAATCTTGTAATGATGGTATTTACTTTGACTGTATTCATACCACGATGTACCCTGCAGAGGAAATCTTTTTCACGAAAAGATACATACACCATTTTCTACTAGCACTTTTCAGGCAATATAGATCTATCTACACAATCCAATTGTAAGTGTAAGACATTTTGCCAAATCTGTGTTCTGTCAATCTTGTTAACATATACTTCATAATTTAAAGTTATGGATGATAAGTTGAAGACAAAATTTTTGAATTTCTTATTCTCTTTGCAAAGGAGAGTCTCCTTAAAAAGAGTAACACAAATTATGACAACAACGTGATAGGTCGGTATAATTGATATGGAAAACCTTTTATTCACATAATCTGTTTTGTACGTAATTCCGGTCATGACTTAAAAAAAGGCCTGAACATATTTTCTCTGGAGGACCGCCGGAGTGGCCGACGGTGGTCCGTTGTCGAGCCGACCAAATTTTGCTATAAGGAATGTCCTTACATAGAAATGATTTGTTAAGGGAGCTTGCTATAAAAGCACTACTAAATGTTACGAACACAGTTAAAATATCTGTAAAAGTCTTTTAAAGTTACGTATCAAGGAAACACTAGTTCAAGAAAATATAGAGAACGTACTGTCAATATTTTGGTATCTACTTAATAACACTAATTTTGTATTCATAACTGTAAGTTTCACTAGTCAATTTAATTTACAGAAATTATGAAAACTTGATTTGAATTATATATGAATGTCTGTCATCGTTATGTTATATCGTTATTAAGATTTTCCATTTTGTAAATATAAATTTCTCCCGCTAAGACCTACCAGCTAGTTCCTAATTTTATACCTTTGACATTTTCCATGCAGTTAACAGCTACTGTCCTTAGGATGAATGTTATGCAAAGAACGGATAAGATAAGACATAATTATATTCAGAGTGCCTTTTTCGCATTTGCGAAGTAGACCGTGTGCATTCATAATGAAGGAACAAAAAAAAAAACTGGTGCCTTATAACATTGTCAATATTTGTTGGACTTTGATGAGAATTTAGGCTTTGTAAGGTGTTAAATACTTTTATATCAATTACTAGGTAAAACTAAGGTAAACTGAACATCGTAACACGTTGGGATCATTTTCACACTCGGACTCCATAGCATTTAATGAAATTAACAGGACAGCAAACACAAAAATGATGTTAAACACCAAAACAAAATGGGAATAGTCCCCGTTGCGCATTGTTGTGATACTGTCATTGCTATTTTAGGCAATGGATAAGAATCAAGTAGCCACAAGATTGAAATTAAAGATAAGCTTATGAGATACTCATTCTCATTAGCGGCTCGCCATAAGCGCACGGGGGCATTTGCCCCCCAATAGTTTGCAAAGCATGGCCCTCAATTTTCAAAAAAAAAAAATAATAAATAAATAAAACATGTAATTCGAGATGGGTTAGGCCCTCCCTTTTCCTTGAGTGGGTTTAAATTAAAGAAGTGAACAACTTTCTAATGCAAAGAGAAGGTTAAACATTAATAAAGTGCTTTCAAAACGACATTTTTCGGCATGTTGCCGTTCGGCTAGTTGCTTGTTTGCTACTATAAATATACTTCAGACATCAAAAGTGGACCTGCCGTTAGTGCGAGCTAAGGTAATCAAATCAAATGATCATGCTGTGATATTTTTAATATGATTAGCTTAGGCATCACAATGTCATTTACCGAGTGTGACGGTAATGCTGGAGTTAAATGCCCATAGTTTTGTAGACACTTCAGAGCTTTCGGGGTCTTTAGATACACAACCCATTAACTGTGTTGATTATCATCCACGACTAACTTAGTTTTGCCCGGGTGTCACCTGGTCAGATTAGCATAGGTATCTGTCTACAAAAAGTTGTAACGGACATGTAGCCTAAACGTATTGTGTTTCCCATAGAAGGAGAGGTTTCCCTTCCCTTGTCCAAACTGACAGCTCCGTTGGCCCATGAGCGGTCTTATGACTGTCAAATCGCCTGTTATAAGCAAAAGGTTCTCCACCACTGTGCTTAAAGTATATCGTTTCAATTGATTTAAAATAAACACACCAAATAGTCAATCTAAGCTCAGTGTAATGAGACTTTTGACTAGTGGCCTAGCTATTTGTATATAGGATGAGACGTCGTTCTAAGTTAGGGGAATTCCCCTCCCCCTTAAAAAATATTTCATTTCGGAACGGTACTGAGATCCAAAATAGTGTTATCATTTCATCGTTTTCAAGTGTATTCGTGCTCAAAATTTTCGTTAGTTTAAGAAAACAATCCAGAAAAACCAACATTTTATGGCTTCTTGGCAAAGCTGAAACATATTGTGACACACTGAAAGAAACAACAAAATATATCAATGTGGGGCTCATTTTATACAAATGGATCAAGCCCCTTTGCCCATTTCACCTGCCCCTTGCTCCACCCCTATGGAATAGCGATCGGTTGATATGGTTGTATTTATTTTTAAAGTAGTCAGCTCATGACTGACTGCCTGAGATGGTTTTTGAAGAGCTTTTGAAAACTACAAGGGGCATCGCTGTAATACATAATAATAACCATGACTCCTATTGTACTATCCGGAGCTGACCATTAATATTGCGGGAGGGGGGTCTCCCCAACCTCCCTGAATACGGACTTGAGTTTGTCCCCCCCCCCCAAACAAAATTTCTTAGAGCCGCCCATGCTCATTCTTCTTGATGAATCGTACTGAGGTTCCAAAAAGATCTCAGCTTTTCATTTTCTATAATGCCTTAGTATTTGTTAATCTACAAATAGATCAACTGGTGATTCTACTTTCAATGTAGAAGGCTCAAGGCTCTGGAATACCCTTCCACGATCAAAGAGAGAAGCCCCCTCACTGGCAGTGATAAAAAAGCGTTTGAGGTCTTATCTTTGTTTGATAGGCCTATGTTTCTTTTTTCTCTCTAAGCTCTAAAATTTTTTCTCTGTACTTATATTGCAATTAGATCTGTATATAAGGGTCCTTAGATGCGATTTGATACATCATTTTGGACAACTTTTAAGGTTTTTCCTGCGACGGGAAAGAAATGGCTACTATGAAACCCTGATGCAGGAACTGGCTGCTGAGGACATACCTGGATACGTATCATTCCAGAGAGTTTGCCCAGAATTTTTCCAGGAGTTGTTAAATGAGTTTGGACCAAGAATCGAGAAGAAGTGTACTAGAATAAGGGCACCCATCCCTGCTGCAGTTCGTCTAGCCATTACACTCCGTTTCCTAGCAACATGTACATTTGACTTTAACTAAGACTTTTCCCATAAAGAGGGCATTCCCACTGGACTTTTTGAAGAATCTGTGCATACCTAGGCCTACACAAGATCTTTTCTTAGGCCTATATCTTCCATCTTTCAAATTTGGAAACCATTTTTGGAAAACGTAGAACCCCCCGAATGAACTAAGCCAATGGTAAGTTTTAATATTTTATATAGGGGCTAAGGGCTTGTAGAGCTGGATATAAGGCTACCAATACAGGCCTATTTTTAAGCACCTTTTCATAAACGGGATAACAAGCATACCGTTTCCCTACACTGTGAAGCGCACCTTTAGTGGATGAGATCCAGGGTAGGCTATATACCAATTGACGTGAGTCTTTTGACGTAGATCAAGACTACATCCCAATATACGAGACTCAAACAGTATATATCAAACTGCTTTTCGGTTGTATGAAAAAGAAATTGATTTCATCTACCAAATGAAGATGGTTACAAGGTGTCAAAGGTGATAAAGAAGGTGGAATTTCAATGTTTTACAATAGTATGTTATTGTAAATCATGAAAATAGGAAGCTGTGTCGAGACCTCTATTTGTAGTCCACAATGGCCACGGCCCGTACACACTCTCACCTTTCTCCCTATTAATGAAACACGCAACCAGTTCTCTTGCAATGATATGTTTGATTAGAAAAAGAGTGTCATGTTGAACAGTGTACACAGTAGTAAGTGGAGGACCTCTATTTCGAACACAATTAAATGACATACGCTGTCTCTCCGGTTGGAACCTACTTTCCAGAATTTACCAGCATCTTCGATTTTGTCTAAATATTTGCACTTTTCGTGTTGCAAAAGCCTGTGAACTTTTTCGACTTCTTGCGACCACCCTCTCATACAATGCGATCGACTTACGACCACTAGAGATCTCTTGCGAGGGTCGCAAGAATTTTAAACATGTTTAAAACCTTGCGAGCTCTTGCGATCATGGCTTGCGAGCTCTTGCGACCTCTACACCTCTCCTTACCCACACTTTTAACAACGTATTTCAATCAAGGACCTATCCAGATGCTCTTAACTTAGCAAAAGTCATTCCTGTGTACAAAAAGGGGGACAAGAATCTTCCTGAAAATTACCGACCCATTGGCTTAGCCTCTTGCATCAATAAACTCCTTGAATGTGTCATTGAAAAGCGACTCCGTAGTTTCCTTTATAAAAATAACGTCTTTATATGACTACCATTCAAACCTGGAGCGTCGATCGGGGGGGGGGGCAGGGTGGGCAATTGCCCCTCCAAAGAAAATATTGGGGAGGCAAACATATCGTTTTGACCCCCCCCCCCCATTAAATCAGGCAGAGAAAAACAGGCAGAGTAAAACAAAGATAATATTGCGGTGTACAGATGATTTTAGGGCTTCGAGAAAACGCCAATTTGAGCCTATTAAAAGTATTAATGTGAATCTCCCATCTAACCCTTTCAACATAATGCATATCCCCATATCCCAAATGCTATTTTCAACACTTCAGATAACTATTTATCCATTTTCTATTGAAATTAGGGTTATCGAAAAATTTTTGCCACTCAATTCCCAAACCCGATATACGCCCCTGATGCAAACGCTTCCGATCACCATTGTGATGAAAACTTTTTTTTTTGAAGGTAGCGTCATACACAAAGTTCCCAGTACGAAGTACATGGGTCTTTTCATTGACTAAACCACACATAACTGAATTATGTAACTCTTTAACCAGGTTCATTGGAATTTTTTATCACACTTTTCAATTGTAACTACTATCCAAATATATTATCCATTTATTTACCCAAGGATTTCTTATGGTATAGAGCTTTAAGGTACAGCCTCGGCTTCAACTCTTCGTCCTCTCAAATCAATACAAAACAGGTTACTTAAGTTACTAAGAGGAAAGTCAAGGCGTAGCCAACAAATTAATTGTATGCTGATCACAATCTACTCAAAGTAACCGATATTCACCTTTATTGTATGTGTGGAATGATCTTTAAGAATCTCAATGGATCAGTACCTATCGCCGAAACTGATGTCATTAAACCTAAGTCATCTAGCTCTGGTTACCCTATTACAACACGCAACAACAATAATCTGTTTTACATGTCTCGTCATACTTTTATACATGGTAAAATGTTACTTAAGAATTACTGCTGTAGCCTATGGCATAGTACCAGATCATTTAAAGAAAATAAAGTCACAATGCTCATTATAAAAAAAAAATAAAACTTTATCTAATTAAAACCTACATTCCTTAAGTAACTGCTCTATCTCATCTTTATTGTATAAGCAGGTCTTTGTAAATATCTCTTTCATCTTTTGTTTTCTCTTTCCTTTTCACTAGCCTCGATAAAAATTTATGTTTTTCTAGTGTCCAGCATATGTTATTCTGTAAAGATTCTATATTAAGCTTTTTAATGCCGTTCATATGCGAAATAATTATTTGAACTTAAACTTGAACTTGCGAGCAAACGCTCTCACACTAGGCGACCTTCTCGAGGTCGCAGGAGGTCGCAAGGAATCTTAAGAGCTCGCAAGCCGTTGGTCCCTAAGTAGGAAGCAAGCTGCTTAAAAAATATCCACATTTGAGAATATTGTTGCTTTAAAGTCACTCTTTCTAGCCTACGGACACATAGAACACTATAACAATGAATCAATCTCAATAAAAATTAGCTTTTTAACATTTGTATAAAAAGTTAATAACAAGGAACAAAAAGTGAAAAGTTAAATAAGGTCATTATAATAAAAAACAATTAACAAAGAGTAGAGCTTTTTAATGAACATGTCATTTCACTTTCAACATTGGCAATGTGGTTATTCGAATGTTTTCGTGACACAATTCATGCATTGTTTATATTTAGAAAGATACCCATACGATGCGTTATACATCAAGTAATACATTAGAACAGATACAAAAGTTGCCATAGGTTGCAAAACCATGCAGAAAATAGTGGTAACAATTTTTGAAAAGGTATTGTTGCCGTTTTATAAATTTGAGAACTTTTACTCTTGTAAAAAGACAACTTAAAATAGAAATGATCATAAAGGTTTTAACGCTTTCGTTCGAGGTGTGGAACTTTCACCGCACGCTCTCATATTGTTGATTAGCACTTCATCCGATTCGCTGAATGATGTATTTTTGCAATACAAAGGAATTTGAGCTCTTTTTAATCTTAACGTTGATTAGCTTATAAGTTTTTGTTTTAAGGTGTGTTGAGAAGGTATTATTGGTTATTCTATTCTGAGCCTTGTGAAAATTTTGAAATTAAAGCTTTCGTTTTATTACATGCACTTTCATATCATTGATTTTCTCCGCTAGGATTTCTCCCCACCCCTTCCAGCAGCCTAAAAAAATAACATACAGATAGATATAATTACCTCCATTACATGAGAACGTCATTTCTTGCCTTGGACTTATCTCAGACTACTTTTCTCGAAGTTATGAGCCAAATACGAAATATGGGTGTATATTAATCATAAGTTGTACAAGGTGACTTGTGTTTTTCCTTTGCGGGTACTTCTGTTTGCTAACCACCACCGTATAGGCCGCAGACCGCCGTTTTATTAAAGAAAACTTGTAATTTGTTGTTACTACCTGCCTCCCCTGAGAGCAAAACTAAGTAATCCGACAGGCTGACTGATGATCTCTGGCGTATTTACGAAATTGAAGGCATTAAAATGAGGCAGTTTAGCTTCAACTTTAAATGACATAGGGTGGGCAATTGACATACCACAAAAATCACAATTTGACTTTTTTCAATTATATTCTCACGCCATGAGACTAACAGTCAGGGATCGATAATGCTGAGGGCTCAAGAAAGTGGGGATGGATTATTTTGAGGGTTTCCCGGGGCTTTTGAAACAATAATGTTAAGAATGGGAGATCTAGTATTCAGCTGAAACAATTGCATTTTTCATACTTTTTAGTGATATGAGTAGTTTTTACATGGACGTTGGCAAGGGCATCGGCAGTTAAAGTGCCAGGGAAGTAATTTTTATTAGAGATTGCATCTTGGAAAGTTGTGACTGGCGAAGCCTTTAACCGCGATCGCCGAAGGCGCGAAGCCGAAGGCTGGGGACTAAGGGTCCTTCCAGAGAAATCTTTCTTAAATTTAACGGCTTTTGCGGCCATCCTGGACCATTTCTTGAGAAAATCCTGCTTCCCCCAGGTGTAATTTGAAATGCTAATGAAACGGTTTTCATATGATGATCGCAAATTTAAGATAGTAACCGTCAGTCAATTCGCTGAGGATGGTGGTAGTTGGTGAGGAAAGTGAACAGCGAGAGGTGTAGCGATGGTTTTGGAAATGGTAATTTAGTAAAGCTGTCCTTCAGGAAGTAATAAAGAGGCAATTCCACCAATTTAAAGTTTTCCTACGCACAGCAGTACAGCAGTACTAATGAGACATCGATTTATATAAGTCTCATGGGAAGAAGGGCCATTTTTTCGAGAATTGCGGTTCCCTATACATGGGTATAGGTTTGGGACTTAATTGTAAGACCACGGTGTATTTTATGTCGCACGTTTAGTACTTTAAGTGACCTTTATTTCAGAGCTTCAAGTCATAATAGTGTGGCGGGTAGGAGGAAAGAAATTTTACCTTGCCAGACAAAAGTTTCAACTGTATTTGTCAGTTTTCTCTGGAGGTGCGTGAGAAGCGCTGCGAAAAATTTTCCTAGCAATTTTATGGTTTTTGATATTAAAGGAGCTGGGTAGTGGAGTACTTCCGAAATGAAAATGTCATACAAAACGAGATGTTTACCCTCAGTGTGAGGCTAATAATGGAAATATTCCTCTTAAATACGTTTTAAATTCTCATTTAAAATAATTTTTGCAATGTAATTTAGTGATACCGTTCCTACATGTTTTCTTAGACTTGATTTTCCACTTGCACGATATTAGACAATTTGTTTTTTGAATTTCTAGTTCGTTACTTATTTTTTCTGGCAGAGACATTTTTGAATCGTTTCCATTTGTAACGGTTCTGATCGATAGCAGTGCTAACGTTAGCCTAACTTAGGCTAGCGTTAGAGCCTAGGTCTACCACGAAAAACAAGCTCATTGATCGGAAAAACGGTTTCAATTACCTGCAAAATTGACAATGTTGTCCATGAACCTCCAGCGGATGATGAGCGAAATAGGCGTGTGTCTTAATTCCTCTTAAGTTAAATTTATCGCACTGAAACACGCAACGCGAATATATTACTACACACGTACGTACGTTGTGAGTTGCATACTGTGCTAAACACAATGCATGGATGGCTTTATCGGTTTCGGATCAAATTAATAAACCAGGGAGGTGTTATTAGCTAATAACACCTTCCTAGATAAACCAAGAATCATAGCGGGACGTGACGTAACGAAGTCGGCGGGTCCGAGAATTTATTCTGTTTTGGCAGCTACCCATCTCCTTTAATATTTCCCTTCATTAAATATTGCAAAATTTAATCATAATAGGGTTGAAAATTCTCTTATAATATTGCAGGTCTCGCTTAATTTCGATCATTTTTTTTTTTATTAATTTTAGTTTTTAAGCTCTGGAAAAAATAGGAGCCTAGGTCACGTGCCCCCGCTAGCCCCCCTACCGTAATCTCGCCTATGGTGTAAAGTGTTATTCCGACTGCCCACTTTATAACCAAAGCTTTGCGGGTGCCTCGACCTCAAGAAACCCGCCAAGTGGGAGAGCGTTTGCTCGCAACTGGTCTCAGCTGATAGCAGGAATTTGCTGCTTGAAAAGCATGATCGCAAAGTTCTCGCAAGGTTTGAGACATGTTTATAAATCTTGCGACCAGAGTAGGTCGTTGTTGGTTGCAGGATTATCCCTAAGTGAGGGAAAGTGATCGCCAGAGCAGTAACTTGGTGAGAATGAGCATGTGGAAAAATGCCCCTGTAAAGAAATATCTAATTAAATTGCAAAAGCTGGAAAACGGAAAAAGACAAAAGGTGAGGGAAAGGAGAGAAGAGAAGAAAGGAAAAGAAAAGGAAGAAAAATTTAGAATAAAAGAATACAAAAAGAAAAGAAAGGGAAAGAGAAAAGAAATAAATAATGAGAATAACGGTTATTGACAAAGTGTTGGGAAGATAGAGAAGGACATGGGCATGAACTACAATAGCGATGGGACAAGTACTTATAGGCAGGCACGGCTAGGGAAGATTGCAAAGACAACAGGAGGAGAAGAAGGCGCCTAACTTTGAAAGGGGGAGCAGAGGAGGAAAGAAGAAGTGGGGAACGGAGACAGGGCATCTGAAAGTTAGCGGTCTAAAGAAGGACCAGACACGAAGTATGGAGGTAGCGGAGTGAAAATTTTATCACTATCACTTAGGCCTTTTGTGAGTTACAGTCCACAATATGCTGAAAAGTGTAGACACAGACTTGGATTTGGGGTCATAGCCTCAATGGGTGAGTGGGTGAGAAATATAACCAATTTAAGGTATGAAGGGAGAGAACAGGGTAGGGCCAGGATTTTGATCAACGATGAGCGGCAACTCAGAAATGGCACAATACGGGCCGGGAGAACAAAGACGGGAAAGGGAACGAGGAGAGCAAAATTTTAAAAGCGGGGAAGAGAGTGGGGAGTTAAAGTAATTTGTGGATTAATTTGGTGTGGGAATTGACTGGTATCAAGCGTATATAGGCTAGATTTGTACATGTTAGTTCAGGTTGGAACACAAAGCAGTACCAAAAAGACTCTGAAACCCGAGCAGTACCTGAAGTTTTGGGTCAAGTCGATTGCTATATTGGTCCTCTTTTAGGCCTGTTAGAAATCACCGGACCAAGCCGTGTAAGCAGGCATTGGCTTTTTACAATGCTTTGGGCATCAAAATGGAGCATTACGTTCCTATTAGTATATAGCACACTATGAAACCACGTTTTTTCTTGCAAAATCCGTGTCATTAAGAGTAGAATTTGGCCGACCCTTTGGGGAATAACAGTTATAACACGCATTTGAATTTATAAACCCCATCCGCCAGTGGAAAGAATTGGACACCCAGACTCGTTTACCATACCTAAAACAGATGTAGGACGGGACAAAAAAGAGCAAATAGAGAGAAGAAACAGATCCTGTCTTGGGGAAAACAATTTTTCAAAATTATTTGATAACGGAAGGGTAGGACTGTTATACGTTCTGACATGAATCTAAATAATTCATGAAAAAGAACGAAATTCCGCCCAGCGCGAAGCCCGCCGAAAATATTGGGATTAAGTTGAGAGGTCTGTTCTCTTTTAGAGCAAAACCCACTTAAGGCAAACATTAAGGTCACTGATAGCCGTTGGGAGTCACACACTTTGACGTATCCACTCCATCTCCGACGAAAATGGAAAATTATTGTGACGAAAGACTAGCGGTCAGTGCTGGCCCATATGGCCCCTAGTCCCCTGCTGACGCCACCCCCTGATGGTCTTTCGGAAAATTGCAATAAATCAGGGAGTAACAGTGGCTTAAATTATCAAGTATGGGTGCACAGCCAGCGCAAGTGAAAATGAAAATATTATTACATTTTGAATATTTTACCTTGTTTTGCAATGCACTGGTTATTCCTTAAAAAAAAATTCTTTCCCCCTTTTCCTCTCCTTCCTTTAAGACTGTCTTTCTTAGCTGGGAAGCTTGAGCTGGCCTTCCCTATCAAAGCTATTTAAGGGGGGAGGGGGGTAACCCTCCCATCCTTGCTACGTCGGCAGATATGTTAACGCCCAAATATATGGTGTAGAAATTATAATAATAATAATAAATGCATTTAAAAAGCGCGCAATATGTGCAAATGTAATCAAATGGGTTATGCAGTGTAAAAGGGTAAAATTAGGCCTTAAACAAAATACTTAGGGGGACAAAGATTTAAGAAATATGAAGGAAAAAAATAAAATTTAAGAACACAAAGAGCAAACAAAAAGGATTAAAACGGACAAGGTAAACAAAATGAAAAAAATAAAAGGTGTACGTACAATAAAAAATAATGAAAAAACCAACATAAAAAGTTAAGTCTTACCAAGAGATTTAAAAATACCATTGGAGGGACTGGGGCGTAAATGAAAAGGAAGAATAGTGGAAAGATTCGACCCAAGATTCATAAAAGCCCTGTTCTAATATAACACTTTTGATGATACCTGTTGGTGGGCAATTCGTTTGCAGCTTTTTGCTTAGCGATGAAATAAATACCATACCTAAGATTTCGAGGAGGTGCATGCCATTGAACAATTTAACACAAATAAACAGGTGCTCAGTCATGCAGAGATTCCAGCATGAACAAAACAAATTTACAATTAATCTTTCTTGTATGGGAAGTCATTAGAGACGCATTATATCAGATATGTGGTCGAATTTTCTAGCACGCACAAGACGGGCTGCTGCATTTTGGACACGAATAAAAGGGTGTAATTTAATAACCGGTAGGCTAGCAAAACGAATTACATGGAGTCCAAACGAGATGACACAAAAGCGTGACCTACCTTGTCATCGTCAAAATAGAACAGGATCTTTCGTGTATGAGTAATATTTTTAGATGGCAATAGACAGATTTACAAATATTAGATAAAATCCATAGATAATTTAGTATCGAATAAAACAGCGCTTCTCAACCGGTGGGCCCTGGGCCGCGAAGCTCTCCCAGGTGGGCCGCGAAATCCGCCATAAAAAATAAAAATAAAGAAAAATAGAACACGATAGAAAAAAATGAAGTGATGTTATATTTCACACTAATTCTAGTCGGGACTGTCATGTGCGATCCGTCCAAGTCCGTCAACAGAGCTAGAGTACGCATAGCGTATGAATGTGTTTCCTATGTCGTGCTGCAATGTGCATGCATACAGCTAGCATGCAGCATGCGCTGCAGTGGTAGTTTACGTGTATAGTCGATCTAAAGTCTTCTGTGAGGTGACCCCCAGCTGATTAGTAGTCATATCTTTCTCATAAACTTTTTGTTAGGTGGACTTCAGAAAAACTGAGAGTCAAAGTGGTCCTCGAGTTAAAACAGGTTGAGAAGCGCTGGAATAAAACACAAAGGTTTTTAGCGTTCGAGGAATCATTTATGCCTTCTTTACCGACTTTTACCCATTTGAATGAATTACTCAGAAGAATCTGAAATGAAAATGGGAGATATTCCATCTTTGAGTCATTTAAAAAAATTCAACGACATCTGTTCCCTCACATCATGAATACAGGCTTCAAAGGAAAGTTTAACGCTGTCTGACTTAGAATTTAAAACGATACCTAAAATTTGCGTATTAACTGCATAGAAATTAAATTTACGAAGTGACGTTCGAGCAATTCGCCAAAATGGAAAGAATAATAGGGGACCTAAAACCAACCCTTAAGTTAGACCCATATCTCGTTTGGAACCAACCGAGGGTGAAGTACCAATTTTAACATTTTACACGGGATCAGATAAATAAGAGTCAAATTATTTCAATGCTACTGCCCCTACACCAAAAGCACTTTTCAATTTGTCCAAAAGAACCATATGATTCACAGTGTCTAAAGCGGCAGAAAGGTCGAGAAGTAGCAGAGCTACTGAACACTCCGGATTATCAATCGAACATGTCATTCATCATTTGAAGAGGGCGCTATTTCAGTACTATGGCCAGGCACGCTGATTGAACTTTCTCATACAAGTAGTTGTCATTCATATGTTTTCTTAGTCTTACTTCAACAACACGCATACGAACTTTAGAAATAAAGGACAAATTGGGTATTGGTCGATAGTTCTTCAGAGAATATACAATCTAATAAAGCCTTCTTAAGAAGAGGTTTTATCATGGCACATTTCATAGAGTCAGGAACGATCCTAGATTTAAATGACTCATTAATAATTTCAGTTATTGTGGGCGCTATAACGTTGAGAATTTTATTATCTTTCAGAAGTTGAGTGGGAAAAGGATCCAAATCGCAAAACGCAAATGAAAAGATTTTAGTAATCATGGTAATCTGAAAAAATTTAGTAGGTTCAAAAGAGTTCAATTTCTAACAAGATTGTCAATTGCATGAATGAGCCAAGAGTATCAGCAAAATTTAATAAAATATTGATTATTTTGTAAAATGTGAAGTCATAAATTTGTGTTTATGCTATTTTTAAATTCTTCCCTATTTTTTAATCAAGAAAATAATTTTTTCACAAGCACTTATTTTTCGGGAGCCTAAATTATTATGGAGCCCCATAATTCATACTTATAAACCCTCTTTACGCCCCTTAATACAAAAATCATATCATTTAGCTATAAAACAAAAACGTATCCATAAAAACATTGAAATACAACCATACAACGTGAGAACCTGGTCGAAATTTGTGATCTTGTATTGAAAATCCGATTTGTTAAACAGTCAAAGAGCAAACACAGGTAAATTATCGGGGTGGCTTTGCAGACAAAGTGGTCATCAACGGGGTGTCATGTGACTAATTTCCCAGCCCTAGACCATTAAAAGAAGGGTCTAAGCTCAAATTAAGCTTTGATATATTAGAGGGGTACTTATGCTAAGCAATCTGGTGAGATTTTCATTGAAATTCGATGTGTGGTTCTCAAGATATCAGCAGAAAAAGTTGTCACATTTTCAACACAAAGTGAACTTGAAGCAAGCACACATTATGTCATACCCTCACATTTATGAACAGTCTTTTGTTTTTCTTTAAATTTTATTACCAATTTTCTCCTCAACAATCGAATGTTATCGCAATGTGATTGCATGGGAGGCATGGGAAAATTACAAACTTTACATTCCCCATGGGGAGGTCCTATCCCTATTAATTTCAAGGTCAACACAACAGACTGAAAAACAAAAGAAACAAAGCATTTCTTATCAATGTGAGAAGTGATATCAGGGAGCTGCCTACTGATATAACTTCCACTTGCCTAAAGCTCACTTTGGGTCACAAATGTTGTAACTTCTTTTGCTGATATCTCGAGTAATACAAGTCCGATTTGAATGAGAGCTTCACCGAAATGCATAGATTTAGTTCCTCTTTCACATATAAAAAGTAAATCTTTGCTTAAACCCTCCTTTTAAACCCCTAGGATAGATTCCTTTGAAAGTTTATAGATGAGGGGACAAATTTTCATCAGGTTTATGTATTTTGGAATTTTTATAGTTGGGTTTTGGAACATATTTTGAGTTGTTCTTTGTCCATGTTACTCAGTACTCGCAAATGTTAAGAACCTCCTTTAACCCGACTTTCGGCAAGAACAGTTTGTTTTTCCAGTCAGTAAGACAAGGTGGATAGCCTGAACCAGGGGGACACTCAAGTGAAAGGGGGTGCTAGAAAAGAAAAGTTCCCCCAAACCTTGAACTCTCTCTCGACACATGCATCTTTAAGACTGGAAAGTGGGTTCTATCTTGATGAGGACTTGGATAAGTACCTGCCATCAATTCTCGGCCGACTTCTTTGCATTTCGGTGTAGGCTCAGTTTCCTTCTTAAGGAAGTTTCTTTTGTTTACTGTGGAAGTTTATCGCCCATGTTGTCACAGATATGCCTATTATATAGGCTATTTCTCATTTTTGCTACTAACTGGTGGAAAATTTTTGTAAACTTTTCTTCCGACGAAACTACACATAGACTTTCCTTAGAGGATAACAGTATAGCACAGTTGGGTGCAAAGAGGGTTACAAACAGGTTGTTAAGGACTGGATAAGGGCGTGTCCGGGAGAAGGGAGCTCCCGGACACAAGAGACCTCCTGGTTACAAGGATGGTTTAAAACTATGCGCAAATATTAGGAAGTAAACCGTGGTGTGGTGTATAAATCGATGGGATTTCAGGCCTGTCTTATAAAAGTTTTTGCCTTTTAGCTTGTTATTCTTTTTTCTCTTTCTTGGCAAGTGTATGTACTTCATTTTGAATGTGAGAAGGCCCAGTTACTGTAAAGGATGGTATACATACCCAGCACAATTAAATTTAGGAGGCAGAAGAAGAGGTGTTCTGCCCAAGTAACGAGATGGTTGCTGGGAAAGGAGGGCTCGCCTGAGCCATTTGAACCTCCTCCTAGCGCATATATAAGGAGCTTAATTTCAAAACTGAACTCTTGTGACTTTCGTCACCTCGTTTCTACGTAAAGAAACCATATAGCCTATACTTTTGACCTCTGCACATGTCAGCACTTCGGTAAAGAAGAGCAACCAGTATCCTCATGTACTCTCTCATTGTTTGCTTAAAATTTGTCCTTGACAATTTTTTTCGGTACAGTTTTCTCCAAATCTACTTACCTTTCCTTCTGCAACCTAAGCAACATCGAGGATTAATTCAACTAGGATTGCTGAACGGTTATCTCACAGTGGCCATCGCAGCAGAAATATTTTTTTAGAAAACCGAAAATATGTCAGAGCTGAGCTGCATGTAATTGTTACCATGGTCAATGATTTCTTGGGCAACCTTCCGGCGCACTTTGTAAACAAAGTTATTGGCACAATAATACAAATGAACTACTCTCTCCTTAAAACTCTAGTCAAATTAAAAGGACAGGCCTCAAGAGATTTTCTTGTCTTAATTTAATATTTTGAATAACAACAGTAGTGAGATTTGAAGCTTTCCTACCTATACAAACTTATACAAGTATATTTTGGTTCATGGTAATTGTGCATTTATTTAACACAATTGCAAAAAAAAGAAATATTTTGCTTATTAGTTCTACCCCCCCCCCCCCTCCCCGCTTTGGTTACACCTACTTCCTTCTTTCTCGTTCTTATTGAGAATTCTTGTTAAGATTTGATAACGGTGACAGCTTTGTGTGCTCTCAGTGTCGTTTGACAGGGAGATCAGGTGGGAAGCTCCATGTAAGTAGTCCCATCTTGTTAATCACTCAGCTTCCAAGAAATTTTTTCTGTTGGATCCCACCACAATGTTACTCCTGGACCACGTCAAGGCCTTATGGAGGCCCATAGATCTCTCGTTGTTCACAAGACACTCCATGCTTAAAGTTCAACCTGCTCTTGAGTGCTGAAGGAGAGTTATTGTAACCAGTTTTTGACGCACGTGTACATACTTAATGACTCTTAAAGCTATCTTGTATGGCAATGTATGTGTTTAGGTACTATAACTTTTCTGTAAGTACAGTGTGAAACATTCCAAAAGATAAGAACTGCATTGCTGTATGTATATATATATATATATATATATATATCCTTGCAACAATCTTCCAGGAGCATCTCAAACACCCAAATGTCTCCTGCTTCCGGGGGGGGGGGCTACCAGATCCTTACTTGGGCTTTGTACCCCTGTACCCTCTTCAATAAAGATATCCCGCCGCCACTGTCATTACCGACCATTCATTGCGCCCCATTGAAAAATCCTGACTACACCATTGCATTTATATTTGTCGCTTTTAATGTTATAGGCCTATTTACAATACAGGTGATTATGAAGACATAATGTAGCGGCTTTTACAGAAAATTGCAACTTTTTCAAAAGAAAGAACACAATAGTATTGACTCTTAATAACTGACCGTCAAATTTTTAACAAAGGTCTCATATTGCAGTCAAGTGGAATTGCTTTGTAACATAATGATTCTAATTGACATCATGTTTGCACCAATCTTGAGTCAAATGTTTTGTTGTAATTCTTGAAGTACAGGAGGGTTCACTTTCCCCCCCCCCCCCCCACCCCCCCCCCCCCCCACCCCCCCCCCCCCCCACCCCCCCCACTTTGCGGATTTTGTCTTTACTACGAGACAACTGTGAGTCAGACGGTCTATCGTCAAAACTTCTACTCACCCAATTATCCATGCTCACAAATCAAAATCCGACCGCTAGCCACCAATGTAACACAACTCGGGGAGTGTTGTCGGGGGCGCTTCAACTCCAACTATCTCCACAGGCAAATCAAGTAGGCGCTCTTAAACGTCAGTCAGCGGAGGTAGAATTAACGATAAAAACACACAGAGAACATGGGAAAAAAAGGTACAAGAGAGAGGAGTACAGTTAGCTTAATCTATTTACAAGTACTTACAAGCAAAGTTGTACACGGTACAAACTAATAAAAGTCCGAAGACTAACGAAAAGACGCAACGACGAATATATGGACGGTACAAACACACAACCTACCGAGTCAGAGACTAGTTCTCGACTGATGAGCCACGAGGAGGATAAGCCAGAGATCAGGCCAGACCGGTGTCTGCTGACCTCTGACCTTCCGGCTCGTGGTCATCCCTGGATTGTCACATGGAGAGGGTATGGGTAACGATGGTCAACCCTACCATCTACGGAAGCCTAGAAGGACCCACAAAATGATGCCTTAACGGCATTACACTACACTTAATGGTGCAATTAAGTCATTGCTTATTGTGTTGGAAAAGTTGACCATCCTACCTTGGCATTTTACAGTATATCATGTCTGAAATAGTGGGGAAAATTGCACAGTGTGTGCCTGGTTTAAAATGCCAGTTACAGTAAAACCCTGTTTATCCGAACCCTGTTTATCCGAAACCCCGTTTATCCAAACTAGCCGTCAGATTTAACAACAATATCAGTCAACACAATTACAGTACAGTAGTATACACCAAGTTTACAAGGCAAAACTCAACGTAAATTTTTGCAGAAATGTACTAATTTTTCTCGAGACGTTAAAAGTAATGGAAAGATGTCACGATGGCTAAAACAGCCGACATGTGGACATAGAAAACAAGTTGTGATCTCTTTGTCAAATTTGGAAGAAATATCATATGTATTTGCTTTGAAGTTCTTGTTAGGAGCCATGAGTGGGTATAGGCTCAATATCCTCTCATACAAAAATACGTTAGGCTAGCGTAAGTCTTAGTTTCACTAAATCTGAAAAGTTAGTAACGTAGTGAGCTTCATACCTAAAAAAATGAAACTAAACCTTACAAAAACATTGTGAACTGCTGTTTGAGAGTCTCCTACACATGTGTCTCTAACTTGTTTTGAAATGTTTGCAGAATTTATACTCTAGATACCTCTCCAGATCGTTACAGCTTTTCTTCAGCTCACACATTCATTTACTGTGTAGAAAGCATTGGTCATTCAGACGAGCGAAGGCTCAAATTTTTGGAATAAAATCTCTCTGTTTTAGACGTCCTAAAATTTATTTGTCATATCATCGGTCACAAAAAATAGTAACGAAATATTTTGGGGGGATTTTGTCTGCAATTTTAAGCCTTTTCGGAATTTTTTTGAAATGTGTTGACACACTGTCTTACATGGACCCAGTGTACCGTACTTAAGGCAAAAACTTGGAACCCCGTTTATCCGAACTTTTTCGTTATCCGAACAACCTTCGGTCCTGATGTGTTCGGATAAACGGGGTTTTACTGTACAATTTGAAATGAGTAGATAATGTATTTTGCTCCTACTTACCTCCCCTATTACTACAATTGATAATTTCAACAGTTCTAAACAGATTTCAGTATGCTCAGTAGTGTGACCAGACATATATTTTTCCCACTCTGATTAGAACCAAGGAATTCTTAAGTTCCACCTACAGTTATAAGCCTTTTGACCCTAAAACCAGAATATAAGGCTTTCAGGTATTTATTTTCTTTGACAGTGAATGGGATTTTGGATTTATGGGAATTGAGGTCCACATACCATTGAGGTGATCAGTAATGGAAGCTTGAGTTTGAATGGGCCTATTTGGTGCACATAAAGGTATAGCTTCAGGTGGAGTTATAGTGTAGTGCAGGCCTATCTTGTAGTGAAGTTACGTAGCAGTTATGTGTGAAATACTGTATGTTGCATGGAAAGCAAACAGAAGCAGTATTTGCCTGTCAAATAAGTTTATCCGTGGAAATTAAATTATGAAAGGTTACTGGACCTTTGACTTTCAGGCCATAGTTCTGTCCAGTTCGGTAAGTTTGTAAATCTGGTTTGTGTTTGTTGTGCCTTGTTTGTATAGTGTGAATTATTGTGAGTTATTGTTAGGGGAGTGATGTAAGGGTTTCATAGGCAGTGTGGCAAGTTAAGTGTAGGTCTACATATTGCATTATGTGCAGTTAGTAATTAAAAGTTACTATGTAGAGCTGTTGTGTGTACAGTAGTCTGTTGGCCCTACATTATGCATTTTTACATTACCCCTATCATGTGTTACCCCCTCCTCCCATACCCTCAAAAGGTTTTTAAAGTAGGTCATAAAGAGTGTCTTCCCTCAACAACACCCCCCCCCCCCCCCCATTCCCCTATTTAACGTAATTTGAAAAATTGGTGAAGCTAGTTCAGAAATTGTATAAGTTGGTCATTACTGCAGCTCTAGCTTGCAACACCTAGTACTGTATAGCATGCCCAAAATGTGTAGGTCTGATGTATGCACAGTAAATACAGGGCAGCAGCTTACAGCCCCTTAGAGGTGTTAATAGGTATTGCAGCTTGTTGAATCCTCTTGAAAATAGATCAGTGACCAAAGAGAATGTTAAGTGTTAAGTATCTTCTTATCTTGTACTAACAAACACTAGCACAGTGTTTACATGTATACCAGCAGACCTCTTTATTTGATTATCTTAGGAGAGAGTATTTAAACAACTGTTAACATTTTATTAAACCTTCCCTATAGTTAATAGCACTGACCACTACAATTGTACTTGGCTAGTGCTAGTGAATTTTGTTCTGATGAGTATGCTCAGCTATGTCTAGTGTCTGTCAGTTGCAGTGAAGTGAAAGCTTCATGTGGGTCAGGAATAATTTCCACTAGAACTTTTGGTGGCAGGATTGTGTAACATTGGCTCGAATCCTGCAAAGTACAGTACACTGCATGTTACCCCCCTCCCTTATGGTCCTGACCACCCCAATAATCACCTGAAAACTGAATGCAAATCTTGTCTTGTAGCCTACTTATAATTTAAGCTTGGGTTGGGTCTGAAAGTGACATGAACGGCTGGGGCTGTCACAATGAATGCGGATTGACATAAGTGAGATTGTCTACTCTTTCCAGCTCCCTTCCCAAGCATCTTCACTAATTGAGAATGTTAAATTCACAGACACCTACCAGTTGCACTACATTAGTTCTGGAACATGTACCGTATGCATTACTTTTGGAGTGAAATACAAAGTTCTACTTATCAAGACATTCAGAGAAGCTTTAATCAACTCTCCTTGTGTATCATGCCAGTTGTTGGATTCTAGGTCGCTACATCCACCAGGTTTGTCTTTAGATATGTAGCATGTTAAGTGCAGCAATATGACAATGCCCAATTAATCATGTGATGCAACAAAATCGCTCAGGAAGATATCGCTTGGTGACAAGTGGGTGGAAGTTAAATTGTTCTCAACTCAGATTTATTGTCTTACATTGTGTCATGTTGGATTATAAAGCCTTAAGTGTGAAGGCCTGTCTGGCATAGCTTTGTTTTCAACCTTTTTTTTTTTTATCATAGGCCTATTGCATTACATTGTCTTGTGTTCTAGTGTTAAAGGGCCTTTGAACTAGTTCATCATGAATCATGAATGTAGTTAGGTAGATCTATACTATATACAGCAATAGTGAAGCCAGCTACAAATCTGAAAAAAAGAAGAAAAAAAAAAGATAAAATTTGCAATCATGCTGCTAGCAAAGAAGTCTGGCAGTTTTATTGTCCACAGAACAGTAGGTTTCCGTTGTACACTCTACATTGTACACTGCAGTTCCTACGCGTTGAATTCTACCAGTATTTAATTCATGTGTATGCAATTACAGGTGAGCTGAGTTTATTATTGCATCCAGGAGGGCAACTATATTATACCATAAAAATTAGGATAAATTAAAGGACATGTGTGCATTCACATCAAGGACAATTCAGTATCTAGTAGAAAAGATGCTTTCCTGTGAAGAAGAGAGAGAGAAAAAAAGAAAACTTAAATCATTTTACTCCACCTGCAAGAAAAATGCCCCAGGTGGATTTATGGTTGTACTGAGATCATCAAGTGAGTTTAAATGTAGACAAAAAACTATGTCATATACAAGCATATTTGCCAAGGGAGTTGTTTACAGTTTTAAGTACAATGTGGCTAGCATTATTCATTCAACTTGGGGGGAACTGCATTTCCCTTTAAACATACACATTTTATTTCGAAACTCAATCTGTTATAAATACTATTGCAAGTGTTTAATAACAGAACTTGGAGGTATGGTGGTGCTTGCGGTGTATGAGTGCTACCTGTGAATATTCAAGGTGGCAATTATATAGTGTGGGCCTATGTTGCTTTACAAGAAACCTAAGTTTTATAATAACTCCGCCATTTCATCAACATGGAAGGAATAATAGTATTGTTCTATCAGAGGTCAGTTGTTCCAAAGTCTGAGGACTTGCAGTATCAGACCACAGTTTTCTTGTTAAAAAGGAAACCATTGCTTGATTGATTTGCATTGTCTGCTGGCTACCTTCCAAGAAAATAACATGTTGTATTATTCCTCTTTTGCTCTCCACTTGCTAAGATTGTTTTGTAAGTGAAATAGAAACTGAGGCAAACACCCCCTAATTTAAAATCTCCCTCCTTTAGAAGAGGAAAGCTGTTTCGACCATCCCCCTCTGGCAATTTTATTACTCAAAACCCACAGATGGATTGTTGTAATTGCTCATTTCGTCATGTGGATTCGTGCCTTCTGTCAATGGCATTTGTCATTTCTTCTACCTCTCAAGATTATTTCTTTGATCAAGAAATCCTATAGCCCTGGGTGGCAAAAGTTGGGAAGTTGGGAGGCTCCTTCCTGGAAAATTTTGGTATTTGGAGGGAAGTTCTGGTCCAGAGGGAAATTTAACAGTTTTATGTCATGTGCAAATAGGGAGGAATTGTGGAAACTTTGACTCCCTTCCCTAGAAATAAATATTTTTTCCAGCCCTGCCTGTAGCACCAACAGTTGGACTCTACATCTTTGTTACATTTTCAGGGGTTTCCATCTGTA
This sequence comes from Holothuria leucospilota, assembly GCA_029531755.1. Classification (NCBI taxonomy): domain Eukaryota; kingdom Metazoa; phylum Echinodermata; class Holothuroidea; order Aspidochirotida; family Holothuriidae; genus Holothuria; species Holothuria leucospilota. The sequence continues at coordinate 89,767,378 of CM055961.1, forward strand.
CTTGCCTGCAAGTACAAATCTGTCTAGGTTTCCACTATGGTTGATTCCATGGATGTAGACCTAAGTTCCTGCAACAACAGCCTTGTATGATATGTAGAATAGCTTAATTGTGTGCAGTAACTGGACAGAAATACCTGAGGGACTTGTGTTTAGCAAGAGGTCAAGGGGTCAAACTGGCCTAGTTGTACAGTGCTGGCCAATCACCATGCATGTGTCAGTGACTGAGCTGTCATCACCCTGTCACTTCTTTAAAAGCCCACAATTAGGCACATTGCTTTTGAGTTTTGACCCAGTCGTATTACCAGCAGCATAGTGGTAGCATGGAAGTACAAGTACTGTACTTCCTCTGAGGTACTGTACTACCCCTAAGGTAGCACTTCCGTTGTGGTAGTTATATACCCTTCCTAAAGCAAGTTCTAGCCCTTTCTGATCCACCCCCATGTAGGGGATAATAAACCAGTCTGTTGATCTAATATAGGCCTGTGCAATACAGTATTATGTACCTTGAGACAGGTCAATGAAAAAAGACACACCTGGGCATGTGAAAATATACCTGTACCTTTTCACCTGCTTTGTACACATGTGTGTTGCTCTTTACAGTAACATCAGTACATAGCTTTTAGGATCTGTGAAGTCAGTACCATGCAGTTGACAAAAATGAGAAATGGGTTATTTATAAGTATTAATTAGTACTGTACCATGTCTGGTTAAGAAGGATTTGAAATGATTATACAAAGGACATTTTATCACAAGTGATTGCCTTGCCTTAAAGGGGAATTTTCATCATCCCAGACAGTTCCAATTCTCCCAACTATGCAACTGCTAGCTCCTCCCATAACTGTATGAAGCTCCTTCTTGTTCAGGAATAAACCTGTTTTATTGCTTAAGGCCATGTCCTGATGAGCATACAAGGCTATAAAATGTAATAAAAGCACTCTCTCCGCCTTATGTGGAATGTGAGCTACTCTACATCTTTCAAATTTTCAAACTTTGATGTCAATCAAAGAGCAGCCACCAACTGAGAATTTTGATACCCCCACACTAAACATATACTTAGTAGTCCCACAAATTATTACAGAAACAATAAAATTGCAAAATACAAGTTATAAAATTCTGCATATAATACATAAAAATATGATTGACAGACCTATTGGCTGACATTCACAAAATTTGAAAGAAATTGGATATATTGTTGATAATTGGTTGTTCTGAACAGGAAGTGCAGTATTGTCAGGACAGTGCTACAGAAGACAATCCCTTGACAAAAAATAATGCAGTATTTGGTTCTCTTCCAGTATTTCTGGTTGTCTTGGAGGTACTTCAAAATTGGACACTCATGTACATGTATGAAGGTCACGTAATTACATACATACTCTGTCATGTTGTGAATATCAGGTATTGTGAGTTGCCATATCAACTCTATTTATTCTCAGATTGACTTTGTACTTTAAAGTTTACAGAATGATATGATGTCAGAAGGTAGTAATCCTGAATTTTCTTTAAACATGAAAGAGAAACTTGTTATTTAGAATGACACTGCACAGATCTATGACAAATTAAGTAGATTATGATATTACACACACCTTGAGGACAATTACATATTGTTTCGGTGGTATTGACTTTAAGGATCTCAAAACATTTTATGACATTTTTATCATGAAGTGTCAACAGATATTATCACAAAACTGCTCTACCCCTTGAACAAATGAAAAGAATTAAAGAGGATGCACCCAAAGTTTGTTTTAGAAGAACTTCTGTGCTGGCTGACATGGAAGACTTGTTTGATAGCTTGGGGTTCTTGTTTAAATTCCCATGATGTTGTGTATGTCTTAATAATGTAATTAGTGGAAAAACTTGTACGTTTTGAAAGATAAAGAGAGGTCTCACTTTTATGAGTGGTCATCTCTCATTTTTCTGTCAGACTGTCAAAACCACTCAGCAAGAAACCTGTGAGGTAATCAGGGGCCATGCAGTGTATTCTGTACCTCGACCCCCCTTTGAAAAATTAGGTGTCCTTACATGCAGTCTTCTGCTACTTTTGAAGTAAAGAATTTTTTTCTTTAGTTTAGGTTATTAAATTAAAAAAAAAAACAAGCAAAATCAGCATCAGTGGGGAGGGGAGGGGGGGGGGAAGACCCAGTTTTCCCTCCCCCCTTTCAAATACACGTCTGGAGGAAACAATGTCTGTACCTAGATGCCTTAAAATTTCTGTAAGGCTCAGAAAATGATTGTATGATGTCTTGCTTTCAGTGTCATGCTAGAGAGTTCTGCAGCTGCAGTAGTAGGCTAGCCCCATGTGTTTTAAAGTATTTAAATTTTGTAGCCTACCTGATCTTTAAACTCAGCAGAATCAGTTTGGAGAATTTTCTGGTAGACTTGAATATCAGGATACAGTAGGTGCAGATTTTTAGGTTAAGCTCATGCAAATTCAAAGAGTTGTTTTCAATGACAAAAGAATGGACTCTGTCTTACTTAGTCAGGTTTTGCAAATTTTGTCGAACCAGTCCCCTGAGGTTAATTTACAGAAATCCATGGTTATTTTACCTCTATTTGTGGATTGGGAGGGGAAAGGCAAAGGGAGGGGGATGAAGAAAATCTGTATTAGGACCATTCTCAACAATTTAACTCGAGGAAAGGAAGAACTTTGCCATAAAAGTGTGTTGAGGACATGTTTAAATATACACGTAGGAGCTATATGTTTTGTGAGAGGGACTTTTCAATTTGTTTTGTAAGAGGGACTTTTTAAATACAGTCAAATGTGTATCTACAGTACCTGTAGGATACGATTATTTGTGGAGTACTGTACGGTGTTAGCATTGTGTTTAATGAACTTTGCCCTTCCTTATTGTTGTGGCTGTGTTCAAAAGCAAGTTTATCAAGTCATGTTCTCATGATAACTCTGCAAACAGCTGGAGGCTAATAGTTACATAAGGGGAGTAAGGCTGTTATTTGTGACTTTGGGTTTGCGGGTGATGTCTGTGTACAGTACTGTACATACAACGCGAGGGTCATACTACGGTAATACTGTATGAATGATATTTCATGGTAGAGGGTGATTTGTTTACAAACTTCTCAACATAGCTATGTGATGTTATCACTAAAGTACATTGGAATTGGCTGTTAACTCAGTAACTGGTTAGATGCTTGGAGATGAAATTTCTCACGCTGTTTCATACATGAGAAATATTTGAGCACTATGTTCTGTAAAGCATAGTAGTACAGTGCAGACTAGACTGTAGGTATTGTAGGCCCTACTGTGTGCTGAGTATTGGAGTTAAGTTTCCTGGTTCCAGAAAACCATGTATGAAGCAAGCACCCATCAGTCATAAAGTATCTTTGTCAAGTTAAAGGAGTTGTTTTGATCTTGGAAAAATAAACAAGGCATTTCTGCACAAAAAAATTTATTGATGGCACAGTTGATTATACAGACTCAAAATTGACATTGTAATACAACAAAAGTCAAAAATAGTTTCCTTTGTGAATGGATCATCTCCAAACCTGTACAAAATGTCACAAGAATTAAATTTATCTACACAGTGTAAATCCTACAAACATTGTAGTGTCGTGAGTGTGTGTATAGTGTTTAACATTTGTACATGTATGTAGGCTCGATGTATGTGTTTAGATGATGTCTCTACTTGATACAGGGTAAATAGTAAAATAATTCTTCTCGTCTGTTGTACAAAGCGAGGAATGTTTGTACCTAGTGTATAGGTGTATGCATTTCTTGCTATAAAATTGGGAGTATTACAGACCCCAAATTCTATGAATTTACTGCCAGATCTGTGCAGTCATTTTATCTATAAGTATAGTACTCTGTTTAATTTGCATGCCACAATCTTTAACAGTATGCATGAGTGGACATTCTTTCTCTTTTTCAGTTGTACAGTTCTTTCATTGGACTGTATGCCACTTGACTAAAGTTGCCCTGCTATAGTGACATTCCAAACATTTTTGACATTTTTGGTAGCTTGTTATAACTTTATTAGTTTTACACATGTGTGGGAGGGGTTTTGGAAACTGTTGTTCCAACAAGAGGGAATTCTTCTTCAAAATTTGTGAAGGTTAAGAGTGAAAAAGTTGTACTAATAGGTGAACTGAAGTACATTAAAAGTTGCCACAACTGTGTGCATAAGATTGTTCTAAATGGGTATTTTGAGAATCAAAGAGCCTAGGAATTTATTGCATAAAATTGAAAAGTTCATGACCTTTGAACAAACAGTTTTAAATGAAACAGCATGTACTGTATACATATTCAAAGCTTAATTACTGTATATGCCTACAGGGTCTATATTCATGAAGTACAGTGGGGGGGGGGGGGGGGGGTGAAGTTACTGCTGGGCACGGAAAAAAAAAACCAGCTGTGGTACTACTGTATGTGCACTTGGTAGGCTATAGTAAACACGAACATGTGTACGTGACTACTGTGTGGCATGGCCTTATCGTTTATTTGGACTACCCCTTGTAACAATATCTACAAAGAAAACAGCTGAAATGTGAGACAAAAGTGCCAAAACTTGAGAACCAGTTTAAACATGCAGTCTGTATTTTATTAGGAAGTTTTTTTTTTTTTTTCAGTGTAATGTTTGTTATTTTTGGCTTGTGATGTCATGTAGAGTAAACCAGCTTAGAGCAGGGAGTTGCTATTTGTCAAATAGCAACTCCCTGCTTAGAGTAACAATTTATAGTTTTAGCTTTAACATTGTATGAGTAGGCATGCCATGCCTTAGGATACCTTAGGAACCTCAGTGGACGCAGGTCTGTTGACCTCTATGTCCGCATCTTCTTGAGTAGGCATGCCATGTAGTATTCACAATAAGTTTAACATTTGTGACCAAAAAAAACAATGGAAAAAAAGTGGAAAGCAGAATAGATGAACAGGGAAAAATCTTTCAGTGATTGGCCCTTTGTGTGGTCATAAATTGTTTTGTACTTTGAACATTTAATTCAGGCCTTGAAGGGCAGTTGTTTTATGACGCTGAGCGACCACAAATGTGGAAGAAGCCTATATGGCTTATGTCAGGTGGCTAACCAGCTCAACAGTTTAGATCAAATTTGGTTTCTTTTGAAAAGCCAGTTCAGATGGAAAACGATAGATTGCTCTTGGATGAAAAACCCACCTTACTTTGACTAGGCTGGGGATCGAACCTCGAACCTCCCGGTTGCCAAGCTTCATTGCTTCAAATGCCACCGCCTTTATCCACTCGGCCACAGTATCAGTAAAACATGTAAGACATTTAAAGTGCATTGTAAAATTGGTAGTCTTCTGAATGACTATGAGTCTGAAGAATATCAAAACAGTAGTCCTGGGAATATGGCCAGTTGGTCCAGTTTTGATATAATTACTAGACTGAACACTGAAAACAGTGAATTTTGATATGTAATTTCCATGAAACCCATTATGATATACTAGGCCTATAGTGTTAAGGTGCCATTGACTGTTGGCACCTGGGACATCGTACAAGGTGTTACCTGATTGGACGAAATGAAGATGGCATACGTACCGTGCACAGGTGCATCTGACATTCATGAAATCCAACAACAATTGTTTTCTTTTAAAATCAAGCTGAAATTTTATGTATTACAGCCTACAGTCTGCCAATAAATGGCTTCTTTAATTTGAATATATAGAAGTCTACACTGGAAAATAAACTCCACCAGTATTTTAGCAAATTTATACTAGTTAATCATTACACAGTAATTATGCTTGATATTACTTGTTAGGCTAGCTGTCAGCTGTTGCTCTAGGAGTTGGTAGCTGGTTGTGCTGTGATAGTGTTATTTGCAGGGAGAGTATGCTTTGTTTTGACTACAGCTAAAAGCATTTTGACAGGCGTCATAAATAGAGTTGCAAGTGGCCCTTGTCTGCTCTATTGTTGTGAATCTATGATCAGGGTTATAGTTTGCCTACTGTACAGCAATATAGCTGTATTGAACAGACCTACTGTACTTAACTCAGTTCAAGTTAATAAAAGATTGGTGAATACTGAGTGGCAGATGAACTGGCTTGACAATGCACTTGGTAGTAATTGTGTTGTTGTGTGGATTGAAGACATTGTAAACTGTAATTGAATTTGCAATTTCTATCAAACGTAGAAGTTAAGGGTAGGGGAGTTTGAGGTAGGGGAGAGGAAAGTAGGGGAGAGAAAAGTAGGGGAGAGGAAAGGAGATAGCAAGGAGAGTAGTACTGGAGGCAAAAGGTTTTATTAGTGGGGGAGGGGAGGGGGGTTGAAGGTGGCTAGATTAGATGAGAAGACAGATGTGAGTTGTACCAAGGATCTGCATACAAACTTGAGGTGGGGTGAGGTAGCTAGGGCCTTGGCTTGTTTGTCATGGGCCCTGGCCTGCTGGGTTGGCATACTATGGCTAAAGAAATTTGAGCATAGTTGCTGGTATATAGCCACACTGCATTGTGGGGAAAATTTCTCTTAATACTTAAAAGTTTAACCTTCACTGTACAATATAGGACCTACTGGATTGACAGGGAACTACAGTTGTTGTAATACAAGGGCACAAAATTATGTCATGAAAGTTTAGCAAAGTCAAAATGTGATTTATTATCAGCCAGTGAGTGACTAGTCAAGTTGTGAACTTTAAAGTCACATACTTTTTATATCTCAGTGGGGGAAACTTTAATGATGTCATTACGACCTAGGAAAGAAGTGCTGTCCGTTATGATTGTGTACGCCTGCACACTATTGGGAGTTAGTGGCTAGGCCCTGAAACATTAGTACCTATGTGGTAACATGTGGTTTGGAAATAAGTCACAAGGGGAACACTTGTTTGTATCTAGACAAATTGGAAGTTAAAAGTTTTTGTGGACTACTGTCTGGCATAGCTATAGAATGACTCAGTCACTGTACTGTCAATGCTTTTCAAGTGCTAGAAGACCAAAAGACATGGCTTTTTAGGAATAATTTATTTTGAACGTTTAAAATTCTCTTGTTTAGTTTGGAGGTAATGTGGCGTTACTTGGAAATAGTCACACAGCATATTCCCTTCTGTGTTGTTGTGGTTTTATGATGTCATTTGTAACAATGGGTGCCTTAATCTAATTCTCTCATACTTACCTCCCCTATTACTACTATTGAACAGTCTGTATAGTGCGGAATGATCACTGGCAATGAAATGCTTCCACTAGATGGCACTCTATCCATATCCTGATCTATAAAATTTTCGCCTTTGTTTCATTACCAATGGGTGAGTTATTTAAATACAGTCATCTAAACGTAAAATTTATAAGACTAGTTTCATGCAATCTGGAAATGAGTCCATTTGATTTTGAAACAGGAAGTCTGTGAAGTCCATGATAAGCCACTGTTTGAATAATGATGATGCATGTGTGTAAATTGACATAGGAATGTACATGTATACGGTAAGCGGTTAAAACCCCAGAACTTGTGTGTGGATCATTTCTGGGAAAAAGGGGAAGTTGAGTTTGTCACTTTTAGGCCTATTACTTAAATATTTTCAAACAAAACAAAAAGGTAAAAGTAACAGAACTGTAAAAGAGTGAAACCAGCAAAAGAAACAATTGCTGCCGTTTAGGCTGTGGGACAGATACTGTGCCATTTTTTTCCATCTCCGGGGAATCAGTGAAACTTGACAATAGGGAAAACTTTTTATTTGACATGTTTACAGTACTACCCTTCCCCATGGTCTGTGAATTCATTCCTCATTTCAACATTTTGAAGTACTATGAACACATGGTCTATAGTATAGGTACTGTACATTGGTTAAAAATTTACAGCAAGTGGGGATGGGGGGGGGGGGACTACATCAACAGGCATGTATGTCTTTCAATGGTACTGTACCACCTTTTAGTACATACTTGGTTCCATCAAGAAATCTTCAGGAGGGGGAATCTTTTACCCTTAAAGAGCGAACTAGTATTTTCTCTGACCATAGTCTTACAGTACATTTAGCAAAGCTACAGGTCACTGATTTATTAACAAGTTGTTTGTATAGACTTAATTAATAGACTGTAGTATTTGTAATGCCGTATCAACAGTATAGGCTGTTGTTAATCATCTATTGTGTGTGTGTGTTGTTGTATCCTTCGATGCTAAAGCTGTTTTTCTTTGTAGCCTTCAGCCTGAAATATCGATTAAAAATGAAGTCATCTACAGTAGAGCATTAATCTCAAAGGTATAGTACATACAATCAGGCTGTGAAAGGATAGAAAATTATTGTCACTATAAAAATCAAAATGTTGCCAAGGTAACCATTTTGACAATTTAAAAGTGTGGTCCACTCATTGGATTGGAAGAGAGATTTATTGGATTTTGGTTGACAGATTTGGGGCAACTCAGGTACAGTGATACTTTACAGTGTACATAATTCTCTCATTAAGTGGTGCTTATGTGCAGGGGATTTACACATGTGGTATATACAGTAAGCCCATATAGGCCTACTCACAGTACTAGAGGTTTATTGTACAAAACATATGTCACTACTAGGCAGAATTGCAACTGGTTGATGAGAGGTCTGATCAACTGGATCCTTTTTTATTTCCATACATATTAAGATGCCAGACTAGATAATTGTAACCACAGGAAAGTTACAGCTAAATGTAATATTCCCTGTATACCTAATACGTACCTACACTAAATTGTGAAAGTCTTTCCAACCTTGAGTGATGAAGTAGGACAAGATAGGGGGCCCTCTAGATGAGAGCTCCCTCTGCCACCATGTTATCAACTTCTGTCAGATACTGTATTGTGGTTATGTGAGGGTTTACTGCATAAGTAAGTTACAGGAGGTACATCTACTGTATACATACTATGTATCTAGACTTGTAGGTTTGAGCTTTGAGTATAGACCTCCAGTTTGCAGCCTTCCAATTAAAGAGTCGGTTCTTTTTCAGTGCTCAGATAGATGAACATACTCTGTAGGCCTACTCAGGGTTCTTTAATAGCCTGTACTATTACAACATGAATAAACTATGTTCCCTATTATGGGTACTTGGCTTTATTACCCGGTGTTTCTACACTGTGTACCAGACTACATAGACAGCTGTTGCATTAAAGTAGCCAACCTGTCAAAACAAGAAACACAATACAACCACACATCCTAGTGATGTTAGAGACAAAAAGGAATCTGTCTGGAGTAATCTGGATCATACTCAGCTGGATATCAGAGGATGAGAGATGCTATGAAGATGCCTGCAACATCTCATCATTGGATGATCATGGTTGACATTTAAGTCACTAGGCCACATAACTCTTGCATTGAAATGTACAGTCATGAATAAAGCCCAGATGAGTGTAATCACTGGGACAAGGAGTTGTAATATATTTTAGTCGTCAACTTGCAGACTTATAGTGTAAGGATACCAGTTTTGGGAAACTGTTGATGTATGCTGCCCTCTATTTTTGCAAGTTAGAAAGTTGTTTACTCTTGTGAGAACTGAGATTCTTCCGGACAGAGTGAAACTCGATACCATTTCCGGTCCTCTTTTTGAGATGCGGAAACCCCTGTGATGAGTTAGTCTTGGAGAAGCACCTGGCCAGTGCAGACGTCAACTCTTTGACTCCGGCGTTTTATCCCTAATTCGTCGTCATCCCTTCCATATTTAACTCCAATTCCCATTCTGAATTGTTAAGAGAAGTCAACTGTACTTTCCCTGTGTCTGAGAGCTGTATTATTTGCTGCAGTAAGCTGACAGGACCCGTGGCAAGTGGGTCAGGCAACATGTGGTTCCTGAACTTACACTGTTAATATTGTATTGATATCTACGCCGCACGTGTGACTGTGCAAGTACGAGAGACGGCGTGAGGCCTTCCTAGTTTCCAGGCATGCAGCTTGTGTGACGACTACTTGATTGAGTGATAATATGCAGCTTGCAACTGGATGATATGACTGGCGGTAGGGCTGTCAATTTCCGTTTAATCTCCTAAACGTTTAAACGGTCGGAATAAACGTTCGTTTACCGTTTAAACGGTATCTTTATTCTGAACCAACAGTGTAATGCATTAATGGTCTCATTGACCATTCACTTACGATATTCACAGTACGCGCAAGCTTTTAAAATCTGTACGTAAAAATGTAGCGATCATTTCAGCGATTTCTTTTTAATTCACCCAAATTTGCCAATGAACCAAACCAAGCATTAAATTCGCAGTCAATGATCATAAGTTTGATACAGGGCCATACGTTTGATATCAGGCCGCAATGTACGCAACCACCGACGTACATAATATTAGGCCATGTCCGTACACTGTGCAAATGCAGAATTTCAAGTGACACGCAAGAAAAAAGTCGAGAGTTAAAGCACGTGTATAGGTCCGTTATTACATGCAAACAGTAACACATTAGGCTACGCACCTGCTCTGTACAAAAGTTGACGTACATCGCAACAACATTGGGCATGGTATGGAAAATAACATTTTTCGATCGCTGCTTGTACCGCTAAATTACCGGTTGTTTCATCGTCCTTTGCAGTAGTTTACGATAGGTACTTTTATGTTTATAATGCATGTTAATTTGTGTGAAATAAACGTATGCCTTTTACTTTTGTGATTTAAACAAAAACGATGTCTAGAACATTACCCCAATGAACAAAAAGTTTGTGATAGATTCGTCCCATGCTACGTACTATATAGCTCCATTGATTTGCACACAGCAAGCGGGCCGCGGGGCGCTAACATGACTCAAACAGATATTTACGTATGGAAATATAGTGCGTGCATGAATTATGTACTGCTATATGAAACACTCAAAACAAACACGTGTGCGAGCCTACACTGTCTGTTTACGTATAGGTAAAGCATGGTAGGATGGTGTGAATGCTGCAATGAAATACTGCGGCAATTTTCGGGCTTTTAAGTAAGTCTGTTTTAACGTTCGTTCTGTGAGCACCTTGAACTACAAATACGATGTAAACTGAGAGAGAGTGAATTGTGGTTAAGCCGATATTGTGTACGCGTCCTGATAAGCAGATTTGGGCTACTGCTTCGATTGGGGATGCGGGCGCTGCGTATTGTTAGGGGGATTAGTAGGCTTACTGTGAGTAGGTACGGTGGAAGTACAATTCAATCACAGAATTATATACTATGAATGGAGAGGCACGGAAAGTTTATTTTTGAAGCTTTATTTGGTCATTGAATTTGCAAATAAACATCGTTGTTAAATGAGAGATATCAAAGAAAACATTGGGAAAGAAAACTGCTAAAACTTTTGTTGTATTTTTAAAAGGAAAACCGTTTAAACGTTTAGCTGAATTATGCGCCGTTTAAACGGCCGATCGATCGTTTAACCGTTTAAACGTGACAGCCCTAACTGGCGGTACTGAATCTTGAGAGCTGAACGCTAGCGATAAACTGTTTTGTTTCTGCCAGATGATGCAGACTCTACAGAGAAGTCAGAAGCTACTGTGTAAAGGTATACCTCTCGCGTCGTGTCCGCGATGGATCCATAGGCTTAGATTAAATGTTATGTATTCATATGTTGTTCAAATTGTATTCAGAAGCCCTTGAAAATGATATCGTAACTGTATTTGTGCAAGTAATGTTGTAACGATGTACTGTGAAGAATAGGCTCCCAATCTGTTGTGCTTGAGGCCTAGTGTTAGGCTTATGTTGTTTACTGAACCCTTGTAGTGTGTATTCTGTGTGATATGGCCATTGGTATGAATTACTGTATGATGGCTAGTGTTAGCCTGGTGAGATTATTGTTAAGTACTGTTAGTCAGTGTGACCCTGGTGCGTGGAAGGTTTATAAAAGTGACACTTTATTGGGTATTGTAATGTATTAACTAAGTTAAAAGCTTTGTGTAAAGCTGACACAAAGCAGGGGTGTATTCACAGTGGGTTAAAGTAATGTAGACTGTACAAAATACTTTTAAGTCTTTTTATCCTTTTTTAGTAATTGGGTTTTAATAAAATGGGAGATGCAAATCATAGAAAGTTGTGTCATGTCATTGTTTTGATGTTCCCAATGTATGTTACTGTTAAGTTGGATTCTGAGTGAGCGCCAGATGTTACTGATGAAGTTAGTTAAGAGAGCCCTCGTTCTTCGTAGACAAACGTCACTTTGTGAGTAGCCTGAGATAGTTCTGTGTGTCAGTCTCAAACGAGAAGGTGTAATTACCGGCACAGTGTCTATGCGCCTGTATTTGGGTTTATATTGCCGTGGGTATAGACAAGGGATGGTAGGCAGACGTGCCGTGACTTAAGGTCGCCCCCTTAGGATCTGTCATGTGAGAGGCAATTTTGTGTGTAAGGCACTCAGCTATGTTGCAAGTAGGAGTTAGCTTGGGTCCTCTCTGACAGTTGATTCAGTATGTCGCCCTCTTGATGCGAATTGTATTTGATGGCTTGTTTCACAACTACTGGCCTGATACCCAGTAGGCTTGGCCAACGAACCCCCAGTTATAAATTAACATCGTAAAGGACGCCCCAAACGAAGACCATCGGGATATCAGAATTTAAAGGGTGGGCGTAACCTTACAATAGTGTGAGTACAGTGTCATGAGGACGAGTACAAGGGCAGTGTGTGTGTTGTGAGGATGACTACATTTCCTTTTTCATGAGTACGAGTTCAGAACTTTGCATTAGCCCCTATGCAGAGCTTTCAAAATCTGTGAGTACGAGTACGAGTACGAGTATAAATTAATTCTTATGAGTATACGTACAGGCAATTGTGCAAACCCATGAGTACGAGAACGTACTCCCTACAAGTCTGTCTTCAAGCATATAGTTTTAAAAGTGATTATCAAGTGATGATGTACAGTTTTGCCTATGGATCCTACTCAGTATACATGTGCATAGATTCCAAATTTGTGTAATGGGTCAATATACAGTTGTTCAAATAAGGATTAAAGGATTAAAATGAATTTTAGTAATGGGAGGAATTAAACCAAAAAGACTACAGAGTCAACTTGAAATCTGCACAATTCCTGTAAACAAGTTTAAATCCATCATCAGTATACTTGTTTGTCATATCTGCACCTGGAGCTAATCTTCTTGTATCTTTACACAAGGCTAATTATTGGCCTGACCTGCTCTGTGTACAAGTTAGTGTAAGACAGCCTAATCTACCAACCTTGATACGTTAACCTTCACTCCCTGGCATTAGTCTCACAGGTTTATGCAATACAGACCTACATGAACCCACTGAAGTCTTGCTTTTCATCAAGACCAGTATGATGTAAACAGAACCAATATCCTTGCACACTGTACTGTAGATCTACTGTTCTGTGAAGGATAATGTTGATTGATTGTACTGTAAACCTTCAAAAACAATTATAACTGCTCCTTGGGTAATTAGATCGTGATCCTCATATCTGAAATTTTAGAAAAAAAAACGTTCTAATCAATTGAATAAGTTTTCATATGCAATCATCCTTCACATTCAGAGCTTTTAATTGGGGTCTTCTATCAGAAGCCATTTAGGTTTTATACAGCATTTAAATAGATACCCCTGAGTATAATTACAGCTTTAGGTAATTTAAAGGGTATGTGCTGTATCCTTTTACGTGTGTAATGAAAAATTTATTCCTAGTGGGTAGATCCTATTGATTTGCCTGCTTTGCATGCATATTATATAAACTATTCCTTGATGCCACATGTAATAATATTGAAAGTACTGTATTAGGGTACAGTATATTATGATTGAAATTTATGAATTGTTCACCATCAAGCTTTATGATTTCAGAGACAAAATTCTTTAAAAGGGAAGGTTGAGAAGGTGAGGAGTTCATTGAAAATACTTCAAAATAAGTTGAGTCTCAGTCTTTTGGAGATTGCTGAAAAGCTCTTTAAAACCAAGGAAATTATAGGCCAGTACGATAAAGAAGTATGCAGGTTTTCACTGAATTAGCGGTGTGTTTGCTTAAATGTAGTGGATGGTCACAGTTGTAAGGTAGGCCTATGTAAATCTTTAATTGGCAGGGCAAAATTTTGTAATTTGTCAGTGTGTGGAAGGTCATTCAGTATAGTGTACTTCAGTGTCATTGGTTCTATACTGGCATCTAACTGTAAAATATTTGTTCAAAGGTTGGTTGATATAGATCTCTGAGGCCAAGTCTTTGTTGATATTGATAAAAACTATCAATGCAAATTTGGAAACTTGACCAGGTTCAGGAATTTGATGAAATATTTTGTAAAGTACTGATGTTGCCAGATTTTGTGAAGTTGGGAACTTGCACTTAATTATACACGTGCATGTATGGTGTCATTTTGAAACAGGTAATGTAATTGTATGAACCTAGCGGTTACTATACATTTTATTGAGGGGGTTGGGGTGGGATGGGGGGGGGGGTGGGGATAGATCTGTTGATGAGGGATGGTATGTTATGGTCTTAAAAGGTATACCTTTTTGAAGAGCACTAAGGCTTTGCCAAAAAGATGTAAGGCCATGGCCTTCTTGGCCTTTGTTTATATCCAGCCCTGCTAAACCCGTAAGATGGAGGTGGGAAGGGGGGGGGGGGATACAGTACATTGAAAGTCTATGTCACTTAAACTAGATGCATACATGTAGACATTTGACTAAGGAAAGAAAAAGTTAATGATCTCGAGTATTCTTGCCCAGGGATTCTATCCAGGGATACTATAGTCTTCAGAGAGAAGGCCAAACTTCAATTTGGACCAGTTTTGTTACCTTTTGTGTGTGACTAATGTGTTGCTTCTTTTGTGATGATTTTCAGAGAACATATTTGACGACAGAAACAGTTTGAGGAGTGGTTCGTTAAATAATGCCAGAGTTTCAAGATGAAGGGTCTTCAGATCTGACACATTATATCCGAGAAGCAAATCAGAATCTTACAGTAGACTCACCAGCAACAGCCAGCATCCTGCGATCAGTGGAGGAACAGGTATACATGTGGTTCATGTGAACAACAAAACATTGGGGAGGGGGAGGGGTGAGACGTACCTAAAAAGAATGGGTCTGTTTCGCTCACTCCCTTACCTCCTTATTTACTTGTACATTGCCTGCAATAACCGTCTGGCAAAAAACTAATAGCACCGCGGTATCCCCTAACAGTAGAGGGCGTCCAGAACCCCGTGCTAAATAGTTTTTTGCCAGACGGTTATTGCAGGCAATAATGGTACATATGTAAATAGGAGGTAAATATAGGAGCTCATAGATTCCCAAACCAGCAGGTTTTGGTGATTCTAGTCGTTTTGTAACATAGGAAACATAGGGGAAAAAATGTAAAATAAGTCACTACAGACTGTTGACCTCCAAAACATTGCCAGTAAAATTTCTGTAAAAATCAAGAGATCTAGATTTGAGGTTTCACTTGCACAGGGATGTCCACAGGTTGTTGAAATGTTTTACCTTAGTTTAAATGACAACCTGGCAAGACTGGAATATGGATCTATCCTTTCAAAAAAACTATGCAGGCTTAAAATGTAAATTTATGTAGGTCATTGATTTTGGAATTTTCGATGAATGCAGACATGTAGGTCCTACGCTTAATAGGGCAAGCTAGGAATGTTTGGATGAACACTGCTTCACTGCAGAGTTGTAAACAAGTCACCTTCTTTGCAGCACTATTTTAGTCACTCAAGTCACACAGCAGACTTCAGTCACTGTGTTATTTCAAAAGGGGAAATTATGTAAAATTTGTCATGTCAGGTAGAGTTTGAATGTTCTAACTTCATTGCTGCCACACTTCATGAGGCTTTTAATGCCGTCTACAATACATTAGGGCAAAATCTAAAAATACGTTTATACCTTTGTTACCCTCCCTGAGATTTTCTCAGACTAAGTTGATTGTTATCAGTAGACAAGATCTATCAACTTGAATACTGTCTGGAACTGCCTCATAACATTGGCATGTTTTGTCATAGCTACTGTACATTGTAAACAGCACAAGTACAGAAAACGGTAATGGACTTGATTTACAGTAGATGTAATTTAACTGCATGCTGTTTAAGGGAGTAAATGAAGACGAAATGCGTGGGGAAGGGGGGGGGGGGGGTTGAGGGGACTAGGCAGGCATTAGCAAAAAATTTTAAACCAGTGTGATATTTTTGTGAGTGGCATTTATAGAAATATAGTGTAATCTAGCAAAAGTTCAGATGGTCATTATTGGAGAAATGTTTCTTGTCAATGGCAAATTGCAAAGAGCGTGATGTGAATAGGCCTGGGACAAGGGAAGATAAGGAAGGGGAGAGGGGACTCTGGTTTGGTAAAGTAATATGTTTCGCCCCTTCTTATCTCACCTATAAAACTGCTTCATCTAAACAACAAAGGCAATGCTTTGTTGAGCTTGGTTGGTAGTAGATTTGTGATTGCCAGAATTTTGTTTTAAACACAAAATGAAATTATCCCAGGGGAGGGGGTATTCAAAGGTTTAATAACCCTAAGAAGTTTGCAGGTGTTAATTTGGGTTGTGAGCCAAATTTTAAGAACCAAGGGTTCAGATGATCAAATTCAGCTTGGTTGAGGAAGCAAGATTCAGCATTTGTTTATAACATTGGATTTATGTGCTTTGAACCTGTGCTTCACCTCAGACTAGTTACAATCATATTCAGCTCATAAAATACACAGAAGCTGGCATAAAACTTGTTTATAATAACATTTCTAGCTGTGAATAGGAAGAGACATTTTATATGTCTCCCTATCAGAAACCCACACATTTTTCTTGAAAGACATCTTAGGAAGTCAGTTTTCCCACCAGTTTTGTGACCCAAAGTGTAGGACCTTTAAATTTTGCCACTTGTTGAACATTCAGGTAGCCACATGTGAGTGTAATTTCCATTCCAGACACAGGTCCCCTGTATTTCAATAGAGCTGGCCAAGTTACACTGCTGGTAGGATATAGTGTAACATGTCTGTCCTTTCTGACATAAAAACTGTCTCCCACATTTAAGTCCTGTACCACATATTTTCACAAAATAAATCTATAACACTTGCTCAAAGTACATTCAAGTTGAACTCCGGCTTTTTCTTGCCGTATTATGGTATAGCCAGAGACCTCAAGTATTGTTCTCACTTAGTATTGCAAATGTAGGATTTGGACAAGGGTATCCATCCCAAAAGTTTAAATCAAAAGAAGTGCAATAGCAAAATTGTTGACTTAGGCCGAATAAGTACTTTGCGTATTGATCACGTAAACTTTTAACTGAAAGATCATAAGACAGTCACCCCTAATGTGACTGTGAAATGTTAGGTTATTTTATATATCTGCAAAGAGTATCCCCCCTTCCCAGAGCAAGCCTAGATGATATTTCAGGACATAAATTGGTATTGTGTGTTGAAGGTAACCCTAGTAGTGGCGCAGCATGAATTACAACTCAGTGAACTGAAAACAAAGTATTTTTAACAGTTCAGTATAATAAAAATATTGTGAGATGATTAAAACTGCCATGAATTTAACTTTAACTAGTAAAAATGTTTGGAATAATTGAATAACAAAAACAACCCCACAAAATTATTTAAGTGAACGCTGCTAGAGTATACTTGTAAAACTTGTATGAATTAAGACTTGTGGGAGAGTATTGTCTTCTGACGTTTGGTAATTAAAAATGCACTGTACAGTTGCTTGGAGAATGTTTTTGTCTAAAAGATGGTTTCTTTGGGTTATTGAATCCAAAATGAGACTATTTTTGTGACTTTGCATCCTCTAAATGTGCTACAAAAGTAATAACAGTGTCAGATCAATTGCATGAGTAAGCACTGTATAAGGTTACTGCATATACATTATCTTCTGTGGTTTGTCTCAGTACATCTGACAGGATCAATGGTGGAGTATGCCCTCAAGGCAGAAATCACCTCCACAAAGTCATTAATCCTCACCCCCCATGGCTAGATTGATAGACAGGTTGAGGTCATTAACCCCTGTGGTTGAAAACTAAACTTGACAACAAAATGAACATTTTACAGAAAAGACCAAAAAGGGAATGGAAAATATCATTGCCATCCGATTTTTATCTTCAGATGGTTTTGAAATAGAAGAACAAATTTCCTTTGTGTGAATCTGGGTTTGATCTTGTGAACTATCTCACTCATCGTGTCATTTTACTAGGAAAGCTACTTGGCTTTTTGAATTTGCTGTGTTGACCAAAATTGCATTGTTTCTCTACTGGTGTATTGTGGCAGGTCTGTACTGTAATATTACCACAATGTTTGGACAATTGGTGCTATTAATATTTTTAACCCTAAACAACTGTAGTTACTTTTCAATTTGTGTAGTCAGTGAAGTATTGAACATCATTGTCCAAACATTATGGGAGTATTACAGTGCATATAAATTATCCCAATGGTCAGTCAATTTTGGTTGTCCTCTACAACTGTGATTCTAATCCGGCCTTCAGACAGTCAAAATATTACCATGTATTTGTTGTTTGATGCTCCATTGTACAACAAATGTGTATCCAGGGCCTTAAAGGCAATAGGCAGTCTCCCCAAGATTTTCTTTGAAAAATCGGCAAATTCTTGCAAATCTCGTCTTATTGCTTTACAAGCACCTCTGAAGATGTTTTGAACATAACTATTACAAACAATAGGTAAAGCAAGGAGAAATTCTCCTTGAATTTCACAATTTACCAACAAAAATATTGTCACATGATCAGAATGGGCCAATCATGAACTAGAGTGACAGGATACACTCACTCTGATTGGGGTGACTGCATACTGCCTTTAACTGTAAAGCATTACAAACCTGCTCTCAACAGTACCGTATCCATGGTGTTATTACAGACTGTGTGCTACTGTATATATTCAGCTGTACAGTAGGAGATTCACTTCAAGTTACCTACAGTAGTACTGTATTAAATACCCTTATCAAAGTCAGTCAAAATTGAATTCTGAAGTCTCAAGTGGTACAGCTACTGTAAGAGACCTAGCTGGGAGTCCCTGTTCACAGTAGCTCATACTCTTTAGCACAATATGTGTTCTGTACTACAGTGCTACAATACAGCACTCATTCCTTCATGGGCTTGTCTACAATAAAGGGGTATAAAAGTGTTACAAAGGTGGTGAAATTTGAAGTCCTCTTAGAATAAATTTTATTTGTGTTATTTTGTTTGATTGGTACTCTCAATTTTTTCCTGAGAGCAGGAAGATAGTTCTTTTCACCTATCACCACTTTTTAAGTGGTAAGTGTTACTGGTTACGTATGTAACGGGGACAGACATGGAAAATCTTTGCTCCAGAAATCTTTAAGGAGGACAATATGTATAAATAAACCCTGTATTTAATAGAATGATAAAGAACAAACACTTTTTCACTGAAATTGCATTACCATTAGTTAAACATGGACTAGTATGGAGATCAATGGTTACGTTGGTAACAAGGACGGACATGTCCGTCCTCGTTACCAACGTAACCAAACTATGTTCGAGAAAATTAATTACTTTAAACACTTGAATGCATTGTGACACAAGTTTTGCTCTTTCCTGAAGTGTAAACTGATGACATGTGAAACATTCATCAAAAACCAATGTCCCCATGTGCATACGTTATACTACCGACAAGGACATGGTTACGTTGGTAACATCTGGACGGACATCGCCTTGAAGGCTCTCATACCCTTGTTGTAAGCAAAAAGATGGAGGAAAGCACACAAACCAGTGACAAATATGGCCATCTGCAAACAGATGCAGTTTTATCAAATTCTCTGGTAATTTGTGTCCTACAGGCCTGTTAATATGATAGTTACCAACGTAACCATTAGGGGACAGACATGTTACCAACGTAACCATCATGTGCTCCGCAATTGACTATGATGCATTTACTGCTGGATTATTTTATTTGTGGTACTGCACATGATCAAGGTTAAGTGTTACATCATAACCTTAGCTCTGGAAATCTTTTCTTTCAGTTAAAATATCAACTATTAAGATTTAATATCCAGATGGACGGACAAATCTCAAAATTTTACTCCAAATTGCTGATAAAATTTTGCGGTGTTTGTGCACCTAAAAATATTCATTTATCATTTACCATTTATTTTGTACATTACATTTATGAATGAAGACAAAGAACCTGCATCAGTCACATCTGCAAAGGTCCCACTCACATCATAAATTTATTCCACATCCTATGTAACACTTATAGGTGGTAAAAAGGCCAAAATAGCCCCAAATTCTGCCCAAAACATCCTTTATATAAGTTGGACATTGATAAAATTGTCTTTATTATCTCTCTATAGTCCTCCAAGTATGGTGAACTGTAAAATCACCAAACCATTGTGACATCTTTCAAAATATCATCAAAGCAAAAAACACACACTGAATATTTTCCTTTACTGTAGACAAGCCCTCATACGTTTTTAAGTATTTAATTATTTCAGTTGGGTACTGGAAGAATAATTCAAAATCACTTCAGCACTTGTAGGCATTGTCATAGCAGCAGTCGGAGAGGTAAATTTATAAGCTAATTTTGGTCTGAAATCTGCTTTAGATTCATTGTACTGCCCTGCTGTACCTGCCGTCAATGTACTGTAGGTACAGTATTAAACATGTACAATAGGATATAGTAGGGGCTGTGAGCCTGTCTAGAAGGAAGAAACAATGCTGTTTTGTGTAATCTTGGGTAAAATGGGTTGTTCTGATCAGTTCTTGTCAAATATGGATTGAGATTTTAAAGATGTGTACATATAATTAGGTTACGTTGCGAAGATAGTGCAAGGATGTTGGCATTCTTTGTTAGCAAAGGGAAGGGGAAGGGTCTGTGAAGAGAGAGATGACACTGTAAGGGAGAATGAAGGAGGGAACAAAAGTAGGAGGAAGTGGGAAGTGACGGGCAATGGGAGTTAAAAGGGGGGGGGGGGGGATAATGGAAAAAGACAGTTCAGATGATTGCATTTAATTCTTTAAATCTGTCCTCTCTCACAACCTCCCCTCCCAGCTCTCCTTATGATCACTTGTTGCTGTTTATACTGTAGGCCTTTCTTCTGAACTTACTGGCCATACTATAATTGTGCATGAAGTCTTCCCCCTAGGGTTATTTCCCTTCCATAAAGCCCATAGCATTTATATTCACTTCACTTAAACCCACGATACATTGCATAAATTTTAAAGTGTGTGAAGAAATTAATAATTTACAGTTAGGTTTAATCTTTTGTTACAAAAGAGATTTCTTGTTGAAATTTAGAAGTCATCAGTTATTTTTTATAGGTCCGTCATATTGCAAGAAAGAATTTAAATGGTTTTTCCCATTCATGTAGTTTTCAATTTTGTAATCTTTTGTCCTCTTTTCATGCATAATCAGGTATTTGGATTTTAAGGTAAGGTTAAATTTTTAGGGTTTGGTTTTTCTTTTCTCATGATTTTTTTGCTGTTTCATTCTTTCCAATTCTTTGCAATTTTGTTTGTCATTTTGTTGGTATTTTGCTGTAATGTTAAAAATTTCTTGTTTCTTTGATGGATGCTCCCTGGCCTCTTTCTTGCTTGGATTGCATGTTATAACCTTCATGTATGACCCTGTTTCATCCAAGAGTTGCTCTCGATGTTAAGTTAAATTAAGTAAAACTATTTTATGATACTGTGTATCAAACTTAAGACTGAGCATAACTCTTTTGAAACTGGGCCCTGGTGTTGCTAAATGCTTACCCTGGTCAGACTTGTCGTATAAATGTTATGGGTAACTCCAATGAGAGTCAATCTCGCTGAATGATGACCCTGGACAGAGTCACAAGTAACACAACTCCTAGTGACCTAGAGTCAAGTATCAAGTTGGGGTCTCAGCTCTGATTTAAGGTTTCAGAGTACTGTATTAAACTTGCCAAGAAGCACACTGTATGTTATGCCGCGTTCCATTCAGGTCGTAAAGTGGTGAATTCACCGCATTACTTTTCTGCAGGACAGATAGCTCAATACTTAGTCTGCTACTCCGTTTTGCAGAAAAAACAAACGTGGTGAATTCACCACTTGACGACCTGAATGGAATGCAGCATTATTCCAGGTGGAGAGTATTTTGTTATTTAGAGGATCACTCACGTTATTTTAATGCTTTAGGGCTTGTACAGTAAATGGTTGCCCCAAGCTTTGGAAACATCTTCTACTGTAATATTCCAAATTGGGTTTATTTCTTGAAAAACTGTTCTATCAGCAATTTCCCAGAACACAAGTATGCAAAAAAGAAAAGAAAAAAAGCTATCTTGTCTTGCAGCAATTGAGTGACAAGAATATCCATACATGATTAGTGAGAACCATATACTGAGCCTCTAACTTTCAAAATTTCTGAGTTCAAGAGGTCATACTTACTAAAGAAGTGCAGAGCTAAATCTGAACAGTTCTACAAAACGCCAGATTTCATAAACAAATGAAAAAGAAAACAAACAAACAAAAACGAACAAAAAACAAAAACAGGTAGCTCCTGAGGCAGCCTAAAATTTGTTTCTTTCTTATAACTACTGTACTTTTCAGTTGGCCAATTAAAAAAGGGCAGAAAATGTTCAATTGTTGGATGGTCAACCATAAAATGTTCTTGAAATTGAGGCTTTGATTAAGAGTAGTGCTGCATGCAGTATAGTGGTCATTGTACTCACTACAAGTCTGACCCTGGGTTCTGTATGGAAGGGTTATTAAACGCATGCATTTCATCATGGGTGCTTTCAGTAATTGCTTGACTTAGGGGTGTGAATCCATCTTCTTCATCAATCTCAAAGGGTACAAAACAGTCTATCGTTTTGTAAAAAAAATGAAATTTTTTGGGGGCCACAAGATCGTCCTCACTTATTCTTCAGTATGAAGAGGCATATATGGTCTCTGACCCCCCCTCCCCTGCACATGTACGTTTTGTACTCTTTGGATGATCCCCTGTAATCTCTTTTTCAATATTTAACAAAGATTATTACGTGGTACATGTTGCCTCACCTCTGCTTTCTTTGGATGTAACTGAGTCAGAAGGCGTTTTTTATCTTATGCTCTATTTTGCTTTGAACACCTTCTGAGGGGCAGATTCTTTACAAGAAATAGGTTTTATTTTATAAGGTTCCCCACACCCTCTCCCCAAAAGAGAACAAACTAAGGTTAAAAGCTTTGCACTTTTGTACCACATGTCAGTAAATGTGTGCCCAATGAATGCAGTGTCCAAGCAATGATGTACTATATTGTATTGTGTGAGGAAACCCATTTTGTTTGGAATAATACCAAAAAGAAGTTAACTTGTAGTAATTTAGGTTGCATCATTCATTCCAAAACAGCATCTTAGAAAATAACAGATCAATTTTGATAATTGGAAGTTTTCAAGTGGCATGGAAATTGTTTGTTAGTAAACACATGTTGCATGTTGCATGAAAACATAATCTACATTCATGAGCTACATGCAACTTAATAGGGGGTTCACATCCTTAGGTTTTTGTCAATTTTAGAATTTTTCTCCCCCGCCAGATATGTGTCCTTTTATAGTTAACACAGTGATATGTGATATTACTATACATTTCTTAATAGATCTGTAGGTCTGTGTGTATTTCAATCATGATGTACGGTCAAGGGTGGCGCCAGCGGGGCCATGGCCCCCCGTCGGGGAAGGCTGGCCCCCCCGTCGGGGAAATTTTTCGGTTTCGTCGGGGAGCTGTTATGTATACGATAAAATATGTAGTCCCCGACAATGCCCAGTCGCCCCGACGATTTACTTAATTTTGGTCTAAATTAGGGCAAATTCTTCAATAAAAACCCCAAATTTTCCAATTTTCTTCTTCAAAGCCCCATTTTTTTCAAATTTGCCATGGAAAATGCCGGCAATTTTTTCAAATTTTCTCCAAAAAGGCCCAAAATTTTCCTTCGAACATCATTTCGGCACTTTATTACCTTCGTTGAGACTTTGGGTCGCTGGCCCCCCCGTCGGGGAGCTTGGCCCCCCTGTCGGGGAAATCCTGGCGCCACCCGTGTACGGTATGAGGTTCTTGTGCTTTGTTTAACTGCCTTTCATTATGCAATTTACTCTGTATATAATTGGGAGGAATTTTCTCATCTCTTCAGTTCTTTCTCAAGGCTTCTTACAGCTGTGTTGCTCTGTGTAACATAGGCTTATTTGCTCTGCTTCATAAAATAATTAAAATGGTTGGAATGTAATACATACTGTAAGTTAAAACTATGAACTGCTTGTGAATAGAAAGTGCCCAATGTCATGATGAATGTAATAATATACAGTATAAGGAAGCCTACATCATGAGGTGAACAAAGTGTAAATTACAAAAATCAAGGCTCGAAGTAGGCTTGCAAAAGGGCACAGCCAAAATGAGCAAATTGGCTGTCGGTCTGTTATTTCATAGGACACTGACTGCATGAGGGGCACCACAGTCATCAGTAAGGGCCTGACAGCCATTGCTGTCGGTGCTGCCAGTTATTTCGAGCCCTGAATAATATTATGTAAGGACTGTTTGTAGAACATTGTTGGCTGCAGGTTGGTACCCTTATAGTATTGTTGGACAAGCTATAAACCAATATATGCCTACTATATGCGGTCTTCACCATATGGTACCTGGAGTGACTGTTGAGGAAAATTAACCCAGTAGATCAGTTGAATTACAGTATTATAAAGAGAATAAGGTTAGGAGCAGAAGGAGTAAACTGTACAGTACCTGGTACAGGTGTGTAAGAAATATTTTTCATTGGACAGGATCAAGGCCGTGTCTCGTAAAGAGATACATTATGATGGACCTTAAAGAGCCTATGAAGTGACAAAGTACAGCCATTTGACAGCCATTTGATTTCAGTGGGACTGTTGCATGATAGATCAAACTTAAGGTTAAATGTTAGTTTCCTCTTTGTGAAACAGGACCCAGGGGACCCATGATTTTATAAATTGCACTGTATTATTTCATCAAAAGAAAAGATCCCCTTATAGATATATACAGTAGTACCATACTACAGTAGTCTTGCTATGAAGTCATCAACAGATGTAATTGTCAAGTACTGTAGTTAGTTTATATGTTCTGGGAAGTGTTACGTCAACAAATGTACAAGTACATTAAATGCAGTCAGCAAGCTTAATTTGTCAAAGATGTTCTTGAGTGAATGTCAAATGTGTTTAATGTCATTCACAATTGCACTGTTCTTACATTAATTAGAACATACTGTAATTATTTGACACTCAGATCAGAGAGGGTGGAGGAAATTGATGGTCTTCAAATTTTGGGAACATCTCTCCCCCTCGCCCCCCCCCCCCCAAAATAGAAATAAAAAAAAAAATGGGATCTTCTGGAGGTCAAGGTATATAAATTTGAAATTACACTTAAGATGATGTCTGTTAGTCATGAGTGAATAATTTTTGTTAAGTAACTAACCAGTTACAGTATTCAGATTAACACTCAAATTTGAAGCAAATTTGCATTGTGAAGGTCAAGTTGTTAAGTAGGATAAAGTTGTTAATTTTTCTGTTTGAAAACTCACTTTCACTGGACCTTGCTTCAAACTCACATTATCTTAACAGGCTTGTCATTATTAAATGGACATGTAATAGTTTAAACTTAATACAACTATTCTTTGAATATGTTTGTTGGTGTAAGGATATTTTCATTCTGAAATGTTTGTATTTGATTTTTATGTAGGAAGCAAACTTTGAGAGACTAACCAAAGAATTACAGCGAGATAAACTTTTAGTAGCCAACCAAGTCCACAGGTCCAGAGTTGCTTCAGAAACAGCCAGTCTCAACAGTATCAGGTGGGTGTTGTGAAATAGCGCCCTCTTTCTATGTTTAAGATTTTTAATCTTGATAGAATCATGTTTGTGCTGTGACATATCACCCTCTATGTAACCTCAGACTGTATGTGGTTGTATGGCACAGAATGTTAGGTACACTAACTGTATGGGGTTCAGTGAGGTGTGACGATGTTAAGGTTTACTGAACCCTATACCTATAGTGTACCTAACATTCTGTGCCACTGTCCTAGTGGTAAGTCTATCTGTGTTTGGTTTGTGTCGTGAAATTAATGATGGTGATTCTTAGTATATCAGGTTGATATTGTGAAATAGCGCCCTCTAAGATGAAAACATGTTTTGTAGAGACTGGGCTACAGTCAGCTCTCACAGAGTTGAAGGGCAAATATAGTATATGCTGGCACACAATGTTTGTTTGGAAATAACTAATTAAACTCTCTGTCAGAACCCCTTTAGAGACCTACTTCACTAATTAATGAACTAATAAATTACTCCAGGGAAGTTGAGGAAATCACCCAGTGGCTATCAGAACTTGTCTTATTAGTTGTGATTGGTTGTGTTTGCCTTGAAACTGACTTCAAGTGAGTAGCTACTTTTACTCACATTTCTCTGTATTTGTAGTTATGAGAATGAATTTGTATTCATACATGTGAGAATAGATTTGAACTCAGTTTGAGAGAATGGATTTGTAATCATCCAAGTTTGTGAGAATAGATTTGTAATCATACAAGTTTGTGAGGATGGATTTGTACTTAAAACTTGTGCTCAAAGAGTCTTAAAAGATCTTTAAACATTGCTGCTTTTACAAAATTTTGTACTTGAAGTCATCAAAAGATGTGTCCTTTGACCCACAGTGAGATGGTACACTTGTATTCATGCTTCTGTATTGAACCGTACTGGCAAATTTTGGCATTTATTTCCTCCAAAATCCCAGACATACTGTACATGTAGGTTGATACTTGATAGGGAGTGCATGGCTTAATTTTAGGTTTTTAGATTTTGAGTTGGCGAATGTGGGATCCGTAAATTTTAGTGACTATATATTTTTTTTTTTTAAATTTCGTAATATTTTGGAAGTAGTTAATGGATCATGTGTGCAAATTTTGTAGTGCTGCAGTGTACTTCACAACATGTCAACTTGGTATCTTTTATGATAATAAATAATCGTAATTTTTAATCTTTTGACTAGTACAGTTCCTTGATACTAATTGTGCAATGATAAAAGTAGAGAATATTGAAATGACTGATTAATTCTTGGAGTTGCAGGTTTGCATTCCATTATTGAAGTTATTTAGGCAAGGGTAGAAAGAATGATGGGTGTTTGTGTACACACTGTCTCTACTGTGTGCTGTTACAGGTGTTTAGTTTCTGTTACAGGTGTTTAATTTCTGTTTCAGGTGTTTAGTTTCGGTTACAGGTGGTTTTGGTTTCTAATACAGGGGTTGGAGGGATAAAAGGGGTTGGGAGAGAGTGGGATTAGATAATACCCTTACTGTACTGAAACTTGATTGGAGGAGCTTGTGGGGAAAAGGTATGCAGAGGTAAAACTTGTGATATTGAGACATGTCAGTTAACAGCATGTGCATACAGAACTTTCTATCTTAGAGGCGGAGGGGAGCTGATCCATTTTTGTCTGAGAAAATCCTAAAACCTTTACTTCTTGATAGGATTGCCTGAATTTCCCCCTCAATTTTTTTGAGGTAAAAGCTTTCCCGAACTCTGCCCCCCCCCCCCCTCTCTTGTGCCTATGGTGGACAGTATAGTGCAGATGAAAGATGAAAGCAACAACCATGGGCTTTGCAAGCTAAAATGGCAATGAGTGAAAAATATATGAATAAAGATATTACAGATCCCCCATACAACAGGGGGCAAGTTTGGCTTCAAAATTTGATTTGTGAAACTGTTTCTGTGTACAAATGTCTTATAGATGCATGTCACATTCATGCTACACAAAATAATGTTGTTTTGCACATTGGAGTAATGTGGGACAATCATCCTCAAACTGCATTGTGGGACTGCTTACTTGATACTCTGAAAGTAGGTCTTTTAAACTATGAACTATGATCTTACCAGTCACTACCCTTTTGTTTAAATAAAGGGACGGATTTTTTTTTTTTTTTTTTGATTTAGTTTGCAAAGCCTACTTTCATTAAAACCCTTGGCCAGATTGGGAGTGAGAATTCCTGATTAATGGTGAACTGCTCATATTATCAGTAAATTGTGGATACTTCAGTAGCCATTTGGTCAGATTTTGGTTAAGTTTACTCCATTTTCTGAGCTAAATAGCTTCATTTGCATTTTCCCTACAGTACAACCAACGATTCATTTTCCTTCAGAAGGTCTGCCTTACAGGAATCTACCCTCGAAGGAGACAGTACCTTGGTAGGGGAAGAAGTAAATACTACAGCACTTATTGACTCAGCAGTGTAAGTTGATCATGTGATGTAGTACAAGAGGATGGGGGACTGGGGTTGGGGGATTGCTTCAGCTTCAGGCAGTTTGCCTTACAGGAATCTACCCTTGGAGGAGATAGCACCTTTGTAGGGGAGGAAGTAAACACTACAGCACTTATTGACTCAGCAGTGTAAGGTGATTGTGTGATGTTGTACAAGGGGGATGAGAAGGGGATGGAGGACTGGGGTGGGGTATTGCTCCAGCTTCAGGAGGTTTGCCTTACAGGAATCAACCCATGAAGGAGACAGCACCTTGGTAGGGGAAGAAGTAAATACCATAGCACTTTCTATACTACAGCACTTAATGACTCAGAAGTGTAAGTTACATATCATATGACTGTATGGTATAGATATGTAGGTATGTTTTTCCTTGAAAGCCCCCAGGGCCCATGGGACTGTTGCCTAAACCCGATTTTCATGACATGAACAGGATGAGAGGGTGAAGTCAGTCAGTCCATTCCCCTGCCCCCTAGCTGAAGCTTGTGCCCCTTTCAGCTGTGTTAACTAAAGCAGGTAGAGTGTCTTGCTCAACAACACACCCATGGAGAACTTGAATTCAAAACATATTTATTGAGAGTCACACACATCACCACTTGTCTACTCTGTCTCTTTGGCTGTATGATGTAATATGTGGATTTGTGGGAAGAATTGGCCCTCTTCATGTATACCAAATAGCTCTGTGAACCTTTTTCTATTGATGCTTATGCTAGCAATGTGTGACACACATACTTTAATGTGTTCTTTTTCTCTTCATAGGAAAGCATTAGAGAAAGCAAACATGACGACCATGGAAAGCATCCAGTACACTAGTTACTCCTCACAATACTCCCCACAAAGGAGTGACTCGTACTTACAGAGAAACGACAGCTATTCAAATGGTAAGCATTCAAGACAATTTCCTTATCTGTCCCTGACATTTTTACTGCATTGGCCTGTTCTCATGCCATGGCCAGCAGACTGATAGAATTGATCACCTACTGAGGACAATTTCAAGTTTAAGGATAGCGGGACCACGGGGGCAGAGTTCATGAGTAGCGATCATCGGGGACAGGGGGACATGTCCCCCTCAATATTTTTAGTGGGGGACAAAATATCAAATGTCCCCCCTCCCCCATATTTAGAGGTATGCAGAAAAATATGTTACACACATTTTCAATACAAATAATTGTGATATTAGCCTGTTAATGGCAGCTGGGGAGAACTGTAAATCAGAAATATGTGATTTGTGTCCTTTAGAATGCACCAAATTGCTTGGCTTCTAGGGGCTTCACCCCTGGACCCCAACAGGGGACCTATGGAGGTCCTCTGTACCCCTGGCCAAAGGCAACAAGTGTTCACTCAAGCAGGTATTTCCCCCCTCCCCCCAATAATTTGACAGATCGCCAACCCTGGCAGTTTGTGAATGGTCTAAGAAGGGTGCCGTGTGCTATAATTTTGGCTCTTTCTGGTGCAAGGGCAGGCAATTACCATTGTAGCTAGGATGAGAGACATGTAAACTGACTGCTTATGAATACCTGAACCGGAAGAGTTTGGGATATCACTCTATGATCTATCATATCTCTTTGTTATGTCTTCCACTGTCTCTCAACCTCCTATTAAGTTGTCTGTATAATCCTGTTTTCACATTGGCAAAAACAAGTGTTTCACATGCCAGGAAAATCGTGGGGATGTTTCTCCTTTAAACCAGTTTGGAAAAGTGTATTCACAGAGTCTTGCTTTATAGGCTAGCAAAACCAGTCTAGGAATCATAAATCTTGGAATATTTTCACAGTGGATTTTTAGAAGATTTCTGTGAGAAACTTAGTGTGGTGAGTTTGTTATAGTACAATGTCAGTATAGCATCTAACCTGTATCAGAATGCATATGTTGGCTGTGTGTTATCTATAAAGTAACCTATGTTATAATATGAGGAATGTGTAAACGAACTCCCCCTTTCATCTGTAATTGTGTGGCAGATTTATGTGACGATAGTAACTGCTCACAACATAGTGTGTTGTAAGGTAGCAATTTTGTGTACTTTGTCTGCTACACAGCAAGATCCAGAATAGCTTGATATGGCAGTGTAATTTTTGTCTTAAATTGTAAGTTATAGACGTTAGCAAATGAAAGGATTTTGAAATCATGAAAGGAAATTAAAAATTTATAGACTTTTGTGAATCCACTTTTATTTAGGCAAGATACACAAATCGTATGTAAATAAAGTTGAGTACACAAAAATACTGTTTTATGTAACTCTTTCAATGGTTATCTGTTTATTTCAGATCCAATGGATTATGACAACCCTTCATACGTGAGTCATTCTTGTAGCTACTTAGTATTCTATGTGTTGGAGTGGAGAATGTTTATTTTGGGTTGGGAAATAGATAAGGATTGTATAGGGTACACCTGAAAGGTACATAGCGGTGGAGGGGTGCAGGTATGCCTGTTGAAAAATAGTGTCTGAAACAGCTTTGTGTAGAACAGAATCATGTGATAATCTTGCTATAAGCTTGGCAATGCAGTAAGTACTGGCTATAAATTTGAGTTGTTCAAACTGTGTGGGTTAACTGTGTGACATTAAAATATCGAGATAAGCACATGCGTATTGTTGGGTTTTGTTCTGGTTTGTATGCTTTCCCACATATTTGATCATATCTTACTGTGCAGCTTACTGTGCAGCTTACTGTGCAGCCTTCAGTGTTGATTAGGAAATCATTTTATTGATGTGAAAGAATCCCAGCATACATATCAGACAAAATCCACAGATTTCTGTTTATTTGTTAGCTCCTCACTGTTGCCTCAGTGCTGGTAATCTTGTATTTGCTGGTATAGTGAGATACATATAAAGTACATGTATTATGGTTGGCCACAATTTTTGCTGCAGATTATATCATTTTGTTTATTTTTAAACAAAACCAGTATTCATACAAACTGATTTGCTAAAGAATCAATTTTGTACCAACCCCTTTTTCCCTTGACAACAGATGGTTATCTGAAATTTTTGTGTTAATACACAGTTGTGATAAGTTGATAAATATTTGCTGTACTGCATGAAGCTTTTAAATATTAATTTTGAACTTCAGTTGATTTTAGTAAGGTACATACATAAATGTTGGTGTCACTTTAGTGCTTTACCCTTTTAATTTGATCACCGGCTTAAGAGAATTTTGCTTGGAGAATTGTATTTTGAAAGTAAACAGGATCATAAAATGGGAACTTCATAACAATTGTATTTCCTTCTGTTTCCACTTTGGTCAATAAATTTTCCTGACTTTGGAAAAAGAAGAAATCTGTTTTGTTTTAATGAAGAGCAGTCTCTCCCACCCCGCATCCCCATCATTATGAAAAATTTGTCATAGTTAAGGAGGGTATTCTACAGCAGTGGTTTTCAATCATTTCTCAGTAGGTATCTCACTTGTAAGGGGCTATCTGTAAGGCAGCCAAATTTAACAGTCATTGAAGGATGGGTACAAAATTTGTTGAAAAAACTTGGAGGGGGATTATTTGCCAAAATAATTTCAAATTTGCTTTTTAAATGTAAAGTTGGATGTCACCAGATCAAAAGTGGTAATCCATGGGTTTTTAGTTCTCCCACATTTGTGGACACGTAGAGGGCTCCCAGCCAACATGCAAAGTAGGGAAAGCCTGGAAAATGAGTTTTGATGTATCCAGGGAGGGAAAAATCAGGGAATTAAAAAAAAAAAATTCTCAAATAAGGAAAATATCAGGGGTTTGGTTAATCTAAGCAAGCAAGTGAATGTGTGCTTGGTTTTATTTCTTCTCTTAAAAGGTTGAAGGGAGAGTTGACTAGAAAAATGATGATATCATTATCCTGGAAAATTCTTCAATAAAAATGTAGTGAATTTGTTATCTTTCTAAAGCTGGAAACCATGACCTAGGGTTTTAAAAGAAATATCTCACAGCCTGACTTGAAAAATTAAAATGAAAAAATGCAGGGGGCTTAAAATCTTTGGATGATGTAAATATTTTCTTCTGATTTTGCAGGATTCACCAACAAGAACTCATTTCAGTGAAAGACCAGAAGCTCCTGGATCACCACTTAGCTCTCTGTACTCGCAACCACAGTACCCATATGAGAATGCGTCACCCGCGCATCGCAATCCACCACCATTTGGTGGGGATAATGAATACCCCCCTTCAGAGGACACTTACCCCCAACAAAATGATGACTACGGTTACAAAGAGGATTATAACCAGAGAGATCCCAGTGGAGTCACCAGTGGGTATGATTCTGATACCATGCCCCGTGATGGGTATGGCTATGACTCCCTTCCAAGGGAAAGAGCACAGGATGATCCCTACCCAAGGGATGATGGTTACCCTGCAAATGATCAGGGGTACCCTGGGGATGACCAAGGGTATGCAGGTGATGACAGAGGGTACCCTGCTGAAGATGGAAGATACCCTGAAGACAATTATTCCCGTGATGATGGTTCCGTAAGACAACAGCCAGATGATCTTGATTACCCAGGACATGGTTACAACCAACCTCTGGATGGGTATGGTGCCTCTAAAAACTACCCCGATATGAATGGTAAGTACCCGGGTACTTAATACTCATTGACACTATAACTGTATGCATTCTTAAACTTCAAGACCTGATTATTGTATTAAAAAATAAGCAAGCATTCACAGTAGGAATTTGTGACATATTTCAGTGGGGTACTTGAGTCCTGATATGAAATAATCACGGAGTGTTTTCATTATGGTATGGCATGTATCCCCATAAAATGTGGTGCCTGTGTGCCCTTGGGAAGGAGATTACATGGAAGAGTTAACAGCTTTCAAAGGTGTAAGAGGACATAAACATTCAAGGTTTTTATTTCTGAGGGCTTCTAGTTTTTTCATAAAAATTGTGAAGGGGATGGGAGATTGTGACGTTCTTGAATTCCCCATTCCATTTTCTGCTCCTCTGTGTTTTGTGTCCTA
This sequence comes from Holothuria leucospilota, assembly GCA_029531755.1. NCBI lineage: Eukaryota > Metazoa > Echinodermata > Holothuroidea > Aspidochirotida > Holothuriidae > Holothuria > Holothuria leucospilota. The sequence continues at coordinate 89,800,320 of CM055961.1, forward strand.
GTTAAGTACACAATTTACTTTTCTGGAGCATGGATGTTGAGTCTGACCGGCAATCAGCATAATTACTGCAACCCATTTGCATGACTGGTAAAAAAAATATCCATTTTCTTAGAATGAAGTTAATTTCCTACACCTTTTTTACATATGAAGTGTACAAAAAAAAATGGAAGGAACAAATGTCACCAGTTCCCCGAATTTCAGAACTTTTCACCTTCATTTATAATTGCTCCCACCAGTGCTTATTTGTTTACATTGATCTCCATGAACACGTAATGCATGACAGGTAGAAGTAGTATGCAGTAGTCTTCAGTTTTCACACATAACAGAGCTGTAGTCACTTCTGCAATGGATAGACTAGTTATTATGTAGGCTATGTTGCCTCTAGTAAAGAGTGCAATGTTGCTGGTAATAGCTGACAGCACTGTCACTGTGCTTTGTATGTGTAGGGGTGGTTCAGAAATCAATGTAAGTGATCATTGAAGTTGCACTTCACAGAGAATTAGTTTGACGTAATATGTTTGACGCAATGCCACTGCAAAGTTTTATGAATTATTTTGATAGCAAAATTATAGACAATCAAAGATTTCATGACAAAAATCTGCTACACTTCATTTTCTTAGTGTGAAAGTGCGTGTGTGGAATATAGGTTACAGGTTATTATTCTTTGCAGGTGTCCCTAGAATGGTGACTGACCTTTTGTGACTTTAAACCGAATCTCATTGGTCCACTTTTAGGTGCTTAGTTTGCCTCAATTTGTGCACAATGTCAAGTTTTTATGTATTGACAAATTTGCTTCACTTTGCTTTTCTGCTGCTAATGGTACACAGTGTAGAATGTAACAGAACAATTGCATGTTAGTGTTCCTTGGATGACTTTTTGTGACCTTTAACCTTTGACCTCATACTTCATTGTTTAATCTGTACTTTGTTCACTATTGTGTTGCTATGATTCTGTTGCATGCTGCATTGAAGATGTGGATGATTATGGACTTCCCTGGGAGGAATCTACTCCAGCAGATGCCCCTCTCCTTCCCCCTAAATATAAATCCTTTGAATTTGTTGAACCCCGGTTTTATGCCTCACCTGTATTGCTGAATTTAGAGTTCCACCCCCCTCCTGAATTCCCCACGGTCACCCTAGAAAAGCTTGAAACCCCTTCGGAACCAAGTTTGCCTGTTAAAGTAGAAGAGAAGGATGAACCAGATGTGGCCAGTGCTGAATCTGACCAAGGGGAAAACCCCCAGACTGATGCTTCCAGTAAGCAATGCACCAGTCTTGCTGTGTCAGGCACTCTGTTGTGAGGTGTTTTGTCTCTTACAAGTTGTTTTGTGAACTCTTTGCACCACATTGTCCCAGTTACGAACTTTTACTACATAACATTTAGTAATGCCTCTTGCATCAATAGCAGACTTTAATCATATGTAAATGCACCCAGAGGATCATGGGAACTGGGAGTACATAAACAATGGGCTATCTAAGCTAGCCCATTGTTTATATTCTAAGTTCCCATACTCCCCTGGTGCATTTAGCAATGATTAAAGTCTGCTATAACAGAGACAACTCCCAACAGATGCCATCAGAAGTAAAGACACTAGACTTACTGTGTCAGTCACTGTTGATGTGAGCACTGAGCACAAAGATATCTTTTGTTTTGATGTGTTAAGTCTGTTATGTCTTAAACAGCATAAAATGACACCCTGTAAACTAGTAGCTCAGTTGTCCCTTAACTGATACCACTAACAATTTTAACTACATTTACTTTATTTTAATAATATTGTTTTTTGGTAATTACCAGCTAACTTTACCAGTGGTTTCTTTTATCTACATGTTTAACTTTCAGTTGATTTCATTCTATTTTTATGATTGTCATACATTCGGACATATTAGAGTAAGCTTGACTGTGTTTACTGGTGGTCTAATTTTCTACAATTGTTTTTCTCATCGTGCCATTTTGAATTTACAATTTCTGTTCATAGCTTTTGATCTTGTGAAATAGTCACACACAAAATGAGAAACAAGTTTCTTTTTTTTTTGGTAAATGAAAGAATATGTTTGTGTTTCTGTTTACTTGTCCCTTTTTTGCCTTGGAGTTACGTCAATGGCGTGCTCATGCAACGTCAAACCTCTGAGCTGACCTTGCTCTTGATTGCGTTCCTTCAGCTGGAACGTCGTTGTTGTTGTTGGTAGACACCATCATACATCTCCTCATCGACAATTCTGTCACTTTATTTGCCCCTGAATATTACAGATAGAATTATGCTGGTAGTTTAAGGCCTGTTCATTGTGGTATTGCTTCAGCTGAAAGATTGTGGAACCACTGGGTAAGCCAAGTATTAAGTAGAACTGTCATTGCAGTATTGGTTTACAGCTGATCGAAAGAAATGTCGACATCGTCATCCAGTGAGGAACTTTACCGGAGGTTGCTACTAGTCAGGAAGAAGAAAAGCTTGTGGATAAAGACTTGTGAATATTTGATTTTGTTCTTTACATCTTGGAAAGTTTTCAGTCAGTTATCGAAATTATCTTAATCCAGATTTGTCTCAGTCTTAATGGTTTATAAATGGGATATTAGAAAACAGTGCAGCACATCCTAGTCAATTCATTGTACTTAATCGTGGCTTAAAGTATGAAGTTTGGTTTGTTCATAGGAAACGTGGTGCGAAACTTTCTAATGGTGTGAGAAGTAGTGGAGTGAGGAGTAGTGGAGTGAGTCGATATTCCAGGTTACTATTGATATCACTGTTGGTATTATGGCAAGAAGTAGTTCTCCAAAGTAGCATTCTTAGTAGAAGCAGGGAGTTACAAACTCCCTGGTAGAAGCAGGAAGTATCTATTGGTTTTGGTTGCATAAATGTCCAATGTCTATTTTCCAGGCTGTAGACTCCAGGGTATGGTACAGTTTATTTTTATGCCAGGTTTTTTTTTTTTTTTTAATCAAAGATATTTTTGCATGATAGTTCTACCTGTTAGGGAATTTTACATTTTTGGGAGAATTTCATTGTAGTACCTGTCATTTGTTGGTAAACATTGTTGAAGTGATGTGTGGTGTGGGAATGTGTGGTGTAGTGATGTGTGGTGTGGGAATGCATGGTGTGTAATGTGTGGTGTGGTGATATGTGGTGTAGTGATGACTGGTTTGGTGTTGCATGGTGTAGCAATGTGAGGTGTGGTGATGTATGGTGTAGTGATATTTGGTGTGGCAATTTGTGGTGTAGTGATGGCTGATGTGTGGTGTAGTGATTTTTGGTGTGTCAATGCATGGGTAATGATGCCTGGTGTCAATCATCCAAAAAGATACTCATATATCAGAACTTAATTGGTATATCAGTATGCAGTTGAAAGTTATTCTTTAGGTATTACATATTAGGGTCAACCCTGTGGGAGAATTTCAAAAGTGCCCCTGCATGGGTACGAAAGTACAAAATTTGGTCCCCATGTAACCAAAATAAGTTTTTAAGGTTAAGTTATTCCTCACCAAGCCTTAGTCTAGTTAGTGCTGTCTCCATAGTTATGAAGAATTTTACCAATGTACATGTACGATCTTAAGCGACACGTGGTAGTGAAATTTTGCTCTCTTCTTGGGATTTTACTTGATTGTGGGGAAGATGTGTGCCTGGCAGGGATGGGGTACAAATAAGATTGTGAAGTTGTGAAGATAATGGCAAGTGGCTGAGTGGCATCATTTTGTTTAATTCTAAAATAATAAATAAAAAACCTTCAGTAAAATTATTTTGTGGCGACCAAAAATGCATGTCCCTTGCCATCGTCTGGGGGGAACAAATGAAATTGTGGTATGGACACAGGGGTCGACATTTAATTTTATACCACTGTTCCACGGAACAGTGCTTTTTCCAAAACTACTGTTCCAAAGTTTTCATATTGTAAAGAGCAAGTTCTTTTATGCAATGAGCCCAGGTTCCAACATACTGTATGAGTGCATATACGGATGTTTATTCTCTCGTCGCAAATTTACTTGAAATCATCCTAGTCTTGTCCTTCGCTGCAACATTGCCTCAACAATCATCTCACACAGTAAGTCAAGTTGAAAGTTGTTATGTACATGTGTGTACTAGTGTGATCAATAAGGGGGCTTATTAGTTCCATCTTCCAAGTTACACAGTGAATGGGTTCATGCCATACATAGTTTGTTTTAATATTCAGTGAGAGTGATATGTTTGGAGAACAACCGGCTTTCAAACCAGCATTTAGTATTTATACTTAGTAAGTTAGCTTCCCATGCGTGACCTGAAGAGTTTATGCTTGGATGGCTACACTTGGTTGGTACGTGAAGTATATTGTTCTGTGTGCTTCAGTCATAATGCGTCTCTGTCAGAGTCCTTGATCAAAATACATTTAATCATAAAAATGAGGGCAACGGCCTAAGTATTGATCAGAGAAACGTGACGGTTTTAAAATTCAGTCATGATTTTGGCCTCTAGATTTTCCTGCACTTATATAGCATGTTTGGTCTGACCAGACTTGTATTTTACAGATCTTTTATTCGCTTGAAGTAAGTCCCTATGTTGTAACTTTCACATTTTCGTCCAGGTAAAACTTTTCTTTTTGGTGACAGTTGTCTTGTAATCTGTATTACCAATCTTCACATAACTCTCAGTTACTTGCAGTTAGTACCTGGCAAAGTTGATAGCATGATGGCAGAGGGAGCCCTTCAAGGAAAGCACCCTCCCTTTGTTCATGTCCTCCCCTCACTTGCCAAGTCTACAGGGTCTCATGCAATTAGTAGTGAAATGATTTTGCATTTCAACTTTTGAAGTGTATTAGATCAGTCTTTGCAAAACTTGAAAAAATATTTGTTTCAAGAGGTCACAATCATTCCGTATGCATACTATGTTTCCTGTTTGACAATCCTTTCATACATTTGCTCTGTTTTTCCTAAAATATGCCCAAAATTCCTTCAGTGTTAGGCTAAATGAGCTCAAAGTTTATTCCTTTTTCTAATAAAAACTGCCAAAATGATAGGGTTCAAAGTTTAAAACTTGGTTGAGCAATATATTTCCAGTAGTTGATAGACCTCATCGTAGGCAAACATGTAAATGTTTGGCTATTTAATAGTACGAGTGCAGTTTTGTGTTGGAAGAGTACACAGCCACCATAAGTCAGTCAAGGTGATGGATGAACCTGTTTAAAATTCTTTTGCGATGTGGTAGAGCATTAAGGAATATTAGCACTTCATAAATTCATCAGCATTTGCAGACAAACATTACGCGAGAATTAAGTTCACAAAGAAGCATATGGGCAGTCGTGAACATTTGATCTTAAAGGAACCTGTTGCATTAATAGTGGATAAGGTTACTAATATTGAAAGATGTTGTCAAAAGTATGCTCAGAGGGAGGGGGGTGGGGGATGGAAAAAATCTATCATTTGCTGTTGTGAAAGTGGTGAAAAGACTGGATGACACCTGTGTCTTTTGAATGATGTTAAAACAGATATATGCATGAGAAAAGTTGTTCATGCTTGGACTTTTTTGGAAGTGAAATTCTACTTTGTTTCTCAGAGAAGTATCCTAACTCTTTTTGATTGCTTAGGGATTTTCTTTTTCACAGTTTCGAATTTATTAAGGTGATTTTGGTAATGCTTAGTTGAAGAGATACTTTCCTCTCACTTATATGGTACAAGGTTTGCACTGTATTCTACAGCTGGCTGTTCCCACATCATCTGAGGGACTGTTGTGCTGCTATTCTATGCTGATCATCACCTTTAATAGGCTTACTGCTGTTATTTGCTTATTTCCTTAAACATCTGTTTTGGAAACCTCACTCCTGGGCTTCCTGTTGCATAGTAGAAGAGTATGTTGCAACAAGTTTGAAAGGAGAGCTTATATTTTTGAGAAATGGAACTTTCCCTCCCAGACATACATGTTGTGGAGTAATGCACACAGCCTGTTACATAAGTCAGAAATACATATCAAACCAGCAAATTGAACTAACAACAATCATTTACAAAGAAACCTAAGCATAAAATTTAACAACATCATGAGTTGACATGAGTGTTTCATACCTGGTAGGAGCCATCTTTCTATTGTGTAATGTATTAACTTATTACATGAGTGTGCCAGGTTTATCGGAGTATTTTCTATTGTATTTGTAGATGGAGACTTGCGAAGATCCCCCGCCAGCTTTGATGGAGACATTGTACCACAGAATGCTGCCATGCAGGAATCTGCTGTGGGAAGTGATCCCATGGGTAGGTTTTAATGTTTTGAAGAGCAATCAAGATTAATTAATAAATGAAACTGTGGATCTATTTAATTAATAAATCTATTAATTAAATCTATTTAATTAATAAATGAAACTGTGAATATATTTAGACTGTCAGAATTGCATGGATATTGTGTACTATAACCTCATGAGCAAAGGGCCTGCTTGGTTTAATTATATACTTGCCACAGTAAATTTAACCAGTGTTTGTACATGACGTATGGTAATAATATTGTTAGACTAGCTACAGTGATAACAATACAGTACTGTATCTTAGTGTGAGACGTGTAGAAAGTGTGTATATTAAGTACTGTCCCAACATTATGTGTGGAGAAGTGCTCCATATACCAGTATATCTCGTGATGCAGTGCCTTGTTGATCTGATTAAGCAGATCAAATCCTAGCCCTTCATTACCAGTGTTTCTCTACTTTCTGACTCGTGTCATTATTGTTCAAGACGTGGTGATCGTGGGTGGAAATGGTTGGGAAGCTGGGAGGCTCCTTCCTGGGAAATTTAGGTATTTGGAGGGAAATTTTGGGCAATTGGAAGACAATTTACCAGTTGTGTACATGAAAATACAGAAAATACAGATGGGTCAAATTTGACCCAATCCTGGGAAATAATACTTTTTCCAATCCTGGTATTGATGGTTTGTTACAGTGCATTCTGGGAGGTATGTCCTCTTAAAAGTATTGTGTGCTGCCATATATTTAAGTGATAAACATGTATGCAGCTGGCTACCATAGGAGAGGTATTACTGAAATGGGCTTATGATATATGTAAAAAAGGAATTAATGTTAGTCTTCTGGTTTCCCTTCAGTATCTGTGTGTGGTTTTGAAATACTCGCTGTGGAAGGAAATCCTTGGTACTGTACAGTCCTGTTTGTATTTAATATTCCTCTTGATACGAAAAATAATATTTTTGCGTACACCTCTTAAAGAGATTTTCTAAGGCTTTCCACTTCAAGCCTTTCATAGGTTAGTGCCCAAAATGAATCATTTGCAGGTTGGTTTGCAATACAGGCGTTTTGACATTTTTTGGCTACATAATTTATTTCAAGGTCAGGAAGACTTGATTGTCAGCTGTTGGGCCCGCATATTTGTTTTGTTTGATTGCCAGCTATGGGGGTATACATTTGATTGTCAGCAGTGAGGGTACATCTGTTTGTATTTGTTCGGTAACTCCCATCCAACTTGAGCAAGGTTGATGGTTATTTAACAGTGATGTTCCTGATAGCGTGCATAATACAAGCGTGTATTGAATGTGTGGATAGAATGGTCACAAAATGCTGCCCTGTGCTAAGGAAGTGAAAATTTCTATTAAAATGACTTGTTTTATCAGGATAACTCAAACAGAAGCTTATATGTTAGTGCTGGTGATATGCAATATTTGTGTCATGAAATACTACTGAAAGGACTTTTAACCCTTACCATGCTGAGCCTTTTTGAGGGCGGGCTTCATTTTCGAAGCATTTAAGCTCTGCAGGTGCACCCCACAGAACTTCTCCTTACCAGAAATGACCTATTCTAGTCGACCGCCACCATTTCCTAGAGTTGAGGCCAAAAATGTGAATGAAAGGCATACTGTTGTTTTAGTGTATTAAATGTTTAATATGGAAAGTGCCCTCAGGAAAGATATCTCACCTTGGCATGATAAGAGTTAAGGGAAATAAAAAGGAATTTTGATAAGCTCAAGCGTAAGGATTTTATGGCTAAATACTGTATGAGCACTTTAGAACATACAGCTGTACTGCTTTGGTCAGAACTAGCAATGAGTTATACCTGTGAAAATGGGAAGTGTGAAGAATGAAGTCAATTTTTTGTAGCACAAAGTGTTTGTTATGAAATTTAGGAATATGCCATAGATATTGTTTATCCAGGCAAATGGTCATAGGAATATAGGATTGAGATGGAGGAACCCTAGTGTGTTCTTTATTAACTTAAATAACCTAAAACTTTTGCTGATGTTGATTGTGGTAGTTACTGAATGAGAGATAAAGTTAGTCTTTGATCTTGTAAGGTATGAGTTTTATGGAATCAATGAATTAATGGCATGGGGCTGTCAGTGCTAGTTTTCATAATTGATAAACACCCTGGGGACCTAGGGTGACAAGCACTGTATGTTTAATGTTTGAACAAATCAGTTTATCCTGTTTAATTATTAATGGATTTTCTTTTCTTCTGTTAAATCAGTCGGAGGTCAGTGGAGGGCACCAGACCTTGCAGAGGTTATTGAATTCCTGTCCAGTCATGATGAGACTGTCGTTTCCAATGCAGCAGGGTATCTTCAACATTTGACGTATGGGGATGATGATATAAAGAACAAAACACGGTGAGTCATTCATAAGACACAGGAATTATGAATGCAGATAGGAAAGGGTAGGGGTAGGAGGTAAGGGTAGGGGTAGGAATGAGTATGCTCACTTTCTGGTATGTTATTGGTTATTGCTCAGATGAAAGAGCCTCATTGAATTCTTCAAGCTTTGGAAGGTTGTAGTGTTAGAAATAGAGAGTCAATTGTATAAACAATGTCTGAAATTGGTTGGGGAAAGGGGGACAGGGGACAGAAATGATGTGTAAAAAATTTATACCAAACATGCTTTAGGGAGCTTGGTACTTATGTTGTAAGTGTGCATTTTGAGACTAATATCTGATATGCCAACAGTAAAGACTGGTTAACACTTTCAAATTCTTAGGTGCTGTAAAACTTTAAGACATACGTATGGTCATGCCTTGCTATTATGGGCCAATCACAGACATAGCTCAGAGTTGAGCACCATTTAACTTTCACAGCTGTATAGGGCTATTCTGAAGTACAAACCACGTTTAAGAAGCAAGACACAGTAAGCCATCTTCACTCCTCAATAATGTGTCTGTACATGGAAGGTGTATTTCTGCAAAAGGTGTATTTTCTGCAAATTTACATGGGAGATGGTATGGACAGGCAATTAGAAATTATTCTTCAAAGTTTTCTTTGACCAAAAGCATTCAGAAAACTGGATTAAAAACACCATAGTTTTTAATGTCTGCAAAGTTCAGAAATTGTCACAAATCTAACACATATGTGTATATAAATTCACAATTGTAAGCAAAGCATGTTTTGGGCTCACTGCCTTTCTCACCGCGAGCATCCGTGCCGGAGAAGGATTAACTCCCGGCAGCTATGAATATGGGCAGTGACGTCACTCGGTTTTTTCCGGAGCTTTCCGAAGTTAAACGGAACGGAACTTTGCTTTTTCAATCATGCGAAAAAATTTCTCACGGAACTTTTTTTTTCAAACGTTCAAAAAAATACTCAGGTTCACCCAAAAGAAGAAAAAATGCGCTAACGTTAACAGTTATATTAGTTAGCATGAAAGTTCATGAGTCTGTTATGAAAAAGGTAGGGCCGCCAATTACTTTTCAAAATCTTATTGCAATTATGAATAAATTCCGTCAGTTTAGAAAAAAAATCTGTAACGTTCCAAAAGCTTTTCCTTTTGTCGACAAAATAATATCCGCACGTTCGGAAATATTCTTGCGCGTTTGCAAATCCTTCCTGTAACGGAACTTTTCTTTTTCAATCATGCGAAAATATTTCTCACGAAACTTTTTTTTTTCAAACCTTCGAAAAAAAATTCTCACATCCCAAAAAAAAAAAAAAAAAGGCGCTAAGGTTAACACTTATATTAGTTAGCATGAAACTTCATGAGTCTGTTATCAAAAAGGTAGGGCCGCCAATTACTGCTCAAAATCTTATTGCAAATATGAATCAATTCCGTCAGTTCAGAAAAAAAAATCTGTAACATTCCAAAAGCTTTTCCTTCCGTCGACAAAATAATATCGCACGTTCGGATATATACTTGCGTGTTTGCAAATCCTTTCCGTAACGGAACTTTTCTTGTTTAAACACGCGAAAAAATTTCTCACGGCACTTTTTTTTCAAACGTTCGCAAAAAAAAAAAAATTGCGCTAACTTTAACACTTATATTAGTTAGCATGAAACTTCATGAGTCTGTTATGAAAAAGGTAGGGCCGCCAATTACTTTTCAAAATCTTATTGCAATTATGAATAAATTGCGTCAGTTTAGAAAAAAAATCTGTAACGTTCCAAAAGCTTTTCCTTCCGTCGACAAAATAATATCCGCAAGTTCGGAAATATTCTTGAGCGTTTGCAAATCCTGTAACGGAACTTTTCTTTTCAAACATGCGAAAATATTTCTCACGCAACTTTTTTTTTCAAACGTTCGAAAAAAAAATTCTCACGTCCCAAAAAAAAGAAAAAAATGTGCTAACGTTAACACTTATATTAGTTAGCATGAAACTTCACGAGTCTGTTATCAAAATGGTAGGGCCGCCAATTACTGCTCAAAATCTTATTGCAAATATGAATAAATTGCGTCAGTTTAGAAAAAAATCTGTAACGTTCCAAAAGCTTTTCCTTCCGTCGACAAAATAATATCCGCATGTCCGGAAATATTCTTGCGCGTTTCCAAATCCTTCCCGTAACGGAACTTTTCTTTTTCAATCATGCGAAAAATTTCTCACGGAACTTTTTTTCAAACGTTCGAAAAAAAAAAATTCTCACGTTCAAAAAAAAAATGCGCTACCGTTAACACTTATATTAATTAGCATGAAACTTCACGAGTCTGTTATGAAAAAGGTAGGGCCGCCAATTACTGCTCAAAATCTTTGCAATTATGAATAATTTTCTTTAAGTTTGGAAAGGAAAACTCTGGAACGTTTCAAATGCTTTCATACCTTCCGTCCAAAAATATTTTTGCATGTTCGGAAATATTCTTGCGCCTTTGCAAATCCTCCCCGTAGCTGACGTTTTTTTTTTTCATACGTTCGAAAAATCTTTCGCAAGTTCCAAAAAATGACTGCGTCACCCTTAAAAAAAATTTATATCGCTTAGCCTGAAACGTCATGAGTGTTGTCCTTTTTTCAAGCGTTCGAAAAACTCTTTTCAGGTTCAAAAAAAAAAAAATATCAATCGCGTGACCCTTTGAAAATTATATCAGTTAGCTTTGAACTTCATGAGTCTTCTATACAAAAGAATTATTATTAAAATGTTGACCACGGTCTCCGAAAGTTGTTCATTTTGTCAGTAACGTGAAGTGAATAATCGTATGCTTTTGCGAATTGAGTTCGCGCCAAGTGACGTCACTCATTTCGTCTGAAAGTTTTTCCATCGACGCCATCTTGATATTTGGAAACTTTCTCTATTTCACCCGATGTCACTCTCTTTCCGATCATTTCCAGCACTTGAAGGCATGTCTTTGAAGCTGGTATAATACTTGCGTTTAAATAAAATCGTAATGTTAAATTTGGCCAATATTTTTCTTGTCTTAAATTTCGAACATAGCAGCTGTGTCACGTTCGTGAACTACCTGAAGGTGCACAAGCACTAATGAGTCATTCTTCAGTGAGCACAGTTAAGTCCTCTCCGGGCCGGCTGTGTTTCGGCCTGTACCCAATGCCATCTCCCCTGCCTTAATGTAGTTTTCTCATTAAAAGGTAATTAACTGCCAAGTTCTGATGCCACTATAAAATATTTTTCCTCTCCATCAGGGGTCTGAATGGTATTCCTGTCCTTGTTGATCTTCTCAACAATCAGTCGCCAGACATCCATAGATCTGCCTGCGGTGCCCTCAGAAACATTTCGTATGGGAAGTCCAACGAAGAGAACAAAGTTGCCATCAAGAATGCTGAGGGTATACCAACACTGGTCAGGTTGTTGAAACATACCAAGAATGAAGATGTAAGCACTTCCCCTTCATGCTTTTGTGAAATTATGTCGGCTGGCAGTACTGATCTATGTACTGGCATTATATAGATCGCCCAAAACTGGGACCAAACAGAAACCACCTAAACTGGAGTCAGTTTTGGGTGGTCTTGGTGATCTTAGATCAGAGGGTGGGTGGTCTGACCTGTCATGAAACTGATACCATTTCATTCGGGAGGGGGGGGGATCTGTTTTAGACCTAACCTGAGAAAAACTGAAAGGACGTGTGCTGTTCGGAACTCATCAGCTTTTCATGAGCAGAAATGAATCAGAGGGGAGGGAAGAGACAGTTTGACCATTCTTGGTTTGTTGTTTGGAGACTAAAGAAGGAATAGTCGGGAGGGGGGGGGGAGGAGGAAAGCAGTAGTACTTTGTCCTTTGGAGAAGATACGCTGACCTTTTAAAAGGTGAAGGAATTTGTATTTTTGTACTTGAAAATAAATAAATGCTGTTCATCTAGCTAGGTGTTAGTCACATATTCATTGATTGCAGGAGTATTTGTATATCAGGACATCATGTGACCTAGTATGTTTTTTCTTGGGGAAGAGGGGGATGGGGAAGAGAAGGGGGGTTCTATGGAAGATGTCTGGGGAAAAGGGGGTAGATCGTGCAAATATTTGAAATAACTAGTCTAAATGTTTTAAGGGATGTTGCTTGTAATGGCTGATTAAGCTGTGTTGGTGACTGATCTCTCTTTTTCATTTCAGACCAGAGAACTAGTTACTGGCACTCTGTGGAATCTGTCTTCTGCTGAGGTGAGTTACTTGTATTTTTAAATGTCATTGTACTTATGTTCACTTTTGTAGAGGGGATGTTGTGCAACATTGCAAGACTGTTACTACTGGCACATGTGTAACAAGGATGAATCACTGCTCCTGTTTGTACCCCAGCCTAACATTCAGTGCTATTGTCACTACTACTTCAAAGCAGCAGGGAGTGGTTAGCCTGACCTGTCTTAGCCTAACATTAAGTCAAATAATCACTAAGTACTGTGAAGCAGTGCTGAGTTCTTAGCCTAACCTATCTTAGCCTAACATTACAGGATATAATCACTAAGTATTACAAAGCAGTGCTGAGTACTTAGCGTAAGCTACCCTAGCCTAACATTAGTGAGTCAATCTCTAACTTCTAGACAGCAGCAGCGATTGCTTAGCCAAAGCTACCCTAGCCTTATCCAATGATGATATCACTCACTGCTACAAAGCAGCAGTGAGTGCTTAGTCTAAGCAAAGTTTTTCTCACTTAAAACAAGACATATTTTGAAAATATTGTCCTTTTTCACTTAAAAAAGGCCTTATTGCAGCAATCGCTCCACTGGTGTTGAAGCAGCAGGCTGTGTAAGATATCACCATCTGTTTTGCCCATTGTTCCCAAACTATGGCAAAAGTTCAGCTTAAATATGTTGACTGTTTGTTATGAAATACAACCAGCTTTTCTCAAGGTCACAGAATGTGATGGAAAGTAGCCATATTATTTCAGTCCTTTTATTATTCCTCATACTTTATTACCTTGTTTGTCCTTGGTATTTGATACTGTTGGAATATTTTAACATTTTTCCTGGTAGATCTAAGTAAAACTCACCCATGTATTGGGTACACTATGGAAAGTGATTACATATCCTATACAATAACATCGTGAACAGTTTCAAGAAATATTAAAATCTAAGTCTTATCAATTTTGCCCTGATGACATCAGAAATTTCCATCGGCTCTGCTAAACTGAAAGTAACCTCTTTGAAACTAAAGATTTTCCAAATGCAAAATGCTTTTGTCAAGTGCTTTTTCATTTTCTAATACATTTTTTGTTTTCAAAGTTTAAATATAGTTGCATGTTTTTAAAAAGCATTGATCTTAGCTAGGGAGCATAGACCATTGGAAATGAAGCATGGATAGTAGTAAGGATAGGATAGGCAAAAACTAAGAAAGTTAGGTCGACAAAGTGACCCAGTTACGTCAAATAAAGAGAAAAGCAAATGTTGTTCATTTGAATGACTCAAGTTTTGTTTTAAAATTAAAACCATTCACTACTTTTGTGTTTTAGCTTTGACTTTATGATGTTACTAAAATTTGGTTTTGTCATATTATTATTTTTGCAGTTATTTATTGCTTTTGGTCAAAAAAGAGGTAATAGGAGAGGTTGTATATTTGCATAACTTTCAAATTCTGTGGGTACCAGTACAAGTGCAAATTCATTATCATGTGTAAGAGAGTACAGGCAATAGTGAAAAATGGTGATTATGACTACGTACTCACTATTAGTCTGTGAGTTTGGAAATCTCTTTAAAATAGTCCATATGGTGAAGGGAATTGCAAAATTAGACTTAAATGCAAGTGTTAGCATCAGTGTAAAGTTCAAACATGGTCAGAACAATCTACTCAAGTGGGCTTCCTTGAATTTCAGGCCATATGGGAAAAATCCTCTAGAACAGCAGTCTTTTAAGGTAAATTTGTTAGCATCTGTGTAAGTCTCAGGCATTGTGTAGAGCTTACTTAAGTATTGTTGGAATTGTGATCCAGGTATGATGAATTAAGATCATAGGGGACAAAGCTTTAAGGCCATTTACATAAACTTCAGGATGGCTTGATAACCCAACTGAAGCTAGTTTAAAGTCTTTCTATCCTCTTAAAACATCTTGTATTTCTTAAATGTCTGCTTGTACACTGGATACGTACCCTGTTGTGTAGGTATCAATTTTTTTCAATTCAATACATTTATGTTGGAGGCTTGAACAAACAAAACCAATATTGGAGGAATCTGAACTTGCCAAAAGCACAGGGGCTGTGAAATATGGCATAAATTGTGAGTATAAAACTTCAAGATTTTTAGTTAAAGACTTAGGGGATGATGATAATGATTCATCCCAGCGTTTGTTGAGGAGTATTTTATAATATTACTTACACTTGTCCTTTAAACATCCCCTTAAAGTGATAATACTGGGCCAAGCAGTGATGTCTCGCATCTTACTTTAATGAGCTTTTCCCAGAACTGGCTGGGACCCAAGGGTAATTGAGGGCAGTTATTTGTTTTTTGAAAGGGCAGTTTTATAACTATAAAGTACTTTTTACTTTTTTCTTACACAGCCCCTTAAGATGGCGATACTGGACCAAGCTGTGCCATCCCTCATCCGTGATGAGCTTATCCCAGAAACTGGCTGGAACCCAAGAGTAGATGAGAGAGTTATTTTGAGAAATGACCAGCCTTGGAGTAAAGTGTTTAAAAATTGTCTGGGTGTCATTAGGTGAGTCCATTAGGGGACAATGGTTTAACCAGGGCTGTGCAAAGCTGTTTTGTTTAAGCTTGTTAAAAGGTTAAAGTATTTTGTTAATCTAATGGTCACCACTCATACATATTCATATTTCTTCATAAATATTCATATTACTTTATTTAAATACAAACATATCATACTGTCTTCTGGTAGGAATGTGAGTTCAGGAGGAGTGGATGCAAGGAAGAGGTTAAGGAAATCCGAGGGATTAATTGAGATACTGATAAATGTACTCAGTGGTGCTGCTGGAAATAATGACATGGATAATAAGGTAAGAAAAGGAGCTGTTTGATTGGTGGATAGGTATTAAATACTCATGCATATTCATAGAACTTCATTAGCAAGGGTATTATGGCAATTACAGTAAAGGGAAGAAAGGATCAATGTGATTGATTTGAATAAATAGGTTGAGGGACAGACAGACAGACAGACAGACAGACAGACAGTTGTGGGTATGGAATATTCATGCTTGTGCATGTTGCATCTTAAGTTTACAAATGGTAAGGTTCTGCATCAGGCTGCTGGGGATAGTGAGAGAGACAAGAAGCTGAGCAAAGTAGATATGAGGGTTGCTTAATAGGCAGCCAATACTTTTGCAGTATTAGGATATTAAATTTTTAAGCATAGTAATATTTGCCTGCATGATAGATTCACAGAGCTGCCACCTTTGAGTAGATTTCAAATTGGAACAAAGGGTATTCAAATATTTCATAATATTTTATACTTAAACAGAAAGGTTTTTTTTTTTTATTTTATTTTATATTTGATGTTTATCTCTTGGAATATTTTTTTTCCTCCAGTGTGTGGAGCATGCCATCTGCATCGTACGCAACCTGTCGTTTCAAACTGCCCAAGAGATAGATCACCCAGACACAGCTACACCCAAAACATCCACACAAGGAAACAAAAAAACACAACAAAATGGTAATTGATTCTTGTGGTTTGTGAGGTGACATAGGATAAGCTTAAGGGAGTGGAGGGGTGGGGCTGTGTGTTGGTAAAAGGTAGCCATTTTGTGTTTGAAGCAAGTAATCATTGTTTGCTAGCTGTCAATTTTAAGGAAGGGGGAGAGGAGGGGGAGGGAGAGTGGGGAGAAATTAGTGTTTTATATGATATTCTGGTGTAAGCTTTAACTGTCTGTCAGCTGTGGGGGAGGGGGGGGGGCTGTCATCAAGTATTGTTGTGTATAATATTCTAGCAGTGATATGACTTGGTGTGAACGAGCCTTACGTTAGACTGGAGGATTCATGTACATAAACTTTCTAATCTCTTTAATTCTCATTGATCATGGTGCTTGCCTCACACCTCAGTAGCCCCCTATGGGCTGGGGGTTGTAGAATATGCCCACGGTATTTCCCACCTGTAGTAAGAGACAACTAAAGGGAAAGACTTGCACCGTATCTGGATTGTATTTGAAACAGAACTTTAACTTGAACCTTATTTGAAACTGTATTGAAAGTTTACCTTTTTATCTAGTTAACACTATAGAACACATTCGTGTCGTTGTGTCCTTAAATCTCATCTAACTAACTAACACACCTCAGTAAAGCTGATTGGATACCAGAAAGTATAATTTAGATTAATTTGACAAACTTAGTGTGTCCTTTCTTTTTGCAGCCCCTCCAGCTGGTAAGGCAGATGTCTTTGGATGTTTCTCTAGTAACAAGAAGAAGAGTTCTGCTAATGCTAATACAAACAACAAGTCATCCTCTCTTGGGTAATATCCCTGTTCTTAGAGCTGTTCTGCTTAATAATTCAGGCCTTGAAGGGCAGTTGTTTTACAATACTAAGCAACCATAAATGTGGGAGAAACATATATGGCTGGTTGGATAATTACAGTTATAGGAACCTTCTTATCACTTGTGTAGAAAAATGTGCCCACAATTTTTGACTGGTCTCTGTATTTTAATTGATGTGAAAGGTGGGCATATTTAAACTGTACCTTCAGATATACACAACAATCGGATTGGTCAATAGCATTCATGTGCATATCAAACTGTGAACTGAACATAACTGTTGCTCTACATAGTAATTGTACCTCAAGGTTAAGTAATCAAATATTATATTGGGTTAGACTGATTTGTGAGGGCTAACAAGATTGTGACCTAACCTCTTAATGGGTTACCTTAGGATGCCTGTCAGGAAAAAGGTGTCTTTAGTTAAAATGATGGCAAAATCATCTTGTTCTCTTTTTTAGGGAGGTGGCAGTATTGTATAGTTGATATCACATTTGCATTCACTACCCACGGTAGCTACAAGTCTGTACTTCATAGTGTAATCATGTTTTTACTTTCAGGAGAGGGACATTAGAGTCACCTTCTGTTGCTGACAGCCACACCCCTGTGGGGGTGGAGTACATATGGAACCTGGGGTCTGTCAGGGTGTATGTGGCACTCCTGTCAGAAGGGTCTAACCCAGTCACATTAGAGGCAGCTGCTGGTACAATTCAGAACATCACAGCTGGAGATTCAAGGGTGAGTACACTTCAAGGTGTTTAAGGGGCAGGGTTTGTGAGACTGGGGCAGTGTCTTATACTAGTCATTACATCACAGCTGGGGTCTCAAGGGTGAGTACACTTCTAGGAGTGCAAGGGGAGGGGGTGTTGAGACTGGTACAGAGTTAATCTCTGGTACTGTTCTTCGCATCACTACTTGAGATTCAAAGTTGACTACACTAGCATTGAGGTGGGGGGTTGATGTTGGGATGAAAGGTTTGGTTTCAGGTATTACTTAGAAGTATGTGGTGAGGACCCAAGGTTGGCAGCTTTTAGGAATGCAAGAAAGGGGTTGGGGCTGTGTTGAGACCGTTATACAGGATAAGTCTGTGGTACTGGTCATTGCATCACAGCTGGGGATTCAAGGATGAGAGTACACTGCCATGGAGGTGAGCGTTAATGTGGGGATGAAGGGTTTGGTTTCAGATATTCCATAGAAATCTTTGGTTGGGACCCAAGGTTGAAAATTTTTAGGAATGCAAGAAAGGGTGAGAAGGGGGAATGTGGAAGGAAGTAGTTTCTGCAAATAAGAACATGTCTGTACTTAGTTGTTCTGTATCATGCTTGGAAAGTAAGTTATTGAAAGAAAGAAATATTGTCATCATTTCAGGAAGCAGTTATACATTTACAAAATAAGTTAGGTTATCTATCATCCTGCTTGCGTGTAGTAGTGTAAATGTAGGTTTGAACAATGTGGTCAATTCATTCATGTAAAGTTGGCTTCATGTAGGCACCGAGTAACCTGTAGACATGATTGCTTTGTTACAGATGGCCATCAATGTTCGATCTCACGTCCGTAAAGAGAAGGGACTTCCAGTCATGGTGGAGTTATTGAGAATAGATAAGGATCGTGTAGTACTTGCCTTAGCGAGGGCGCTTCGCAACCTTGCTGTTGATGCCAGAAATAAGGAGTTGATAGGTAAGTTTGCATACTATTAAGATAATTTAATGTTCAGGACCATAAATTTTGTACTCACCCTAGCTAGGGCAATCTGCTACCTTTCTGCCTATGCTAGGTATAAGGTTAAACTAACTAAAGTTGAATTGTGAAATATTGTGTTGAAAGCATGCTGATAGGTCTTACAAGCAATTGGCTTTCTCCTTGGATAACCTGTTCCCGAAGTATTTTGCAACAAACTCTGCATTCTTCAAAATGTTCTAAGCTTTTTTAGTTGAACTCCAGCTTTGCAAGTCAGTACTCTATTTCTGTTCACAGGTCAATATGCAATGAAAGATCTGGTCTTCCGTCTGCCTGGGGGTGGGTCAGATAATTCTATCAAACCCCTCTCAATGGAGAGTCTAGCAGCCATCTTGCACTTGCTACATGAAGTCATCAAAAACAACCAAGAACATGCCAAGTGAGTAATACAGGACATAAGGACTCTTGGAAGGAAGAAGGGAATTGGATAAGGACTAACTGATTGTTGGGTGGGGGTGGAGTCAGATAAATCTATCAAGCCCCTATCCATGTAGAGTCTAGCCGCCATCTTACACTTGCTAGATGAAGTCATCAAAAACAACCAAAAACATGCCAACTTAGTAATATTGGGTGGGTGTCTCATGGGGTGGGGGTTAGCAGTTACAGCGACAGGATAATGCGTTAATTAGGAACAAAGAGATAATTGCTGATGTGTAAGAGAATTGTGAATTTCTTTACATTCTATCATAGCTAAGTATTTAGCCATACTGTGCTTAACAGTTTGAAGTTAACTGCATACTTTATCATGCTGTTAGCAGTTCATTACTTGCAGTTAAGTAAATATTAATACTTACAGCTCAGCATGGTTGTATCTTTGAGTATTGTTGGTACTTGCCATTCATGAATATTCGGTCGTAATATCCCACTCATGAATATGCATTCGTAATAACCCACTCATGAATATTTGGTTGTAATATCAAATATTGATTATGAAGAATTTGTACTGGCAAAAGTCGTGAAACAAAAACTTGATTTGTTCTCATGTTAACAGAGAGCAGTAGTTACAAACAATAGAACAAATGTTGCTAGTTTCATGTTTGAAATGGTGAAAACCACTGGCATTTTAATATGGATTTGGTTGACAAAATGTAATGGTCAACACTCAGAAGAATTTTGGGCATTTTTCAGATTGACTGCCTGTTTTTTTGTAAACGATAACATGGGTCTTTGACCTCATCCCCCAAAGGTACATTTTATGCCCTTTTGAAAACAATGAGAAAGTGGTTCCATCCATAAGCATGTATGATTATTTCTTGACTAAGTCTTGATTTTTTCACAATTTATCATATGGTCAGTGTATTTGAAGTACCAGAAGTCTTCATATGGCATATTGTTTGTTTTGACTGTCAAATTTGGCCATGTGGCCAATGGCCAGCAGAAATTTGTCCATGTGGCCAGAAAGAGTTGCAACCCTGAATAGAGCCTATTACAAATACATGTTTACAATTCCTCTCTTCTCCAGAGCATTACGGAATGCCAATGGCATAGACACAGTGATCACCATCTCAAAGGCTGGCCACAAATATCCACCAGCAGTCATCAGGGGAGCCATTCAGGTAAACAAGACCTAGTGTTGAACCGGTTCTCAGTATTCAATATTGGTATTGGCTGACATTACCCATTTTTGTCATGTATCAGTATGGCTAAAATTTACCTAAAATGCTGTGATATTTCTTGTTCTATACTTCATTAATATGGTACATTTCTGTACTTTAATGTTTGACTTTAAAGTTCCAGTGTTTTGCCCCACAAAAGTGACACAACTCTTAGTGATTGTGCCCAAAAGCCTATAGTTTAAGTGATTGTGCCCAATAGCCTATAGTTTAATATGCAGTATGCCTGTTTCTCAAATATCGGTATCAGATCCACATCGACTGAAATTGAGAATTGAAATATTAGCATCAGTAATATCGCCTGTTAGCAGTATAGGTACAACACTAAACAAGACCTGCACCTTGCCCCAAGGGTGCCTCGGAGGCAGTTGTGGCAAAGGGTAACCTCATTATCCCCATGTTTAAGCAACTCCACAATTGGATGCAGTTTAAAGTCCTACCCAGTACAGATGATTTAAATAAAACTTAAATATGGCCGGGTGACTGCATACTACAGTGAAGCCTTGATAGCAACATGGTGGCATTAATTGTGCATGGTTGATTTTGCTCAGGTCCTGCATACGCTGTGGGCATTCAGAGATCTCCGTACCTACTACAGATCAGACGGCTATGATGAGAAAGACTTCTTGACAGGAGTGTGGACGGTTAAGAGGACTTCTGGTCAAGGGAAGTCGCCCTCTGCCAACAACACCAGCAGTCACCCTGTTACATCAACAGATGCTTCCAACTGTAAGTAGAAAAGTGTGGCTGACACCGGTGCAAGATCTGTGTTTGTGGAGGGAGATGGGGGTCAGAATGTACAGGATTTAATGTACCCCAGTTCTGACCATGGTTATCTATGGTTCTGGCTAATTCAATTTATAAGGACTCATTTGGCAACCATGGACTGCTTAAAATGTTCATTTTAAGGATTGCATACTACAGAGTGATGTTGTCTGGGGAGAGGGTGAGAGAGAATGGGGGTAAGTGCAGGGGAGAGAGGAGAGGTTTATGGCTTGAAAGCAACCTTGAAAATGTGTAATGTGCTAATATTTAGTGGGTCATTTTCAAGCCTGTGAAAGGGCTTCAGTTTTGTTATTTTGTATTATGAATCTGGAGAAGTGTTTGAATACATGTGAGGAGTGCCGGCTTAGAACATTGTGGTGGGGTTTTGGGGATTCGAGGAGATCGGCAAGTGCCAATTTTAATTGTGAGGGTTAATCTGTTACAGTTTGTGTATAATTAAAGTGCTACACTTTAATTAACCCCTATGGAAGTTTTTAAAATTCTTTTTTGATGCATTTTGGTGATCAACATTTTTTCTTATCATACTGGATGTATTTAAAATAGGAATTACGAAAGTCTGATTTGAGGATAACTTATCTTTAGTTGTTAGTTAATTATTATAATTTATGTTTGGTATTTAACTATTCTGCTGACAAGTTGCTGTGGCTGGTGAATGAAGAATTAATTGCATGGCTTGTTTATTTCTCATAGAAATTTAACAAATTTTTATACTTTTTTTTGGAATTTGCAGTGATAAGTTTTTATGAGCTTGTCTAACTGTGATTAATTCCCCATTACCCAAGTGTGCAGTACCCCCGCAGTGGCAATAGAAATGTATGGTACACAGAATTTTGATCAAACTTGACAAAAAGACAAAAAGTTTTTAGAAATGAACATAGGAAGGCATTACATCAAAATTGGTGCTTATAAGGGCACACCTTTTGGAAAATGATGAAGAATGGAAGATGTGATGTGTAGGGACCTTTTTAGAATCCCAAAGGTGCTGGTGTTAAACATCAGGCTTCTTCAGAATGATACATCTGAACAAGATGGGAATGTCTAGAGGAGTAGCATTCAAAGGTAAATTACTCTTATGTGATATAGATTATACAAAGTCCAACCAACCAGAGGTCCTCGCAGCTCCCCTGCCCGTTGATAACTTCTCTTCAGAGACATTGGACAGCAGACGGTCAGACTACCAGCAAAAGAGTGGCACCATGGATAGGGGTTACGACGAGAGGGATAGGGGTTACGAAGAAAGGTCACTTGATAGAGATTATGGCTACCAGCATCAAGGTATGTTTAAGGGCACTTGTAGCAAAGGCAGAGTATCAAGTTTCATTTTTCCCAGTTTTTTGTAGTTTTGATAGCTTTCCTAGATTTAACTCAAGTAGGCAATTAAATTCAACCTTTGTCATTAGGAATGTGTTTCTCAGACTTTTTGCTACTGTGACTTACCCTTTGGAGGCCAATCCTGAAGCAAGCAAAACTATTCTGGACATGTAAGGAATGAAGAATAACAAGTGTCAAGTTGTGCCAAGAACGCTTCAATACGAAAGCTATGTCAAGAAATCAGAGCCATTTATTGTTGCATTCAGGTTTTATAGCCAGCTTTGGAAAATTGCTTATTTTGACCTTTTTTGATGGTTGACCTTTGACCTATCATGCTGAGGGTATGTCAGGCACAAGTTCCAAGGACATGTCATTTGACCATCTGAGCCTTTTGACCAAATTTTAGGCATATTTGGTCACATGACCAGGAAACAGGACCTTCCAGAGGTAAACGTGTGCACTTTTCAGTGGTAAACGAAGCACAATATCTCATTCCCCACATACTACATATGTGGGGATGAGATAATAAGTTGACAACTTGTAGTGGGGAAAATGTCAAACTTTTTAAATGCTGATTACTTCAAAAGATTGCTCCACAGTTCTGGAATCTCTGTGTTGTAAACTTTTAACCAAGGGAGTTAGTTGCTTATCCATAACAATCCACTTTTCCCCAACATGACATTCAACCATCAGCTATGCAGGTCTACCATTAGTTTGACCTCTGTCCTCTGTAACAAACCCTCCTTGCCAACCTTTGCCCCCCCTCCCCATTAAAGCTAACTAAATGCTTTCTCAGGGTATAAAAGACTGGTTCAAGCCCAAATTTTTAGGTTACATCATCTCTTGTTTAAGGCAAAACTAACTAACAATCAGAATGTTATTGCACATTCCTCAAAACATTGCAGGCTTCCATTTTGTGTCATTAGTTAGATTGGTATTCTTCATGTTTACTTAGAAGTGTTTTAAGAGATCATGTTTTATCAGAGACTCCTGTTGTCTTGGTTGGGTTGATAGCCATAGGGACCTTGAAACATTCCTACATGCCTGGTATTTGTTTTTTCTTTAAAGGTATGTATTCCTACTGCTGCTGAAGTTATAATTTCTTAAATGCTAATACCTTTAATGTACAATTACTAGTATATGTGTATGGTATTCTTCAAGATAACCTGTAGCATGCATTGATTTGTATACTAACATATCCATTAGAAGAAAAAAGAGGGCTGGGGTGGGGGGTGCAGGGTGACAAGAATTGCTACTAGCCCTTAAAGCTCTTTGATGGTTTGAACATTTCAGAGATTGGTCTGTGTTTGTAGGCTGTTACAGGCCTTTACATTTAAGGCAAGCTATAGCTCGGCAGTGCCTAAGCTCGCCTAAAATGAATTTGAGGCGAGTCATTTACTATTCACCTTGATTATCAAAAAGGTTGTCTACAAGAGCCTGACAAGCTTTCTGTTGCATGTAACATCTAACATCAGTGAAAATTTAGGAAACAGCTCGCCATAGCAACTCTTAGGAGAGCTGTTCCTGCAGGCTGGTCTCTATCAGGCAAAAATCTGAAACTGTTCCAATGAACCAGTGATGCAGGAACATCCATCCATATTTGCTATGGCTTCCCTTGGCAAAATGTAACTCCAATCTAACAGTGTATAATGTTAAGGAATTATCCATTTTTTCATCATTTTGATGATTATATATAGCATGCTCTTTCTCTGACCCCCTATTGGAATTTTCTTTGAGAGATGTGAAAAATGATAATTTGGGCCAAAAAAAGCAAAGAAAAAAAAAGCGTCATGATTGAAATGTTTTGAATAAAGGGTGCTTGTTTCTTTGACCTTTTCCTGCCGAAATAAAATTTTGTATGATTGTGAAAATGATAAAAAATGAATGATTTCTAAGGCGGTCATAGCTTGTAGGTACTGATGGCATGTGTACTAATTCATTAATATATAAGTAGGTATTTAGTGTAGTGTAGTTATGCTGGCTGGATTCATGAGTATGCATGTTTTGCTGTCTTTTTTGCATATTATTCAGATATGCAATTCACAGATCCAGCTGCTTTCATAAGAGACTCCTATTCCACTCATAGTAGTGAAGGTATGGTAAAGACCTTATGAATATTCACCAGATTCTTTCGTCTCATGTTGCACTTTACTCAGGGGACCATTTTTGACCTTGGTGCATTCATCTTTGTTTTGTACAAGTCATCTTATTTCCTTGAGGTCCCCTGGTTTGTTCTTTTCACCATTTTGTTTTTTCTCACAAGTTAAACTTAACCCTTCATGGAATGAGCATCAACCTACTAACCTTAGGAAAAATCTCCCTCCCCTTATCAAAACTTGCCTACCCCTTCACTTCACTATTACAATAAGTTTGCTACATAAGTATCGAATAATGTGGTGTTCAACTGTTGTATCCTCTCCTTGACTTAACCCTTATGATACGTTTGCTACCCAAGAAAGAGAATAATGGAAAAATTTTGCAAAAGGAATTACTTTACACCCTAGTTATTCAATTGCATGGGACTTGGAGGCTTATTATAGAACTGGTGGCACTGAACAATTAAATACCAACATTCTGGTTATTCACTGACATGTGTGTGTCTTCCCATTTGATCACAATTTGTACCTCCTCTCCCTCACCCCCCCCCCCCCTCCACCAAACCCACCCCCAGTCCCTCACCCCCTCCACCAAAGCTACTTATGTCAGTGGAGGCCATTTAAATCATTGTGTTAATCTCTCCTACACAGCTTTTTAAATCCCTTCCCAGCATGCTGTGTTCTAACCTACTCTTTCACCAACATAAACATTTTCCACACAACATTCCCTCCTGTGATTCCACATTGCTTTTGAAAGAAAATGCAACTGTGTTACATTCTACACTGTTTAATTTTCTAATATTCTTTGATTTAATTGTTGTATACCTGTCTTTAAATTAAATTGTTTCAATACTTGGTTGTTTTTTTTTTTTTTTTCTATTCGCATGCTGTGAAAACAAAGAACTATGTTCTGTGTAGGATATGTTTCACATCATGGAGTCTGCATGCAGTCTTTCTTTTCTCATGCACAGTACATGAGAGCATGCCGTCTTCACTTTTGTGTTCTATTCAGGTCTAGTAACTTTCTTGTTCTGGACACATCTCCATGCTTTGCATGATGTCAAAGTCTCGTTCACATTTACACACACATGTACTGTTGGCATGCGCCATAGACACTTTTCACCGACATCACTGCGTCATGTCTTTGTTTGTAATGGACTTTTTGAATGTGGGGCATTCATTGTATCCATGAGTCCGCTCTGCACAGGTGTCATGCAGACACTAGACACACAAGCTGTAATGGCCTACATAGCAATCGGATGCCGCCGTAATGGCCTACATAGTGATCAGACGCACGTTTTGTCACAGTATGTTATTGTGCACATTTCCTTTGCATCACAGATTGAGCACAAAAAGAATGAATTTGTAAATAAATGAGTTTTGTCCTTTGCACTGACACAGAGTGAACAAATCCTTGTTCAGTCTATATATTCCCTGTGTACACTTCCAGTAGTTTTCTGCCTATCCGGGCGGTATGTGTCGGTGTCGCTGTTTGCGAGATATATAGTCAAAATATGCACAACTTATCCATTTTCTGTTTTTCATGCAAATATATCCAACGATTACAAATGAACTTTCATTTATACTGTCCAAAAATTTTCACCCTTTTTTGTTTTTAGAAAGTAAAGCTTTGTTTCTAGCAATTGAGAATGTACATGTACCCACAATGCTTATGGAGTTCTTGGATATTTTATATTGAGAGGAACATTTGGTGCATGTTGCCCAAAATGTATTTCTGTGTCTTTTGACTTTGCTTTGTTCCCGCCTTCCTCATTGAAATTCCCTGTTTTTCTCACTTCCCACCCCTCAAAGAAGAAACAATATTCAAGTATAGTGGATTCCTCCTATTCTTTAGGTGTGCTTGACAGACAAGATCCTCAAGAAGAAATTCCTATGAGAGACCTCCACATTTCATCTTATCCAGACCAAGCATCAGATGTCGGGTCCCTCAGCCGATCACGACCCCCTGTAGGTGGGGTCCCAGTCTATGGCAGGGTAAGTTTTAGGCTATCACGTAATCAGGGAATTAGAAATGTGGAGTGACATAAACTAAGCAGAGGATGATTCATTGACATGGGAAGACCATGTACAGGGGGAGGGTGTGGGGGAGTGGTTTGGGAGGGTGTGTGGGGGGAGGGGAGTTTGGGATCAAAGCGGAAATGTCATAATCGTGTCTGCCTATGTAGGGTCACTCTTGATGGTTGCTATTCAAGTGAAACATGAACAGTGGAAAAGAAGTACAGCTTATTGTATAATACCTTATTTTAATACATCTCCCACATTTCTGTCTCTTTTCCTCAAATTTTAGGCTCCGGAGCCCCAGGTAGAGAGCAGAGCACTAGATCATGATGACTACCGCCAAGAACAAGCTCGTTCTCCCTCTCATGAGTCCAACTATGCATCTGACTATGGCAGAACAGACAGTTACAGGCATGATGATTATAGCCAAAGGGATGACTACAGCCACCAAGATGGGTATGCACCTCAGGATGGGTACGCACCTCAAGATGGCTATGCTCCTGAAGAGGACTTGTCAAGACAAGGTAGCTACCACCCGGATGACTATAGGGATGGTGAAGGTGACAGACGAGAAGATTATTCTTCAGCGTACAGTGGTGCTCAGGTGGATGAGTTTTTGAGTTTCCAGGGTGACGTAGGACCTGGGGGAGACAACTATGGACACATTGCAGATTATGGTCAAGACGACTACAACCAGCCGTCAGGCAATTATTCAGTTCGCATTAATGCCGATTCAGGAATGCCTAATGATCCCAGTAGTGACTCCTGGGTTTGAGTTCAGACAGGAGGGGACATGTGACAGATGGTGACACAGAAGGTCATCCCCAGGGTCACACTCCCTAGGGGGTTGTCTGAGTCTCTCTGTGAGATTGTGATTTAGTGAGTGTGCTCAGCAAAAACTTTTTGTTGAAAGGCACAGATGGTGACACATATGCAATGAACTGTAGGTAGGAATAGTTTAAGTTGCTGCAACATGTATGCGAATGTATTCATGAGTGTCAGGTATTCATGCATATTCATGCAATCATGAATGCTTAGTGAATATGTCTTCATGATTGGTTATATTTCTTCACATTTGCACATTTACAGAATGAACTGCAGGGGAAGTATCTCAAGTTTGAGGGTGTCATGCAAACATAATGTAATACTAATAAATTTGATCACAGCAGAGTGTTTCAGATTTAAAAAAAAAAAAAATAAAAAAAAAAATAAAACATGATCATTGACTGACAAAGTAGAAATGGGAATACTTCCCCACATTTAGTGGTTAAAAATCTGTTAGGTAGCTGCCGTTATTCAATACGCACCATATTCAAATAACCTACACTAAAATATCAATTATAACAAAACTCAGTAATGGTCTTCTATTTATCCCTCTGGCCTTTTAATCTAGTAAGATCTTGATGTGGAAGTTTTTCCCAAGAGTGTCGTAGAAGAATTTAAGTTGGCATCGATTTATGGATGCAGGTAGCCATATTATGTACAAAACGGTTTTGCTTATTAACATGTTCTTCTGAACCAATGGTTTCTGTGATGTACAATCTGTCTTGTGGTAGTGTCAACATTTGTAAAGTTACTCCCAGGGATGTCATTCATAGAATGTTTTTCCACTCTCTGAGCCCTGGGGACATGTATCCCTCATCTGTCCAAGGGTAGATATGCATCAGTGATGTGTCATGAAAGGAACTGCATGGCTGATACTCAGCCAAGGAAATATCGTAAAAGAATTTTATGGAGTTGGCCATGGATGCTGTGACACGCAGAATATGTGACAAAAAATCCTTAAAAGCTGAAAAAGAATTAAAAATAATGTAAATTTGGTTAAAATAAACATAAATTTCCTTCCTTAAGTCTGCCTGTAAAATATGAAAAAGAAGTAATTCTTGCAAACTCTTTTGACACTGGCACAAAGGTTTTGCTAGCTGCTCAATTTTTGCTTGAAAAATAGAAAATTTTCAATTTGTTTGTAGTATTTTTCAAATGGGTTAGGCAGATACCTAAAATGGTGAGATAATGAACTGCTCATAAATGTAGGGTCCACGGTCCATTGGATTGTGCAGAATGCAGCTTTCAGATTTCATTGAAAATACTTTTGTGCTGGGTTGTGTATAAACCTGTACCCTAACAAAGCCACTCTAAGAGAAGAGAACATTTAATACTTTTTCTCAATAAATACAAAGCAGTTTTCTGGTATTTCAGCTTCTAAGGCAGCAAGTCTTTGCTGCAAGGTATACTTTTTACTTGAATTTCTTAAGTTAAATTTTGAGACACTTCTTCAAACTCTAGCCTAAGCTGACTTGAAGCAGAAAGCAGGGCATCTTATAATGCTTCTTTATGCATAGGCACATGCATGTGGCCTTGTGTCCCATCCATATCACTGCTGTCCGTAAACAGCCGTCGTTGTTGTCAGAAGTCATATTACTAGCCTAACAAACATACTACACAATGTATGAAAATCACAAAATTTGAACATGGCTTTGTTAGGTGTCTATAAACCTTAAGATGTTCCATTTCAAAGTCCATTCAGCAATACCATAGTTGTATGTCAATTCTGATTTCTTTTAGAGCAAGTAGAATGAAGTTTCAGTCCGTGCGTGTCTTTAGGATGACACAAGGGATACTGTAGCTTAAGAAGCATTGTGTTAAGTAGTGTAGGTAGTCATTTAAGACATCTGGTAATCCCGGATAAAATTTCCTGTAATCTTCAGACATATCTTAAAGAGAACAAAAGAGAAAACACATCAGTGATAGTTTCCTCATCTTGAAAGAATGTTTACCTGTCACAACTGTTTTCTTTAATCTTTATTTTTTTTTAAATGGATTAGAATTGTTCCTGTTTTGTGATCATGATGGAGTCTGGTTGCCATCAAAGTTACTTGCAGGAAATTAAGTTTTCATTAGAATCCTTGACGACTTTTCAAATGATAATGAGAAAACTTTTTAAGGAACACTTACATGAAATTACAGATGCTCTAAAAAGTCAGTGAGGTTTAACTAACAGAGGGCAGCATACTGCTTTATCCAGTCTAAAAATAGAACTGTGACTTGTGATGGAAGTAGGTACTAAACCTAATAAAGTTAATTCAAAATATTCATCTTGTCTAGAATTTGCCTTCGGTATTCATTATGCCAGCATTGTAAAAGTTTGTAAATATTCCAAGTCCGTTCGTTGGTGTTTCAGGTTTTCGATGTATTCATTTCTTTATTCATTAAACATTTTATATTTTTGGACAAAATAGTACTGAAATGTTAGCTGCTATGTATTCATAGGGAACCAATGTCTTCCCTTGATTAGGCTGGGGGTAAGAAACTGCTAGCCACAATTTGATTTTGCCTGTGATGGCACCGTTTAAGGGCATTTTTATGATCACTTTATGTGAAGTCATGGTCCAAGGAATTGGGAATTGTTATTGTATCAGTTAGGGCCTTTTTTGTGTGCATCTTGTGTGATGTTGCCAAGGAAAGGGGAGAGTGAGGAAGAGAGAAGGGAATTGAGGTGGTGGGGAGGGAAGAGGAGGGGGGAGGAAGAGAAAGGAGTTAGAAGGCATGATAAAATGGAAGATTCAGAGTAAGAGGTTTATTATACCGAAAGGTTCAGACAAGAATGTTACACTGGGTAGGGTTGCAGATTGGTAACTTCGGGAGGATTGAAATCCTGGCAAAGCGAGCCATTGGTTCAAGAATTTTTAATTTCTTTTGTAGGTCACTGCCATCCTTTGCAAAAAAAAATTCAAACTGCCTTTGTAAATAACATATAAAATGGAGGTTATTGTACGTCTAATCCCTAGGAGAGTCAGTAAAAACTTACCTCTGTGTTTTTTGGCCTAGGTAACCTTACGCTGGTTTCGTGTAAAGAAAGCCTCTGTTTTATAAAGTTTGCAAATAAATTGATTCATACAAGATTGTTTTTGTGGTGTACGGTGTAGTCTGTGTGACACATGGTTTATGATAGGTATAATTGTGTCAGCCTGTGTGGGGATGGGAAGAAAACCTTAAACTACTGCCAAATGGAGTAATGACTGTGAAGAGCCAAGAGACTTAATGAAAAGCATCTCAGACAGCCCTGTCATAGCACATGTGAGACCTTTGCTCAAGATGATATCCAATATTGTTTAAAGGTCCCTGGTAGGAGTACTTCCCTAGGTCCCTTGAGAATATTCGGACATTTTGATCCTCTACATGAAGTCTGGTCTCATGTCAACATAAATTTGGAATGGGAAAGCTAGTTTGTCATCAGAATCCAAACCAGCTTTGTTTTTGACCTTGCAAGGATTTCTCACACAAGCAGGCTTTCCTCCTTTGCAAGATTCTACAACATACAGTAGTATTTTACACAAGACTCAGGCTGTAGTAGTAGGGCTGATGTGCCACAAGATATGTTGACAAGGAAAGGTTACATCTTTAAAAGGGTTTACTAGATACATGGAATCAAAGGGGGCTCTTGTGCTTTGGAAATACATGTGTGCTGAATGCTTTACAATGTTGGTGTTTCTTTTGTAGAACTTGCTGACTGGAGTAGTAGGTGGGGGGAGTTTTCCACAATCATTTCTCTTTTAGTATCATCAAAATGGGTGGCAGTCATGCTACCACACATCTTAGAACACTGCAAGGGTGGGAAAGACAAATTTTCAATCACTTGGGCCAATGGGAAGACACCTAGTTCATTGCACCATGCTATACTTTTGTCATTACAAATTTTGTGGGCTTGAAAAACAACTTTCAAAGGAAGAAACATTTGAAAACACCTTTGAATAAACAAAAAGAAGACAAAGGCACTGAAGTTTCTCAAAATCTCATTTTGTAATTTCAATATCAATATATACAAAGCTATTAATATCAAAACATCAATTTTATCAATTTAATGTTAAGTGAATTAATTTCAAGAATGAGATTAATATCAAAACATCAATTTTATCAATTTAACGTTAATCAAGTGAATTAATTTCAAGGATGCAAAAGATTATTTAATATGAGCGTACACCATGCAAACCTGTAGTAAATATTTGCACTTAGGGTTAGGCACTTTTATATATACCTGGTACTATAGAAAATGCACCTGTGCTGATACTGTCTGGAAGTTAGGAAGTAGTTTCAATATAAGTTAGGAAGTAGCTCCAATATAAAGTGTTGTAATCCTAACTAACCTGGCCCTGTTTCATAAAAGGATACCCTCAATCTTGTTGAATTTCAATAGGACTATTGTTTTGTAGATCAAACTTACAATTGATAATAAATCTAGTTTATGAAATAGAGCCAAGCTCATGAAAAAAGACACATAGGCCTATGCAGATACATAGTGTGTTCATCACCCCTAATACCACTTTACAGCAAGTGGCAGACCAGAGCAGTGTATAGGGAATTGAGGGTTACAACTTTCTTGACTTCAGTAATTACTCAACCTGAGGCACCAATGTTACGCTCGGGTTGGCCGGGCAGGGGCGTAGCTAGGATGAAGTTTTTAGGGGGTTATCAAATGAGGGGTTACAGCATTGATTGCTGTCCTTAATTCTTGCACATTTTATTAGGATGCATACAATTTCTGTTGGGGGCCTAGCAACATCTGGGCCCCCAGGCTTGTGGTCGGGTGTAACTTCAACCTACGTGCTGCGTACCACAATCTGGTGAGAATAAATTTGAGTAACCCCAGAGGCCACAAGTACTTATCAGCCTCACTAAACTGTGATCAGATTCAATCTACTAGCTTGGTGGAAAGGGAAACTAATTGACCAGACAGGGATTGACACAGTCTGGCTATCATTTAAAGAGGAGTGAAATCAGGTTTCTGCTGTAACAGTGGTAGCTAGGGAATGTACACATTATCCCCATACAAACAGGTCAATGCATAAATTGTCATTTGACTCAATACTCACACAATCAAGCAGGCACTGTTCTAAAAACAACATTCCACTCCATCTTAATTGTGATTTCTCATGCAATAGTCCTATGTACATCAAACTTAAGGTAGAATACAACTCTCTAAGAGAGGGCTCAGGCTAATTTCAGGTGAACAGCATTCACTGAATTACACAAAATACTCCCTTTTTAGAATTTGGAGAGAACCTGACTTAATACCAGCCTGGTGCAATCATGTATTGATGACAAGCCTCATGGGAGGGGGAGGCATAACACTGCCCATATGTTCTCCATAGGGAGGGGTGGGGACAACTCGCTTTGAATAAATTCTGTGACTGCTTCTACGTACTAAAAGTGTATAAATGCTACAATCAATTATTTATTGCAAGACAAGAGTGGCTCTCAAAAATTGGGTACCATACTTAGTTCCATGGACCCACATACTAGGCTTAAAGAAATACAGATTTCAGAGGCTTAATTTCTCATCTCTAGCACAAGACTCCTTATAATAAAATAATACAGATTTCAGAGGCTTTATTTTCCACCTCTAGCACTGGACTACTACACCACCTACTAGAGACCCTTTAGCCAAATAGCTTGCCGTGAACAGGGAACTGTATCTTGTATTAGAAAAGTGAACCTAAGTGTGGTTAGTACTGATCACTCACATGCTACTTATAGTGGTCCCTGACCATGGTACATTCTGCATACTAAAAGAGCGCCATCTCTATAATGATGATATACATTCTGCAGCAATACTGCAAGCTCAATGGTTTTGGCAAGATTTGTTCATGTACAGATTCTAACACATAATTATGAAACATTTGTTGACAAGATCAGAGGGAGTTGTTTTTGGTAAAAAATAATCTTCTTCCCTTACTCAAGGAATGAGTTTCTCAAATAAAACTACAAGACTTCTCTTCCAATGGGGAGCATACATTAATGGTCTTTTTAAGCTACTCCAATCATGTTTTATCACACCATCACATTCTTTCACTCAACAATTCATAGTTTTGCTCCTAGTATCATGTTTGTTTCCTGTACATTCCTTTTATCACCTAAAAAACCTTCCATCGATTTCCCAATTCTAGATTTATTTTATTTTCTGTTCCTTAAAAATATATAATTGTTCCTTAAATATTTAAAGGGTAATACTTGAATTAGGGGGTATATTTTGCACCTCTTTTCCAAATTTGTTATCAATCTTATTTTGCATAAATCCTTTCATTTTTCAGACACCTTGCCTCACTTCTATCAATAAAACTATTGAACAATTTTAGGTCAATAATACAATACATTTACTCCTCTTCTTTACAACTTATTACTGTTTTCTTCCAAAAGTAGTTGGCATTAAATTTTCTCCAAACTCTTTTTCCTTGACATTGCAATCCTACTAAGCTTCTGTTCCTATTTACCTGAAACTACTTGAAGCCTATTGCTTCACACCCATGACGAACATTTTTAACCTCCCATTATCACATTTGAAATCAACCACTTTGATAAAATACATCACAGACGTACATTACCAATTTTTTTCCATTTAAAGACAAAAACATATTTTAGTCTTCTTCATTGCAGCATAAAGTTCTTCTAAAAACGATTTGCACGAAATCTCAAAATTCTTTCTCTCCATTTTCCGACTCTAAAATACATTTATTCCTTGTGTCTTAATACAATTATTTGGAGGGTATTATTTCACACCAAGGGGAAACATTTTGTGGTTGTCATTCCTACATTTATAATCAACCGCTTTTCCAAAATGTGAACAACGCAGAGATACGCTGCTGTGTTTCTTCCGATGAAGTTCCCTTTTAGGGTCAGCGATACATTTTACTCTCAGAGTTTGATGTAACCTCTTCTCAGACAAGGTTTTCCGGCAACATTTACATCTGTCATAATTAAAGTCAATACATCTCTTCTTACATCCTGTCTTACTTTTCCTCACAGGCTTATTGAACCTTTTCAAGTTGTCAAACTTGGAAGCACTGTCCCAGTTCTCTTTTTCAAATGATGCTCCTGGAATCCTTGGTACACCTCCTTTAATTCCTTGTGAAGCCAGATTTACAGACCATTCCTGCTGTTCTTGGCACAATCTATCAATTATCTCATCTTCTTCACCATCCTGGTGGTTAACGGACCCCTTCCTATCCTTACTAACACCAACCTTTCCCTCATCATCATGCGCATCTTGATTCTCCTTGTCAAGGTTATCCATGATTTTATCATCATCCCTGTCATACATGCTCTCTCCATCGCCTGGGACACCTGCAACACTCAGATGTACTTCACGATAGTCAACATGATCACAGCTGTTTCCATCACCTTGAATGCTATTGTCATGGATACTATCACCATGGAAATCTCTATCATCACCACTGTTATCCTTGTTGTCACCATGATAGCCTGTATTATCATCACTACCCCTATCACCACCATGGTCACTGGTGCTGCCTTGGTCATTGCATCGACTACTGCCGATGCCACCATCGACATCATCATCCTTCACTGGGCCACAATGATCATGGTCTGACATATCACCATCATGTCCTGACCCAGCGTTCCCTGAAAAACAAACCAAAAAAAAAGAAAATGACCAAAAACAAAATTACCTAATTGGAGGTTACTGATCAAATCAGAAGACCTTAATACTTCAAGATACAGAAAGCAGATATATAAGTCTGCAAATCTTGAAAGTGTAGTCTCTCTCCTGCAATCCTGTAATCTAAAACTGCTAAAATATTTAATATGGCTTTTTTCCTTGGACATTGTCCTAGCAGACTGGATGCTAAGCTTACCCCACCAAATCTATAATAGTGATGGATTTCCTGATGAATGGGAAAAGTCCAGTAGCTTTACACTACTGAGTGGCTTCCTTTACAAACCGTTTCACTATAATCCTGAGTGATCACATCACATACTATGTAGAATGCAATTTGGATTGCTAGGAGACAAAGAAGCAGATTTTCAGAAAGACCACAGCTGATAGTGTTTTTGTATAAATTTTTCCTTTTTAAAATGATTATACACAAGCTAAAATAAATGCATACTTTTATGCTTTGAACTGATTACAAAAAGCAGATCAAACAGATTTCTACCAGAATATCCCTCTGAATTTAAAAACTCGAGAAAAATCCTGACAATATGAATTTCAGTGAAACTTTTATGTCCAGTTTATACACAAAAATGAAAAGCTTATCCAGAACTGCATCTTATTTGCTGTGTGGGCTTATCAAATTGCTACACAAATGACAAGATATTTAGTTGTTTGCTGTACACATAACCTAAGGATTTCACAGGTTTTACCTTTCAGGACCACACACATGTACCCTACCCTCACCCAGCACCAACCGCTTTGTACAGTGTGGTAATGAATATGAGAATGGGATTTCAGTCTTCCTTTTCTATAAGAAATCACATTCCTACAAAAATGTGTTAATAACACAATATTTGTTTTGAATTCAATAATGTTAATTCTTTTATTTGACACCAAAATATTTTGTATGCTAATTACCTCTCATAAAGTCTGGGGCCAGACAAAAGCCTTGGCCGAAACCCCTTGTAGCTACAGGCTGTACTGTGCATACACCGTACAGTTAGCCTATTAGTTAAGCCTTAGCCTACTTTCAGCGCATGTTATCTTGAACCATGTCAAAAACAACAACCACCATACCATACATCATACAACAGCTAAATTTGTGCTCTATACAATGAATGTAGACTCCGAAGTTGACAGCGCTATGCATATATTCATTTTCTTTAGAGAATAATGTCTGGTTGCCAAAACACAATCTGCTATTTGCCAATGTCACCAAATGGCGATGGTGGTCCGGAAAGGGTTAATGGTTACTGAACTAATAAAACTTAAAACTGCTAGGCAAACTTGGACATTACATTATTCCCTTAACAATTACATAAAACTGATGGAACATAGTAAACTTCATAAAAGCATTAAAGAGTGTATACTAACCAGAGGAAAATTTAAGGGGGTTAACACAGCAAATGCATTAGTTTGAAATTTCATCACTTATACAGCCAAGAGGCAAGACAGACTTTTACATATGACAAAAATCTTTTAAGTTAAAGTGAATTGGAATTCCCCCCACCCAAACCAGGGAGTTGGCAGTTGCAAGCAGCTCCCTGCCCAAACATACTTAGGAATAGCCCTAGAATTCTAAATACAGTTGATAACTGCACTTTGATCGACATTCATTCAAACAATACAGTGTCACTCTAGTTGGTAAACAATGGCTTGTACAGCCAGTTGTGTTCCCAATAAGGCTAACACATACTGTGTTTGACAATATTGCCTCCATCAATTTGAAGTCAGTGCAGGCAGTGCAGGCTCTATCTTAGAGATGTACTAGACAGGAGGTTCAGTTTACATTGGAGGAGGAGCTAGAAGTTAACTTAGTAGGGAGAACTGTTACTGTCTGGGGTGAAATTAGAGAGCCTTTAAATCCCACTGCTGCTACCATTCTACAGTTGCCACCAATGTCAATAATATAGCCATGTAAGTTACCTGAAGTGGGGGGTTCTTTATCCTTCTCTTCACCACCTTGGTCACTATCCTGCATCCCATCCTCACTGTCATGTTCTAGTTTGATGAGAATCTCCCCATCTTCTGTAAGGAAAAAGAAATATGATACGAGAGTTATCACCATGTTCCTCATTATTCGATTAAGTGACTGAAATGACCTTTCTCTAATGACAGGAAAGAGGCTGTTTTAAGTTTCTCAGCTAAATCTATTAATAAAGCTGCATTTTCTCCCAGGACAGGCAACAAACTTATTATTCATAGTTCTTAACAGAGAACTCACTTCTTTTTATTTTCCCATGTTGATATCTAGCCCATTCCTTACAGATCTGGTGTTACAGCTAAGCTTATCACCCCAATAAGGATTAAAAACACTCCTAGTATCATGTACTTGGCAGTTTAACGATCCCTCATAACAAACAAAAATTTGAAAAGCTTAATTTTCCTTTGATGCCAAAATGGTATGATCTTCAGCATGCCAGTTCTGAAGAGTGAGGAATTTCCAAATTTCTTTATGACATAAGTGGACATTTGAGGATAGTTGTGTCTCACAGACATCACACAGTACAACACATAGTGTAAAACAGTGTGACAAACGGTGTGACACGAGCCATTTTAATTATGTTGTAACCCACAAAGTGGCTTCAGAATCCTAAGTACTCATAGAAAGTTTGTTGATACCTTAAAGCTTGAACTGTGTAACTACCATTTACCGATGAAAGCTATCCAACAAGCATATGCATTAAACATCGCCTGGCCTTCAACTCAATACGTTGAGTCACATTTGAAACTGCTGCAAGTTGGGACCATTTAAATAGCAAAATAGTAGCTTCTGGCCCAAATCCTGCTTTTCCTTATTTGGCAAGGACTCAGAAGTCCTGATTATTAAGTTTCATTGCTTCAATCTAAGTCATGTGATACAAGTGCGACAGGATGCTAAGGAAAAACTAAATCATTCTAAACAGAAATTGCCTTCTGATGAACAGGCATAGTTCATGATTAATTCTTTCCCCTATTGAGGGTCTGTCCTCTTCTCTCTTTGCTTGGATGAACAACATCAACAAACACCAGCTAAGAAGTTGACCACACCGGCTTAGAAGTTGACCACACCGGCTCTCATACATGAGTACATTTGCAGTACAAACACAGACCCACATCTCTGAGTGGATCAACTCTCTCACTGTTTGCCTTGTGATCTCTTGGAGCATGCTTGAATGACTTAAGCAGGAAGTCGAGTAAAATTTAATCTCCCCACCTACTCTTTCCTTTGCTGGGTTGTCGAGTGAAATTCCTAATAGGGAGGGAAATGCATAACGTTTGCCCTTTAACAGAGTTTTAGCTGGGTGGTGCCAAGGGAGGTGTGATTACTGGCAACTAGGTTTGGGTGAGTTTACCAACTCTACTTCAGAGTTATGACTCCTGACCTGGAGTCATGTAGTGACTTCACTTTTCATGATATGGTGACTGTAAATTTGTGCCCGACACTAATAGCCTGTAATGCCCACCAGCGTTTGCTACTAACTTAACCATTACATACAGTAAATGTAAAAATTTGCTCTCGCTTTGAAGAACCTTGCTTTGGCAGTATTTACAAGTCTGCTATTTACAGTACCAATAAATCAAGAGTGTTCCCAATCTTTTCAACTTTTGAACAACTTGATATGCTCTACTCAAGTTCTTTACCTGCAGCCCACATGATGAACTCACCTTAAAATGTCTAGTTGAGTTCCTTCCTTGCTCAATTAACATTCTTCTATTAGGAAGACAATAATAACCCATGGACTGATATTAAATCCAGCTCCAGGAAACCCTAGCCAGCTGACTGACACACCGGAAATACTTTCAAAGAGAAAGTAGCCAGGTGCCAGGATGAATTTTGTTTACAATCCTGCATAATCCACTGTATCGTTGTTTGCAACCTGAGTGGAACAAACCCTTGGGGTAGTGATAATAAATAACCTCCGACAATGGGGTGGAAATGTGATATACCACACTTGAACAAAAGGAAAGTGAGGTTCAGAAATCAACATTTTAAGCATCTTCGATGCAGCATGCACCACTGATACTGTTCTAGCTATATCCCTGCCCTTAAGTATTACCATCAAGACGACAGTTCCTTTAAGGCTCCAGCAGAAACATAGCCACTGACTCGGGGATTCCTGGAACAGGATCAATTACCACTTGCAGCACACGAGT
Source organism: Holothuria leucospilota (assembly GCA_029531755.1). Classification (NCBI taxonomy): domain Eukaryota; kingdom Metazoa; phylum Echinodermata; class Holothuroidea; order Aspidochirotida; family Holothuriidae; genus Holothuria; species Holothuria leucospilota. The sequence goes on from CM055961.1 coordinate 89,839,452, forward strand.
TCCCAAAATATAAACAAAGATATCACACATAACACACAAATAATTGTTCTGCTAGCTAAAGCAAACAATCTTCCAGCTCACTGATGGTAGAAAGTAGGGGATTACAGGGGAGTATTGTCTGGATTGTGGTTTTTGGCTTTATAAGTGGTTTGAAAACTTCTCCAAAGGACTTGTCTGCCTTATGATTCAGCTACCTTTCATTACAAAATCCTTTCATTTTTCTGATAATTGTGCTCAAGTTTTGCCAAAACTAGAAAAAGTCTCTAGCTTCTGGGATAAGAAGCATCACAAAGGATTTGACTTCTTAACTTCTGGGGGCATAAGTAATTAAATTCTTCTATTGAAGAATTCCAAAATATAAGTAGTCTGAAAGTCATAATGTAAATGAAAACCTGGGTTACTGCTGCCTTGGATACTGTTGCCTAGGTTACTTTTACCTTGATTATCTGGCATCTTATCATTGTTATCATTATCTTTCTCCTCATCCTCCTTCTCTCTGAGGAAGATACCATCTGATTGGTCCTCTAGCATCTCATTCTGTCCCTCTTCTTGTTTAGTGGTGTACCCAGTCAGGTAAATGATGCCTGAAAAATAAAAGCACTTCATTAATTTATTATTCCAGAGTATTACAATGTAACCCCCTGGGGTTCTTTCTTTTGTCATAGGTATTTAGTCCAATTTAACTTGAGACTAGCAGTAAATGAAAAAGAATAAATTCAGTACAGGTTTACTGAATGAATCTCTTTAGTAGCCCTGCAAGTGGAGAAGAGGTTGAATCATATTGTTCTACCTTTGTTTAGTAGTGTGATAATGCAATGTATATTTTGCTTAACAAAGTAACCTCTCATCATATACTGTAGCACAGCAGTGTTCGCACTAAGGAATTGAAACTGGGAGGGAATTCCCTCTCTAAAAATTTTTTTGGGCGGGATTTTCAAAATCAAGGCGGGACTTCATCCCTCCCATAAATTTTTTTTGAGCGGGATTTCCGTTGCCATCGCAAAACTACTCCCCATGCTAGAGGTACCACTTGCTGTTAACGGCAGTTAATGCGTGTCACTAGTGCTTCTCTCCAAGTTCAAGGCCTCCCCACACCCCTCCTCCTATGGGGACATCTCTATGTTCCGACGTCCACATATTCCGACGTCTCTATGTTTCGACATCCCTGTATTACGACATCTCTATGTTTCGACAACCCTATGTTCCGACGTCTCTATATTCCCACGTTGTTATGCTTCGACGTCTCAATGTTCCGACAATAGTGTACTTTGGCGCCGACAATAATGTACTGCGGCGCCGATGAGAATGTACTTTGGCGCCGACCAAAATGTACTTTGGCGCCGATGAAAATGTACTTTGGCGCCGACAATAATGTACATTTGGCGCCGAAGTACACTTTTCATCTGCGCTAAAGTAAATTTTTTGTCGGAACATAGAGAAGTTGGTATATAGAGTTGTCGGTATATAGAGGTGTCCAAATATAGATACAAAAGAGAAGTCTCTATATTCCGACGTCTCTATGTTCCGACAAAAAATGTACTTTGGTGCCTATTTGTCGGAACATAGAGATGTCGGAACATAGGGATGTCGAAACATAGAGATGTAACCCCTCCTATACCTCAGGCTCCAATTCGTCACTCGGTGATTTCCTTCTGAAGAATGAGTGAGTATAAATCTGTGAACTTGCAGTTGAAGTGGAAAATATGAATGAACTTCATTGGAGATACACATACGATGAGAAATTAACGAGAGCAATGTACGACGTAATAATGAAGAAAGTACATACTGTACATATTCAATACAACACATGTTAGACTCCACAGTGCACTACAGTCTACAGGTGTGTAACCAAACATACTGTAAACGATACAACATTGCGGTTGCAACCCTGGGACTGCGATTGAATTTCAATCCAATCAGATTCGCTCTTATGTAAATACAACCAGCAGACAGCATATAAGAGCTGCACAGTGAATGGCTAGATTATGATGATATTTGTTGCTACCATAATCAGTGTTCAGCTTGGGAGTTGCCATCCGCTTGCTTGGTAACGATTCTATACTGCAATTTATTGTGCGTATTATAATTGCAATTTCTCTGTACAACCACCGCTGCGGAGAAGTGCACGGGAATTTTGGCTGGATTCGGAACATCAGCTGCCCGCTTAAGATTTATTTATGTGCGGGAGTGGAGAAGGTGTGCGGGATTTTCCCGCATTAGATTTAATTATGTGCGGGATTCGAAAAACAAAAGCGGAATTCCCGCAATCCCGCGCCTTAGTGTGAACACTGTAGCACAGTATATGACATCAGAGGAGGTGGCTACCTCACTGCTTTGTTCTATAGACATACAGTATCTCTGAAAAGTTTAAAGGACCAAACTATGAGCTAATATAAGACTATCTATATTAAAGATACAGTTTATGATAACACTTTTGCAGGCTTACAGCAAATTGCAAGGGGAGGCAGGGGAACCCCCTGTAATTCAAAGGCCATGACCCAAGTGCACGAAAACGAAAAAATACCCTGAATGTTTTGTTTCTTGGAAAATATTCCAATACTACTTTCTGCCTCCTTCACCTGCAATCCTTATCTGGAACAATTGCTGTGAGGTAATCCCCCTCCTGACCCTGCCCCACAGGGAGAACTTTGCAGTTCCTCTATACCCCTGACATCACTGGTTAGTGCAGTCTGAAACCACCTCTTTCAGGATCAAATCTTAGCTATGTGGATTATACAGTAAACCTGGCTTATCCTTACACATCGGACTGAAGGTAGTTTGGATAACAGAAATATTCAGTCAAATGAATGGATTATCAACTATTGCTTCAAGTCAGTTTACTGGGTCCCTATGAAAGAGTGCTGAAATATTTCTCAAATAATTTTGCGACAGGTAGCAAAACTTCAGGAGAAATGCCCCAAAATATTACATTCTTATTTTTTGTGACTGATGATTTGACTTGCAATTTTGTAGACTTCTAAAACCTAGAGATTTGATTCCCGAAATATGTGAATGTGTCTGCTGAATTACCGATACTTTGTGCACACTAAATGTATTCATGTGATAAAGAGAAGTTCTAATAAACTTGAGAGGTATCTAGAGGATGAACCCAGCATAAATTTCTAAAAATATTAGACATGTGCAGAAGACTATCAAAGAGCCATTTGCAATGTTTGGGTAAGGTCTACTGTTGTTATTCTTTGGTATGGAGCTCCCGACCATACTTACTTTTCAGATTCACTACTAACTAAATCAGCACTAGGCCTTGGGCTATCCTGACCTATGTTATAGTGGGATATCAAGCCTATACCGACTCGTGAATTCTTGCTAAAATTTCAATAAAAACACACAAGCTTTTCTCCCAAATTTGACAAACAGTTACAAATCAATGTTTATCACTGTTTCAGTCATGGTAACATCTTTACTGTGGCTGCAAAAGTCCTGACAAAAAATTAATGTAGTTCTGCTGAAATTTCTGTTGAGTTTTGCCCTAAATGCACTGAAAACTTGATGGATGCTACTTTAATTATTTTGATTATAAGTCTGGGAAAACTTAAAATACCACTGCTTTATGTACAGCACAAATTTGACTTTGAATTCCTTACTTCTGCATGATATGCAATGAGCCAAAATGTCCCTAGTTTCTAGACACCAAAAACACCCTCTCCACCAAACTTTGGGGTCTGAGTTGAAAATTATACACGCCTGTAGCCCTCACAACCATATCAAACAATATTTTGTCCCTGTGGCTATGAGAGTAGCCTACTATACAAAGTCCACATGGTTCGATGAAATATTTTGACAGTTACTTCCTGTGATAATTATTGCATCCAGTGGGATGCGTAGGTCATGTGATGACTTTTTTTCATCCAAATCATTGAAAAGACACCATGAAAGCTGAGACTCAAGCATGATGAATTGGTCACGTTAAAATATCCAGTTGAGTTCCTTCCTTGCCCAATTAAACATTTTGTTAGTAGGCAGACAATAATATCTCATGAATTGACACTTAACCCAGCTCCAGGAACCCTAGCCAGTTGATAGACAAACCGGAAACACTTTCAAAGAGGAAATAGCCAGGTGCCTGGATGAGTTTTGTTTACAATCCTGCCTAATCCACTGTGTTATTGTTTGCAACCTGAGTGGAACAGAGCCTTGGTGTAGGGATAAAACTGACCTCAGGCAATGGGGTTGGAAATGTGATATACCACACTTAGGCAATAGAAAAGGGAGGTTTGGAAATCAATATTTTAAGCATCTTCGATTAACAGCAAAAGCAAACACTCAAGCATCATTTTAATCTAAGCTTCCCCTACCTGTTCCCTCTGCTGCAAATGTTATCTTCTCCCCCTCTTCAAAGATAAGATCCAGACACTGCTGATTGGCCACACCTTTCTCTAGTGAACATATCACATGTTCTCTCATGTTAGTTTTTAAAAGTAGACAGGCACTTGGTCTACTTTTTCCTGTTTTAGAATTAGATAAAAAACTACAGAATGTTGTAAAAGGTAGTAGATCTGTTCACAAAATATCCAATAATGAAAGAATGAATTGTAGGTATGTAAATCATGAATGTCCTCTGTAACATAACATCTTCTGGCTCCTGATGAAAAGGAAGGCTACAGTATCTTGCTCTTTACATAAAAATTGATTATCAATGTAAATTTACTGTAGGAGGTGGGGTGTGGTCTGTCCAAGGCACCAGCCAGGGAGAAGGCCATGCCAGAAATAACAAACATTCAAAATAATACAAATTTTTGAAGATATACAGTATATCCACTTCAAATTTTTCCAAAGATGGCAACATTTTGCACGTAATAAAAAATCCACCCTCCTCTTACTTTGTATATTAGTCTCTTAAGTCTGCATTCACAATACATTTAATGACAAAGAGGAACGGGTACCTGGTGACACCGTTCAAGGTACACCAGTTTTCTCAAAGATTTACCAAATGATTTATTCATAGTCTAGAGCACAGCTTTACCACTGGCAGCCTGCAGGCCATTTTTGCCCTCAGCCTGCACTAAAATGGCCTGCAGAAGATTCAAGTTGCCCACACATAAATCAGATATCACACTATTTATTAATCTAGTTCTGGCTACAACAATTTATGTAAAGAGTAAATTCAAGTTCAATTAGCCCGCTGCAGGAATCACTTGAAAACCCCTGGTCTAGAACATTTTTGGAGAATTGCACAAAAAACAGTTAACAATTGATTTGACAATAAAAATGTACAGTAAACCAGTCATTTTGAGTATATAAGACAGGCTGCTTCAAAAACTTGGATCTCACAAACATCCAAGACTACCTTACAGCAGCCTTTTCAGATTATGTAAGACACAGGCAGTGCTGTTATCCAGTCACTAAATACAAATAAGTCACACCTTGGTGAACAGTTGTTTTATGACACCAGGCGACCCTCCCAATTGTAGAGGAAGCATATAGCAGTAAATTACAACTGGTGGCTAACCAACTCAATATTTTTAGGGACCAAATGATAAATATATCCTGCTCTATGAGAAAAAAAAAAACATTTTACTGTGATCTGGGATAAAACTCCTAACCTCCCTGATGCTACTTGCTTCAAATGTCACCATCTTTACCACTAGGCCCGTCTGGAAAGTTCGTATTTCCTACACCGAATTTTTACGCCAGTCACCTGTTTTCTCAACTTTAACGCCACGCCAAATTGTTTTACTGTGTTTTAAGTACAGTGTGTATGTAAAAGACAAGAAAATCACGCCATGAAATTGGCGTATAAGGTCTTTACTGCACGCCGAAGATCTTCGGCGTAACATACATGTTTTCCAGTCAGGCCACTAGGCCACCACCAGTTAAAGACCCAAGAGTCAATCCCTATCACAGATATCCCATACATATAGACAAAAGATCACTTGACCAATAGTGCCACCATTGTTGGAACAAATTAGGATTACCAATATGGCTGCCCCACTACAGTCATTTGCATACTTTGAATCATTTCAGACAAAATAAAAACATTACTGGGAGAAGATATCACAGCCCTCCATTCTGTTCCTTGAATTTTACCTTGTCCAATATTTTATTTGAAAATTTGCCAAGTTCCTCACATAATCTGTCTGCACCGAACCACTTGAGTAAGTCCAAACTTAACACACAAGACATAGGAGGCAGCCATATTGGATAGCCTAAGCTTGTACATATGGTGGTGACACTACACACATAGGACAGGGCGCTCTGTCCATATTTAAGTACATGGACTCAACACATTTCAAGTCAATGTCCTGTTTGGAGGTACAGTATGCCAACTCACAGGGTATTGAGACCAAGTCCAGTCTTTACAATATCTCAAGCATAGTCTCAATATTCAGGTTGAGTCACTTTGAATCCATCCTTTGCATACAGTACATTGAATCATTTCTGAAGAATGATTTGAGATTTAATATGCCACCATAAATTTGCAGTAATACCAGAGGTAGATGCAGGGTATCGAGAATGGGTGGTCCAGGGTCTTCACTCCGAAAGAGTGGGGGGTTAAGCCCGAAGTCTGAGAACAAAAACTGCAGAAAATGTCATATCAGCTCTTGACAGGGAGGGGGGGTGGGGGGTGAGAAATCCCCTCCACTACCCAACGAACCTGCCACTAAATACAGTCCTTCACATTCTGCAAATTGGGATACTTGTTTGTAAATTTTCATCCTTTTATTACTTTTAACATAAATTTATGCCTATCAGCCTTGCCAATAAACTTTTCATATTTTGTGACTTTTTCAAATTTTCAGTTTATCTTAAAACCCTTGTTCACCAGTCAAACAATATAGCTGACCTTGATATTTGCTTATCCTACATTCCAGTGATGCTAAGGTGAGATGTTCTTCACCGAAGACTTTGCGAGTTAACTCCTGGCCTGGGTGTAATGTCATTCCTGTTTACAACAGAAATAATGAATAGAGCAGATGAGAACACAAAAATTGACAAAACAAGAGTTTATCTATCCCAAAAATGGGTTAACACTGGTAACAGGCCTACAGTACCATACGACAAGCCGGTGAGGAAGGGGGGGTGGCTAGAGATATATATTTTAAAGAGGAGGGTGATGATTCGTTAACAATTAGTTATGTTGAGCAACAGCAATTTCTCTTTGTACACTAGGCATTATACTTTTAACAATTATTTATCCAATTTAAGAAAACAGAATTGACTAAGAAGTATTTCCTCCTTTGTTGTTGAAAAATCAGAAGGATTCATTCATATCTGGCAGAAATAAACTGAAATTAACTGGTTACAATTATACAATATCAAAATAAAAGAGGTCATTTGAAATGTGCACTACTTCAGCTGACAAAACTTACCCCAAATCATGGTTTTAGAAGAACCTGATACAGTACAGTTTATATAAAACTACAGTTCTGATATCCATACACAGGACTGATCCACCAACCTATGGTAGGCAGTAGAAAGGAAAGAAGCAATGAAGTCAAATTTAAAACATATAATTATAATTACAAAATAAATGAGACTCCTGCATCCAGTCAAACTATAGGAACCACCAGGGTTTCTGCACAATTGGTGACTGCACCCTGATTGACATAAATTCCAACAATACAGTACAGTAGCTTGAAATATAAAGCCACTCTTCTTGGTCTATGAAGATTTTTGCTGGTCAGTGAATGTAATGATATGGATGAGTTCCTCAATAAATCACTTCTTTGAGTTCAAACTCATTCCCCAGAGCTTTAAATTGAACATAAATTCTAGAATTACAAGAATATATATTTTAGACATTGGAAAATGAACCTTATCCATTCAACTCCTGAACATTGTCATGTAGCTTATTCTGTTGCTGAGATATAAACTCTTGAAATTTATTCACTTTACAGTAATTGAAATAGTCCATTGCACAATAATTTGTGATGTTCTTCTTGTACAACTCATATTACCTGTTTTAGATATTAAAATGAGTATGACCTTGAAAAGCTTCTGGTTTTCTTGCCTAGCATGTTGTACAAAGAGGGCAAGAAGAGTCGAGCCTAAGAAAGTGACCATATTTTGGCACAAGGTGTAGTGACTTTCAGAATTTTAAACAAAGCAAAAAAGACTTTAATTTGAGTAGTACAAGAATCACATCACAAATTATTGCACAATGTACCATTTTAAATGAAAGGGTAAATTTCCTCATCCAGATGCTTCCAATTCTCCCTACTAAGTTACTTCTAGCCACCCCCACCCCCCCATAGGTGTCCACCCCCCCCCCATAGGTGTCTTTATCTCCTTGTGCAAAGTCAAACCTAGCGTTAACTGAAATGAAGTATCCTGGTCAGCATAAAAGGTCCTAAATACTAACCACAGCACTCTTTCTCCAATGTGTGAAATGTGAACTACTGTACTCTGTATATTTTGAGTTTTCTGGTTTTGATGTCAACCGAAGAGCAGCCACCAACTGAGAACTTTGGTTACCTTGAACCAAAAATATACTGGGGTGATGAGTCAGAGCATCTGTTTTGTCTCCTTTCTGAGAGCACATGGAGTGTATGGACATGCTACATACAGATACATGTACAGGGCTCTACAGTACTCAGGGATTCTTCATCAACCACAACATGCATTTTACATTGGTGGTAGTTATTGACACTGATATCCGTGCCCGCAAGATTTTCTCTTGGCTAAGGCTTGCATGCACGATTTATCATCAGTAATAGTACAGAGTAGGCACATTCGGCGTAACAAGATTCTGCACTTGAAGAATTTTCAGGTAGTTTGAAGATGCATTACCAGCTTTGTGCAGAGAATCACACTTTCCATGTTCTGACGATTTGATGGCACTATGCTAATCCTACCAAAATTTAGAAGTCTGGTATTCACTTCATTTAGTGCAAGAATCTCTTTGTTTCCTGTATACATGCGACTCTTCACCCTCTTATGCAAATTCCTAAGATGTTTACTGAGCGCAGCATCCTGTCTCATGAATGCACCCCATTGTTCTATGCTGTCTTGTGTCCTCCCTCCACCAGCTCTCTCTGCGTCACTCTTATCTCGATTTTCGCTGTATTCAGATGTACACTGTAAACAAGCTTCAAGCGTGACTCAAAAAAAAAAAAAAAACCCTGAACTTTGTTCCTTTAGCCGTGACAATCCAGTTCACTGAAGAGCTGTTTTGTTGGAGCTGATGAGTTTAGCCAGAGAGCAAATTAATAGCAGCACTATGAGCTGAAACTTGAAAATACTGTTTCCAATGGTACTATTGTTATAAAATTAATCACCCATACCCCTCCCCCATGGGCTATGGCACAGACAAATATTAAAAAAAAAAATGAGAAATTGGGGAGGTGGTGTGATTTGAAAGGATATCCCAGCTTTTGAAGTCAGTACCAGTTTGTTGTAATATATGCTTAGTGGTGTATCTGGATGGTGTGGATGAAGTTCGCTACCTTATTTGGACTACAGTATGTATGTGCATTTTGCATAGGCTATGCCAAGATACATACATGTACAAAATGTCATAAACTTTTATGGGCTATATATCGTAATGTACATACAAACTGTTACAAACTTAAAACTGTTGGCTAGGGCCTACTTTAATTTTGTTCTCAAACTTCTCTTCTCTTGTATATCAAATATTTTTCTGCAGTAAGTTGGGTAAAATCTCTCCAAATTCGGTCAAGAATCAAAATCATTTATCTCCATCTTCAGCAAACAACTTACAGCAAGTGCTAGGCCTAGCTGTTCAGTGGTCGCCCTGCATGACAAGCATGTCACATCTCGCTATAGTATACAGGGCCTAGGCTAGGCTTAGTTTCTGAAAGTTCATAGCGCTGAATTTTCTCTGATAGGTCAATAATATCGGTGTCCCCAAGATTTTCTCGTCTCATATTGACAGAGAATCCATGCCAAAATGACTTCATTTTACATTGGGTAAGGAAGGAGGTTATCCATATCAACACATTTTTATCTAGCCTAAGCTATTGCCAAGGCCCTACCATAGACTTTGAACTTTGTATAGGTCTAACAGCATTATGACATCAAAGGCCTTTTGGACTGAGAAATTAAGTATCAGTACTCTTGACAACATACAGTGGGGTATTTTCCAGTATGACCCACCACATTTGGCTTTGCAGGCTTTTGGTGGTACTGTAGAACACAGTGTTCTCATGGTGGGCCTAATTTGCACGAACTTTTGGCCAGGTGTTGCACAGTGTTGTTTAGGTTATGTTAAATTCATTAGCCTAACATTACTTCTTCTGAAGCCGGTGTAGCAGATACACCGGCAATCTGGGGCCTCTCGACGCTGCACTTGCCTAACGTTAACTTAGGCCTAGAACTTGAACTTTGAGGGAATAGCCTAGGCCTAGGCCTAGTAACTTAGGCCTAAGCCTAAGTTAGGCTAATCTATTCCAAGAAGATACCACTTCGGCATCGGCACCGTGATTCTAAATTAGTGCAATTAGAGCTAAATTAGAGCACACATGAATGCCGACAATCGAAAAATATCCACCAAATAAAAACCTTTACTTTGAATTTCACCCCTTGCCTACTTCTGAAAGTGAACACTGCATGAACTGCAGTGGAAATGCCTGTGACCAGCGTATGCTACTGGGCTATTTCGCAAAACACATCCCTACAATGTAACATGAGGTGTTACAGAAGTAGTAAAACAGTAACTACGGCTTAATGACCAACACAAGTATTTTCCCGACATCGGACTGGGGATACGTAGAGCGAACGGGATTCGAAGTAGGTGGTATACCAAATATATCTTTCTGTGAGAGGTGGGGTAGTAAGGGGTAGGATCCAGCTAGTGACGGTTACCTTTATTACCCATAAAAATCACAAAACTCCGCCCCGTCGCGTCGTGAGAACTCCCCGGTGTCTTTTTTATTCAACAGAGACTATTATAAATCTTTATTCCCCCGCATGGGCGTCAATTCTGTGGGGGAGGGGGACAAGTTCCCCCCCACATTTCGATGGGTGGGGGACACAATATCAAATCCCCCTCCCCACACACACACACATTTGCGTAAAAGAGTAGTGTCGTGGCTCTATTTGAATGGCTTTTTGAGTGGCATGTAGGGTTTTGGGCAATTGCTAAGTGTCTCGATGCAGATTCTGAATGCAGATTTCGTCAGGGAAAGCTTATTTAATGACAAAATTTTGGCGCGCTCCGCGCGCATGCGTCACGGTTTGCCCTCCTTCTCAAGACCATTTAAAAGGTAATTATACATGGAACTATTCTGATCGCAACACTCTCCGAAAACAAACATACATCTCCAAACATCTGAAGGGGCCTCGCATCAATATGGAATCATTCAATCAGTGGCGTACGCAGAGGGGAGGGCTATTCGGATGCCACCCTCACTGACTCCGATTTTTTAAGTTCCTAAAAATACGTAAATATTTTAACACAAATTCACTTCAAAAGGTAGCGTATTTCGCACCAGACTGCATGTAAGGACACCAAATTTTTCAAAATTTTCAAAGAGGAGGGGGACACACCATTGGGCCATCCCCCCTCACTGATGCCTCTTTTTTTTTTAGTTCCTAAAAATACGTAAAGTTTTCAACACAAATTTTACCTTCAAAAGGTAGCATATTTGGCACCAGATTGCATGTAAGGATAGCTATTTTTTCAAAAATTTTCAAAGGGGAGGGGGACACCCCATTGGGCCATGGCCCCCCTCACTGATGCCTATTTTTTTAGAACACAAACTTTACTTCAAACGGTAACATATGTGGCACCAGATTGCATGCATGCAAGGACACCTTATTCTTGAAAAAATTTCAAAGGGGAGGGGGACACCCCTCCCCCAGACCGGCGGTCACACAACATACTGCATGCCCCCCCCCCCTTGAGAGAAATCCTGGATACGCCACTGCATTCAGTCTAATTTGTAGCATGATGTGGAAGGTTGAAAGTACGTTGTTGCCGTTAAACATTTTTCAAAAAGTTTTACCGAGCGCTTCTCCGAAGCCATTATCTGTATAGATGGTGATTGTTAATACACTTACGACTAAAAAGCATTCTGAAAACGCCCTTGCTAGTCCTTCACACCTTTGCTATACTACGATCAGCTCCAAAAATATCCCAAAGATAGCACCATTTTGCATCTAGGCAACCTTAAATTAACAAAAATTTCTCAAAGGGGAGGGGACGCCCCCTCCCCTTAGATCTCTCCCCCCAGGATGACACCTTTATATAGTGACAAAGGAAGGATCCCCACTGCTGTATACAAACGCAGGGTGCATAAAAAAGGTGAAATTTATGCGCCGCCACTGCAATTAGTAAAAACATCCAGCCAGTCGGAAAAATTAGAATTCACTAAATTATGGACATTTTCCAGCCATATACGATCAGCTCCAAAAATATCACAAAGATAGCACCGTTTTGCACCTAAGCAGCCTTAAATTAAAAAAAAAATTACTCAAAGGGGAGGGTATGCCTCCTCCCCATGACGACACATTTATGTAGTGACAAAGGAAGGATCCCCACTGCTGTATACAAAACGCAGAGCGCATAAACAAAGTGCAAATTTACACGCCTCCACTCAGTTGGAAAAAACATCCAGCCAGTCGGAATTTGGGACCTTCACACCCCAAACATATCACCCTAGCAACGGTTTGGTCGGGTTCATGATCTCCGACAATGATCCACGCTGCAAAGCGTGGTTTCAGCTATTATGGGACATGATGAAAATAACATCTTGAAGTAATTCCATGGACTCCGTGTATTTCACCTGGCAGATCATCTATGATGGTCATGTTAACTGTGAAATGATAATACTTATTAGAACAGAGCGTCAGTCATCATAAGGGGGGGGGGGGGGAGGAAAGGGCCTATAGGAAGACAAGCCCACGTCAAAACCAAAGGGATTAGTTTGTGCTAAGGCATGAATGTCCCCCCCCCCCCCCCACATATACGGATTTTGGATTGACGCCCCTGTTTCCCCGTGCTTGCGTGATTGGTCTGTCTGCTTGAGGATGCCCGCTCGATCATTGCCTTAAAAAGTTAATCCATCTAGACATAGCCAGTTAGTCTCTCCAGTGCAAGAGTCTTCCTACTGAAGATGGCACTATACTGGATGGAGATGAAGACGATGAAGTTATATGTGACACGTATATCAAAGTGGAGCGCCACCATCAGTTGGCGCGCAGCCTACCTAGAATATTTTAACCAAAATGCGGACACTTCAGGTTTTTAAGCCTCGTGCCAGTATATGCATTACTCGTAGTTAGCACAAAATTCTTTTCTCCCTTTACAGCCTTAAAGTATCGTAGACCCCAAAACAAGAACCTACAGTAGAACGAAGAATTTCTATGATTTTGCTTCATTTTAATGAAAGATGCTTGGATATAGCAATCTTATAGTTACATTTTGTGCAGAGACAGGGGCGTATACAGGAATTTTCAATAGAGGGGGGCAAAGTTTGATTGATCACTGTCCTGGGGTAGGGTATAAGGGGAGGGTTGTACCCTCCCTTTGAAAAATTTTTGCTTTTGAAAGAGAGCTGAGAAGCAAAATGGTGCTATGATTTGACACATTTTGAAGCACATTTTCTTTTGTGCCTCAACTTTTTTTCCACGCATGACGGCCAATAGGGGAGGCGCGCGCCTGTTGCGTCCCCGCCTAGACCCGCCACTGCAGAGAGGATCCCCAATAGCATATGTGTATGGCAACTTCAATTGCCGTGATGACGGTATACAGCTGGAGGAGCAGCAGGGGTAGTTTCTCCCAGACATTTTCAAAGTAAATTTTTATCATATCGATCTGTGTGAATTTTCGAGATTCTTAAATATAGATATCGAACTTTCAGGTTACGAAAAGTGCTATTTTTGGCACTTTGGGAAGCATTTCTGACAATCAGTATCCATGTCCGTTTTTCCACTTTCCCGTCTACCCTCCCCTTCCTTTTTGAGTAGCCCAACCAGATAACCTATAAAATTTTATTTATATCGCGTAGTTACCGCTCTTATATTTGTCGCACCACAAGGTAAGCAAGTCCCGGTGTGAGAATTTGTTATTTCATAAGATAGCCTTGTTGGATCCAGTGAAACGCATATTTTCCTTAATAGGGATAGGCCGTCCCAGCTGTTGCTGGTCACTTTTGCTTTCACCGAGTATGGGGCTGTACGTAGGCCTCAGTACCTAGAAATTCCTCAATACGAACCCCACAAATTTCGTCGCATTTTGCACGCTGCTGTGCTTCTTTGCAGTTGATTTTATTTTTCCTTAGCTTGGTTTCATATGGATAAGTGACCATAAATGACAGAACACTACATCCGTAGCTGACAGAGTTTTCTGTAAAAGGTCCGGATTCCATCTTTAGTTGCGTTGTTGTTCTCTGGAATTGCCCATTGGTAGCCTACTGTAATGATTTGTTTATCAAAAACGATGTTTACTACAAATTTGTCATCTTTCATTGGAAACTGAAAATTTATTACAAAATTTTTAATTTGTTATTAAAAATCATTACTTTGTTATTAAGAATTGTTTATCTGTTATTTCATAAACAGGATTCTCGCCGTCGGCACCCGCAGGTTCAGGTGATGTTTTCGAAAAGTGAGTTTCCTATGGTAAAAGTCTTGAGAGCTGTATCTGCAGTCTTCTCACAAGTAGCAAAGAGATTGTGATATCGTAGCAAAGAAACACAGAATATAAACGAGGAGGAGACAGCAGAGTAGAGTAACCTTCATGGTGTATTGACCAAGACCCAACTGAATCAGTGCACAACTGCTTATACAAAACGAGGGTGTAATGGAATTTCATTCATGTGCAATTACGTAATATCTGACATTGCTTAACTAATTATGCAGATACGACAGAGATTTGTGCGCTTCGCGCGTAGTCAGGTTACCAGTGGAAGATACTAAACTATAGCACTAAATTCGGTAGATGCTGTGCCAAATATACTGTAGCCCAGGGGTCGGCAAACTAGGGGTCGCGACCCTTTTGAGGGTCACGAAAATATTTCGGAGGGTCGCGAAAAGGATTCCGAAGCGAAAAATAATAGCCAAGTTTCTCATTAAAAATAAGCAATGGGAACTAGTGATTCTAATCTAAGAACAGTGCTCTGCTTTAATTAGTAACACTGCATAACTTATTCAAATCAAACTCCTCTCACCGACCCGTCAATTTGAGGGCGACCAAGATTCCAGAGTAGAAAGTTGGGGCCACCAAGCAAAAAAGTTTGGAGACCCCTGCTGGAGCCTACCATAAGCGTGGGAAGCTCTTTGAAAGTGGGGGCGGAAGTGAATGTTAGTGCATGATCAGTGTTCTGGAAAGGGGTCAAGGGGAGGGTGTCCCCCTTTGGATTTTTTTTTTTACTATAGAAAGTGCACTAGATGCAAAATGATGTAATGTTTGACAAACTTTGAAGTAATTTTATCCTATTCAATGCCATATTTTAGCAGTACATCATCCAAAGTGTGTGTGTGTGGGGGGGGGGGGCGAAACAAGGTCTCCGCCCCTATCAATCAGAGTGCGGGGACAATGTCCCCTGCCCCCTTTTCCTACGCTATGGCACTATAGTAACTTTTGTGAGATAGATTTACCCCCTAAAACCCTCACCGCGGTCCAGTCTCATTCCCACAATTTTCAGCGAGATTCTCGTAAAAATTGTGCCTTCAGCCTGAGAAAAGCCTTGTCCCCCAAACCCCCCTAAAAAGATCCAGGCCCGCCACTGTGTCACAGAACTTGCGTGATAGCTGCGATCCAATGAAAAGTTATTTCAAGGGAGATGGGAAGTATGTTTGACCAAACTTAAGGTTTTTGATTGCGAAACAATAATGACATGAAGTTAGATTCAAGTGACGAGTTCAAATGTGGAATTGCTTAATCAATAACCTTTATAAATGGTACTTTAATATGTGATGCTTACTAGTAATTTAATGGGGGAGGGGTGAGGGGCAGTTAGTGACGACCTCGACGCACGAGTTTCGACATTTAAATAGGTTAGAAGTTTACACACTTAAACGAAAATGTTGGCTAGAATGTCTTTGGCCGAGCCGTTGTTCATAATTTTGTCAAAAAAGACAGAACTTTTAATTCTTTATTTTAAATCAAATACTTCGTACCTTTGGTGACATAACCGTCTTTGAGCTGAGTATGCTCTGTACAGTGCTTGATTCAAGGTTCGTCTGAAACTTTGTCATGTGTACTGCAACCTTCAATTCAAATCTTAGTTGCTAGGGAATTCTTTTCCGAGCACAACCAAAATACCATAGGATGAGTAAGACCTATTGATGAATATTCTCGGTAAGTTTTATCTATATTTTACCCAGTGGCGTAGCTAGATATCTTTTGTGGTGGAAGGGGGGGGGGGGGGACAAAGGGGAACAAAAGCAAAAACTTTCGGACAATTATCTTGAGGTAATGATGTACTATCTAAGCGTAGCCCACCATCATCTGGCGTGTAGCGCGCGGAAAAAATTAGATTAAAATATCTCTGACTCTTCCAGGCCTTGTCAGTAACCATTTCGATGTGTAATTCTGCTTAAAAACATAGGAAATGTTGTGTTTCAAATGAATTGTTTCAATTCCGACAGATACTAGAAATTTCGGCAGAGGCCTTCAGAGGCCTTGTGGGGGAGACTTCCCCCTGCCCCCCTCTAGCTACGCCACTGATTTTACCTCCTGTTTTCTACATTTTTAGCATAAAATGTGCGTAAAGTGATCAACTCAAGGAACCCCCAGTATACATTTCATGAGGACTTCTCTACCCTTCATGCAAGGAGTTGCTTTCCGATAATAACTCTGATTCATGCTACCGGTCTCTTCTTTGATCCCTACACTCTGAAGAATTCACCGATCTTTATCGAAGGAAACGGAACCAGGTACCCACCCCTTCCCACCGAACGCTACGCGTGCGTTCATCAGACCACTCTTACTAGAGCTTTTAGCTTTTGCTGCCTTTTCAAGGCTTAATTTGCAGCTTTAAGCAAATTCGCTCTTCAAATTGATACATGCAGTAAAAAGTTCTCGTCTATTCTCTTAAATTTTTCAGTTTGAGCGCAGTGTTAAAATCCTCAGTTTCCCTCTACTCTGGCAACTGATTGTCCGATTACTCATAAGCGTAGGAGGCGGGGCTGGGGTGCTTTACGCCCTAGTAAAAGGGGTGAAGTAATGGGAATGGATTACCCTTCCCCCACTGTGGAATAATCAAACTCCTTTAATAATTTATCGAACTTTTCAAGTAAATAATACAGCTACACAAAGTGTGGCATCAGATTGCATCTAAGTACACTCAAATGCATGCAATAATTCAAAAAGTAGAGCCCCCCCCCCCCCGGCCGAACAACAGCACAAAACGTTAAGTTCCAATTAAGAGCAGTTTTGAACGCCTTTGAAATTATTTTAAGTGACATCCCCCTTCCTCCCCCTACAAGAAAACAGACAAGATAATTTGCGTTCAGAACTAAATGTAGTTGGTAAATTTTTGTCGTGAAGTCTTCTACATTTAACATTAAAAAAAAGTTTGAGAAAAGCAATGTCAGAAATGGTTGTCGAATCTATCGTATGAGGCACATGCAGCTAGTCATACAAGTGGATTTATGAGACTCATTGAAGGAAAGTATCCCCCTCCCCCCTCCCCCCCCCCCAAACACAAACATGAACATGAAGAGCTTTGTGAATACATCGGTAAAAAGGAAAATTAGATACCACTTGCTCACATCTAAGCAGCGCATGTTAGGTACTGAACGGGAGGTTCGCAGGCCATTTGCGCACGTGCATAAAAACAGCCCACGGAAGATTCTAGGAGCCAAAAATTTTAATAAGAACAAAAGTGTATGTATGGGGCCTTGTATACTACAATAAAATTAATGCAAACACTCACGTTTAAGCGGCCAGCAGCCCTTAACACTTTCGAAACTCTGCCCAAGGTCGGCCGGGGCCATTTTCGGCCATCAGTGTGCATCATATGGCAAGTGGGAGATTGGAAGTCCAAAATTTTGATAAGAAACAAAGCGAACAATTGAGTTTCCTATACTACGATTCTACGACGGTAAAAACTCAAGTAAAGAGGCCCTTGACCTGAAACAATGGAGAACCAGGGGTCTAGGCTGTACTTGTCAGAAGAGACCATCAACGATGGTACTCGATTAGCAAAACTAATGATTTGACAAACTAAAGAGGACTCCAAAGTAAGCTTAGGTGGGATCATAAGTAAGTGTAATCCATGGGTAATATTATACATGAGAAAAGTAAAGAAATACAACTGTATAAAAGCCAACATTAAACAACACTGAACAGTGGAACAGTAAGAATTCTTACAGGAAAAAAATCTAATTCTAACTTTTTGCTAGGTTTTACTTATAAAAGTACAAAAAAAAAAATAAAAAATAAACCTGTACAGAATAAATGCAAACAATTTCTTAACTTCAAACATTCCAGTGTACAAAACAAAATGACATATTCTTAATGCAGTATCCGACAGACTGGTACACCCAAATCAGTGAGGCACCCAAGAGGGGATGGGGGCTCATGGGTCCCCCCCCCCCTCCCAAAGATTTGTCAACCAAAAATTCAAATGGACTTTAAAATGTAATATTTCATATGGGTAGTGGGAGGAATCACAGCTCCCCAGTTTCCCTTGTTTTAAATCTAGTGTAATTTCTGAGATACCGATGTAATACCACCTATTGGTAATTCACTAGTGACACATTGTATGCTAAATTTTTGGTTCATGTCTGTGTGCACTTGTCATCAGAAGTCATAGCCTAAGTAGCTGCTCTTTGTAGCTTTCAAGGGCATGTAGGCACAACATGATTGCTCTGTACCAGGAGGTGTCAAATTAGTACAGTGACCTTTTAGATGTGAGCAGTGCTGTGCTATCACAGTACTAAGGCTTCTCTCTGCAATATATATTTAACTTTTCGACTCTATTAAATTATCACAATCAGGAGACTATGTTAAGTTTGTCACATTTCCAATACAAATGAAATGTTTCTAGCACTAATGCCTGCAGAGTACAGATGTTGGCTATATTTAGATTTGGATGAAAAACTTCTTCTTCCATGTCTGCAGGCTACAAAAGTCATTAAGACACCATAAATAACTCTACCACATAGTTAAAGGGGCACATTGAGTTGATATTGATAACTTAATGAGGGTGTTGAAGGGTACTTCCACATGACAATGATTATTATTAGCATAATTAGTCAAGTTTCACATCCAATAGTTACGCATTAAGTTAAAACTTTGAATTTTTTGGTATCCTGGCTTGTAACGGTTGTGTGCATAATTTGAAAAAATGTCTGGTCACGAATTTTTGAAAACCGAATTGAATTGTTTATTACTCACTTATAAAACATTTATTTGTATGCAAGATGTGGGGATTGTTTAAGTTTGACCATTTGTCATTAGTATGTGAAAAAAACGTAGCAGGTATGGCAAAATTTGATGAATTTCATGAACCAACTCAATGTGCCGCTTTAAGGTGGATCCAGGGGCAACTGGGGGTAATTGCCCACATGACCAATCGGGCACCCCCAAATACAAGAACTTGAGCACCAATGTTGCAGTAGCTCAAACCCGGGCAAACTGTGGTCGGCTCTTCTCCGCCCCCCTGCCCTCCACAAAATCCTGTGTACATCGCTGTATGGTGTGATTGCAGGAAACACATAATCAAAACAAATATGTCTGTCCCAACATTAGTAAAATGCAAATAAAAAATTGAGACCTCCCACCATTCTCAAAAGCAAGGTACTGTAAGTTACTTAGCAAAAACAAGTTAAGGAAACTCCCCCTTTGTCCCCAGTGAAAATAACAGAACTGACCTATTTTAAGTACAAAGCATTACCATACCAATTACCTATGAAGAAAGATGTTATTCAATATCACAGTGAGCTACAGTAATCAAGACACCAATTAACAGAACAGTTTTGACATAAAACAATATTGATGTACTCATATATATGCATTACCACAGGTCCAAAGATTCATATTTAAAATCTGAGAAGTGTGAATGTTAAGGCAGAGGACCGACCTCTTTTGTATCAACTTCTTAAGTCTTGATTACTGTCTGACCTTAGCAGTGCAATCCTTGCTTTCAACTGCTAGATTGCACCATCTAAAAGTCCAGTAGCTTCTGGTTTTTACACACATTATTATAAAGTTACAGTTAGTAAACAATCTGGTATTAGCTCTCTGCTGCCAGAAGGAACTTAGAACATACAGTTACCAGGACAACAGGTAACTTTGCAAGGAAGAGGTATTGTCAATTACAACTCATGCACAATGATGGATTGTGATGCTAACAGACATTCTACATCACAACACACAATACAGAAATTGTTCATACACTGCCCAGAAGAACCTAAGTACTGTGGATAGTACTGTCATTTGGCCTCTTGACCTAGAGTCTTACACACTCCATGCTCTGACAATCCACACACAATGGAAATACTCATTAAGCAAATCCCTAAAACTAACCTTAACAACCTCACCGGGCTGACCTCTTCTGGACAAACAGTTTTAAAGAGAGTGCAGTATACAGAAAAAAGGTAGTAAAGTGATTTTGTGAGACTGGTAAAAATAGAGGGTGGCACAAAATTGGTTAGAAAGGTACCAAAAGTATCCTTCATCCCAAATTGGCGAAGTAGTTTTTAATCTGTACATACCAGTCATCCTTCTGAGCAATTTTGAAGATAATTTTGTAATGCATCTAGGAGAAAATAGCATTTCAAAAAATTTACACCTATGGCCTCAAATGACCCTTGGATGACCTTTGACCTACATTTTTACAACCTGCTGGTAGCCCTTCAAAAGTTGATTAACTGAACCATGTTTGGTAAATATCGGATTCACAGGCGCAAAGCAATACCACATCAAATATATTTCCACCTTTTGACCTCTAATGACTTCCTATGACCTTGGATCAAAAATCTGTGAAAAATCCTAAAGAACCACTATGTAAGAAATACTATGACCAAATTTCAAGAACATACAGGGCTATTTGTAGGAGATACGTATTGAAGATATTCACATAACAGCCTAAATGACCTTTGACCTCAACTTTTTGAACATGACATGTAGCCTAATGTTCAACGACCAATGTGTCCCAATTTCATTAAAATCCGTCCACGAATGTCCGCTTGAGAGCATTAAAGGCAACTGTGGACAGACGTGATAGATAGAGTGACGGTGGCGGATCACAATAGCTCAAACAGCTCTTTGAGCTGGTTTGAGCTAAACATGTGCCCCTTCTGCATCCTAAGAAATTAAGTTAAACTACCACTTGCTGGCACCCCCTTTTCAAACTGCCCCCCACCCCATGAGCTAGAGGCTGGATCCGCCTTTGCCCCATAGCCAGGGGTTGTGGGAAGAAATAGCCCTTACTAGCACATTTTAGAAGACAGTACTATTGGTCTACCCTGTATGGCAAGTATCCTAGCTATTAATTCAAGGTCTCAAATGAATGAGATTAAATGATCTATGGCTTTAAGAGCAATTGTCGATGTCGTTTGCACGAACTTTACAAAATTTATGTTATTGTTAAATTACATACAGTATTTCTGCCAGGGAAATATTCCCTACTTACGTGGCAGTACTATACACCAAACTGGTTCTTGCAATGTGGCCAGACTACTCTGAAGACATCTTTGTACTAAACAAGGAATCACTTTCAGTCCTATGCCAATACAACTTATAATCTAGATTCAGAGAATAGACACCACCAGAATTTCAATGGGGGAAGGGGGGCAGAAATTGTGGGGGTTTAAACTTATTAATAGTGTATCCATTACTCCTGCCCATTGTACACCATTGTACAGGAGCAGGCTTGGTGCCAAAGGGGGTGATTGATGGGGAACTGGGGAAAATTGCCCCCTCCACCCCTTGGTGGTACCACTGAGCCTGAGGGACAGATCCAGCCTCATATTGAGTTACACAGGATGTTTCCCTTCCCTCTTAAATCTTTTCCATTTCACAGATTATCAGTTTTAACCTCATATACCAAAACAATGGCACCCCTTGTTTCACACAAAATACCTTATATACACCAAGCACAACAGCTCCATAAAATTACTCAATGGTATATTTTCATTACAACAGTTTTATGTACATCAGTAGTAGCTCCCTTCATTGAGGCAAAACTACAACACATAACAAATTTAAAATATGGCAACATCTCCGACCATCTGCTCAGTAAATGGCCGACTTGAAAAGTGATAACAACATTATGAGTATGAGTACAAGAGCAGTGGCTCCGGGCTTGTAACTAGGCAAGGTGACGAAAGGGATGAGACAACTTCTGGGGGGGGGGTTGAGGGAAGGGGACTGTTTTTTATGTGGAAGATATGGTAAGATGTAATAAGACAACAGTAAGTTTTGGTCTGAAAACTTTTCTGCTGAGGAATGCAAAATTTCTGCCCCCCCATGACCCCTCTTCTTGATTGCAAGAATGAGTGCTGATTGTCTCTACAGACAGTGTGGGAATGAGATCAAGCTAGTATGCATCCTTCTCACTGAGTACACGAGGAGTCCCTACGACAGGTTTGAAGATTGAGTACAAGCTGCTTCACATACAGAGTAAAAAATTTTGCTGTCACCCTGAAATAAACTCATTTGAAAATACGTTATTAAAAGTGCACTATCATTTTCACTATTAAATGTACAGATTAGTACAAACCTGGAAAACATCAAAAACTGCATAGAATTAGGAAAATTTCCGTAAATACTGGATTCTTTACAAAAATCTGGAAATGAAATTTCACGACCTACCATGACACAACTGGTATCTATATACATTTCTTACAATGACAGCTGCCATTTACAGCAGGAGTGTATCTACAGCACATGGAACAGTCATCACACTGCTAACATTGATAGCCTTGCACATCATCATCGATGGGATGGTCCTTTCCCCCTTACCCACCCCCACCCTCACCCTTACAGTCATCCAATTCTCTCACTTCATGACATTGTCTCCATTCACTTAAAACAGTAATCTAGGCCCATTATGACACAGGGATACCCAATAATATGAACCAGTGTGTGTAGAATGTGCTAGATTCCTTTTCAAGATTTTCTTCAAATATCCATGACCCCTTATGCAATGACAAAATTTAATATCCAGAATTTTCAAGGACTTTTCACAACTTATCACAAATCCTGAATTTTAGAGTCAAGGTTTTTACAGCATGAGACATCATTCTGAATGCTATAGCTAATGCCTGGCCTGATTCTGAATACTTTTGGTCCCTTAAACAGCACAAATAACAAGGTAATAAATTCCATTTTGAATCTTAATAAAATTTTTGCCTACTTAAAATACTACCATAATATTCCCTCATACAAAACAAAACGTCAGTCTCAGTTTTACTTACAGGTGACTGGTGAATGTTTATGGGGGTATTTGATGCAAATTTGTGATTCAGATTTAAAACACTTACCAAACTTAACATTGCAGACAAAGTTTGTTAATTAGTGTTGTCATCCCATAGACTCTTTTCCAAATAGGAATTACAAAGGATTGTGGGATAGATTTTTGGTGTGCATCTTTTTTTGCCACAGCAAAATGCCATTGATAAAAACATCGCGTACCAGAACTTATCCCACAAGCCGTTGCAATTGCTATTTGGAAAAGGGTCTATTAAATGAGTACCCTTCCCTTTGAGTAAGACAACTGGAGATGAATAGAATGCAGTGGAGGGGTGGGCTGTTACCCAGATGCCATGCATAACTTTAAATGTCAAAATGTCTGAAGTAGGTTTCAGTATATGTTCTAAATGTGGAGGAATCCAGCATGATGCACTGAAGTTGGGGAACATGTCCCTCATCCATGTTTACAGGACTGATGAAGATGAGGAAAAACCATTAATACAATAAACTTCTACCAGCAACTGCCTCTCGAGTGGTACAGAAGGCTAAAAATCAGACCACATCAATAAGAACATCTTCTCATGATGAATGGACTAACCTTTCATGACGCTGTCTGTGGTAGTACATTACAAAGGCCATATCACAATGCCTACATTTCAACGTTGGTTCGTCTGTGTGTAACTTGGAGTGTCGTGCTAACCTCTTTTGTGACGAAAAGCCTTTTCCACATGTCTCACAACAGAATGCAAATCTTGTTCGGTGCCTCCTCATGTGTCGATTATGAGCACTTTGTGTACTGAAACACGTCTGACAAATTTGACATTGGAATGGCTTCTCTCCCGTGTGACTTCTCATATGCTCCACTAGGTGACACCTTACCATGTATGTCTTTGGACAAAGCTGACATTGGAATCGTTTTTCCTTGGTGTGGACACCTCCTTCGTGCCTTTTGGCTGTATAGATCGTTGAAAACTTTTTGTCGCAAAAACGGCATCCATAGGGTCTTTCCTTTGAGTGTATCCTTTCATGGATTAGTTTTTCACTTGGCCTGTCAAATGCTTTGCCGCAATACTGGCACCGATGAGGTTCCTGGTCACGGTTCTTCCACTGATTACCTTTCTCGCATATGTTTTCATGAGCAGTGCAGTCAGCTTTCTTCACAAAACTTTCCAGACATATAAAACATCTGTGTGTACCTGTCTGGGTCAAAGAACTCCTGTCTCCTTCCTGAGGAATGCTTTCAATTTTTGGACTTTTGACTCTAAAAGAAACATTTGACCTTCTGTGGGACACACTTCTTTTTTTTCCTCCTGCTTGTTTTGTGACTTTCTCCACCAAAACAGTCCCCTGATCTTGATTTTCTGATTCCAGTCCATCATGGCCAATCTCTCTGTCGTTCCTCTTTCCAGGGTCAATATTACCTTCTACAATGATGTCACCATCCATGCCCTGAATAACCTTGACAATACTACCAGTGTGGCTGTTGTAATCCATGGCAATACTTTCCACATGGTAATCACCACTAATGTCATTCGGGTCATTGTTTCCCCCTTGAGCACCACTATGACCAGAGTCACCATCAGCACCAATGTGGTCACCATTATCATCACCGCATCCTTCATCATCACCATGATTCCCTGACATCTCCTGTGTCACACCATCACCATCACCATGGACATCTCTGTCAGCTGCACCATGAGTTTCTCCTACATAATACAAGCAAGAGCACAAGACGCCAATGTAACTTCTCGCAAAATTGCATACACTTTTTTAAGATTTTATCAGAACCATGTCAAAATCATAAAGGTCTTTCATTGTAGAAAATGAACCACACTACATGCACTTCATTAAAGAGGATATACACAAAGTCCATTTTAACTTGCCCACTTTGACAAAAGTTTCCAAAGTTTCATCACAAAAAGAACTGCCATACACAAGTTGCATTCTAATATGCATAAATTGCTTGTAATTCTTGTTACAAATAATATTCCTTTATAAAAGTTTCGTTTGTTCCTGTAAAACTTCCATTTTTCAAAGAAGTCTAACATCAAATCAATAATGTTTAGAAGAGTTTCTACAAAATTTTTCAGATTAATTCAAATTAAAATTTTAGCCAAAGAATATTTTGGTGGAATATTTTGCCCCTTGCACTTTGCCAATGACAATATGAGCAACAATGTTATAGTTAAATATTGTGACAATCCTTTTATCATTACAACAGGAATAGACAGAAGAAGTAAAAGTTTTGGTGCAAAAGGGAGTTCAATAACGTTGAAAAGAATTACCAAATCCAGTGTTGCTGCCCTCATTCTCTCTGATTGGCCAAGACAGTTCCCGATGTCTTTTTCTAGAGGAGTAGCCAGTGAGATACACGATACCTGTGAAGAGTAAAGCTCTGTCATTAACTTCACTTTAAAATTTGTGTTTGGCTGGCTATAGGTATTCAATATTTGATTGGTCGATATTCCCCATTTAAACCCTGTATTGATAGTGGTAAAATTTATCTAAAACAATGATACTAACTGACCAAATTTCTCTTCCTTTACTGCATAAAAAGTTATGTTACTTTAGAATGTTTGACTATATACAATTCCTTATAGTTTACCTTATGAAAGTGAAACTATACCTACAGAATCGTAGCACCGTACAGGCTATAAATTTAGTGAAGAACACCAATTTCTTGAATATATATCCCTGTCGCATCGGTATCTGCCAATCTTAGGCATGGAAATATCTGTACCGGTAATATCTGCTACTAGTAATATAGCTCAACACTACAATTTACCATACAGGCTATGCATGACAAAATGAGACAACTTTTAACTGTTTTGTTTCACTCACAAAACTGCTTCCATTACAATCACAAATTGGATATTGACAGGGGTTGAGGGTGGGGGCCAGGAAGCAAAGGAGGGTTTCAACTTTCATGCTTCACAGTGACACCAGCAGAACTACTCAAGTTTTTAAGTAAAAAGACTTTTGGGAACAGTACTGTAAGTAAACTGGGTTGCAATTTGTCTTCAGGGGAGGGGGAGGGTGAGAGAGGGAGGTGGAAATACCCAGATCTTTCTTTCTCCTAACCACAGCCCTATTTCTTCACTACATTCACATAAATATCAAAACACCTTGTTTATATGAATAAGCTTAGCACTAAATCTACCGGAAGAGCTACTACAATCCAACAGTACCATATTTCAAGGCCAAAGAATTTAGTAAATTTTAAGGAATACAAAGAATTTTGAACCAATCAGTCTATAATTTTTCACTACAAGCTTTGGCTTTTTCAGACAATGGTGTTATCCTTCCTTTATACATACTGTGCTCCTGTTTGGTTATCATCCTGCTCTAAAGGACAGCTTGACTACTTGAATTGATTCCTCAACTTATATTCTACCATCACGGATGGTTATATTGATCGTGTAATTTGTCAGTGTGCTTCTTCTATAGTCGAGGAAGCCAATCACCATCCCTTTGATTTGTACTTAAAACCGAGTAGATTTTATACGATCCCACGTATGTGGACTGAACGGTTTAGAAGATCTTTCTTACCAAGGAGTATTAAGATTTTAAACTGTATGATACATAGATGAGTTTCACCTTCAGTTGAGATGCTTGTAGTCCATTTTATTATGTTGTCATTTTGTGATAAATATCAATAAATTTCACTTCACTTCACTTCATGCCTGAGAGAAATTTTACACTGGTGGTATTTCAAGACAAAAACCAACCAAAAATGTACCTTCAATTACAGATGTACAGTAATACTTCTACAGGCAGGAGTGTACAGAGTAATCAAATGCCATGCAAAAGCCACTAAAATGTTACGAATGCAACAAGACGATTACGTCAAAGTGCTACTAAAAATTAATCAGGTCACTGCAAGATTGACACAGCACAAATCCAAAATGCAAGAGAGGTATCAATTGCTCTTGGAAATGATAGTCTCGTAAAAGATGCAATTCAAAGCAACTTTTTATTCTTACACCTGTAGCAAGGGTACAATGAGCAACCCCCTTTCCCCCCTACCTACACTAAAAAGTCTACCAGCACTGTGTAAATATCAACAATCCTGCCCAGCTTTATATTTTCATCTGCAATGTGATTTTCTTTTTAACATATTGGCTCTCCTTAGATACATCCCATAAAATAGCAATCCATGTACAGGCATTTAGAAAGATTCTGGGCACATCCATGCATAACTGAACTAATAAAAACATGTACTATATATCAGTGTTGTAACTACAGTACTATCCCGTCGTAGTTGACAAACCATCGAGTCGGACTCATCGAAACTCATCGAAACCCATCGCACTCATCGAGCGTGTTTAACATTTTAAGTGACATGTGAAATCATCGAAAAACTCGTCAATCATTTCATCGAAACCATCGAGGGGGCGGGGCTTGTTTGAGGTCTCGCAGTGAACAAGAAAATAAATTTTGTCATTGCCTTTACTGTGTATTTTTTCCCTTGCGTTCGTTGTCATCGTATGTGTATTGTGTGCAACAAAATATTTAACACAAGATGAGTAAACTGACCAAGGGTTGCCACTGCACAACCTGAAACAACCCACTCAATAATCTCCGATTCTAGTCCTACAGTACAATATGAGAGCGGCAAACCCGCTAAGTCCAAGGTAACCTCAGTAACAAAGGGTGTGCCCCCTGCTGTCACACAAATAGTAAAAAGTAGGTCCTGGGCATATACAGGATCCAAATAATTTAGCTCTCCATTTTCTCCCGCCAGTTTCTACCATGCATGTAACTGGCCTACAGTATTAACCGCTGCATGCAGTTTTTGACTTCATCTGCGATATTCTTGTGAAACCAAGCGGGTAGGCCTTAAAAATAATTTTGCGACAACTTCTGCAACCTACAGGCCCCCAAAGGCCCCCTTTCCTGTCTAGGCAGCTTTGATTCTACCCGGCGCCATATTTATTTTGACCCTATAAGCTCATTTGCGTTACGGCAAGCCAGCCTTTTCAGCCAAGCTTCCCTTCTCATTTCTAGCTGCGTAGGCTTTTGGTTTTATCAGTGAACCGATGTAATTTAACAAAACCAACAACACATCATTTTTGCTAATGCTGCTCAGCCCCCCCCCCCCCCACCCGATCAAAAATTCTTCGGTGAAAAAAGCAACAACTCTCTAGTAAGAATTATATTGTTTAGAATCTTGATCCGAGCCTACCCGCTTACAAACTGCAGTGCGGACCCTTTGAAATACAGACACGTGCATGCACAGTTCCCCGCATAGCCTGACATTAATAACCAAACCAACTACGTTTGTCGGTACATTCCACTAGGGCCCGCTCAGCTAACGTAAAATTGAGAGCTAAAAATTCGCGGTAAAATTCTTCAAAACATAAGAAATTAACCCAATGCCATGTGTAGAATACTACAGAAGAGGTATCGGTACTGATAATAGCTTGTATACCTGCGGAAGAGTGTGATATTCCTTCAATATATATTCCTAAAAATGGCGCTTAGTGTCGTTGAACGATCGCACTAGAAATTTCATTAACAGTTGAACGGGTCGCCCGATTTCAAGATCAGGGTTTGTCAATGAACTTTATGTAGTATTTTCCATACAAGGCAATAGTAGGCGTACTCAGTATGAATGAATGACGATGTAAACAAACTTGTGGCAGTAGGCTGTGCGCAGTCCTTGTAGCTCGCATGCCACGAAGAGACGAGTGCATCACACCGTACCGTGTATACTGTATGTACCGAGAGAGCTTCCACGTGGCAACACGCTGTATATATGTACTGTACATTTGTTTGGGGAGTTCCCGCCCAAAATTACAGTACATATAACATGCAGCACGCGTACCTTCGGTTCGTTGTGTAAAGCTGCCGCGCAACGAATTGCAGTACATTCTGTGTGAAACTTGGCTTATATATGACGATTGCTACTGCCGCGAGAATACTAACTTTTTGCTTGGCCCTGATTCGTTGAATTACGTATCTGTATTGTGACGTCTGTACACGGGCGTATCCTTGAGGTTAGCGTTTTGAGAGGTGCCAAAATATTGCAGCTTTTTATAATTTTAAAATGTTATGGGATAGAAAGTTTTTTGAGCTTGGTAAACCGATAATTGCCGGTGGTTTCAGGAAATAAAAGAAATCTTGAAATCAATAAAATCATTGCGATATGCCTCGTGCAATTTGGAACTTCGATCGAAAAAAGCTACCTGTATGTATTTATTCGTGTGGTGATCTGCTTGTCACAGCACAGTATTGCATGCACCAAAGGTGACTTTGAGCGCCAAATTGCAGATGCGATAAAATAATGCAGACAGTAGTTTTTGTAAACAAGATTTTCAGTGTGCGCAGTATAACTCATTATATTTCCGATCATTCTTAACTCAGCCACGCATTACATATCAACAACGAAACAAAACATTGAGATCCATTCAACTATTAACAGCAGACCGCGTGCGCGTGCACGTGGCCCACTTGTCAATCACAAAACTCATCGAGAAACTTGTTGAGGTCAGCTTGTGCGTGGTTTAAAGGAATTTTAAACTCATGGCACTCATCGAAACTCATCGGAACTCATCGAGTTCCGTCGCCGCTGAGTTGCACTGTCAACTACGACGGGATAGTACTGTAGTCACGACTCCAGTCACTAAGTTTCAAAAGGGAAATGACCCGAGCAATTGTATCATAATTTTCCTCATAGAAAAACCACAATAACTCACGTCACTGACTCTACTCGAGTCACATTGAAAGTAGTAAATGACTCGACTCGACTGCAAAATGGAGTGACTCGTTACAGCACTGCTATATATACGTACATAAACAATTACTGCAAAGTTTCTTTGTGCTGTTCTCTATAACATGTCATATATTAAGTCACAACTTCCTTCTACTAACTCTTGACTTAAATTGCTTCCAAAGTGGAGTTGTAATTGTAAATGATTGAGCCTAAATTTTCATGGTAAAGAGCCAAGAGCTACCAATTTTTTTTTCATTCTATGGCTTTGGCTGTAAAGTTATAAGCAAACATGGTGAAAAACTGTAAAGTTATAAGCATACATGGTGAAAAACTGTACCTTTCAACACAGGCCCTTATCAAATGTCACCAAAAATACAGGTCTGCATTTATTGGAAATTTGCAGTCATCCAAACCTTGAAACGTCCGCTACATTCAACAAACCTCTTATTTCAACTTTATGCATCTTTCATGATTTTCAGAATGTAGATATTGCATATTAATGCTTAAGCATCATTTCTGGCAGTCTACACAGAAGGAACTGGAACTATTCACACATAGGCACACACTTCTGATAAACTTTACATTGTATTATTTGACTATCCATCTTGATTCTATGATATCTGGGTTGACTTGAAACCATGGGGTTGGTATGAATTAATTTCTTCAGACATACAATCTAAAGAGAGTTCTAAATTAAGATAAGGTTATATACTAATTCAAACTAAGGAGACTGAATCTGCCTTTTGAATATGTCCACGTTACATTTTTTATTCTATATTTATCATACCTGTTCCTTCCACCAGAAATGTAATCCTCTCGCCTTGCTCTAAAATGAGATCCAGACATTGTTGGTTTACCACCCCTTCTTCAAGGGTACAAAGTACATGCTGCCCTCTACCTGTCTTCAAGAGTAAACATGCACTTGGTCGACCTTCACCTGCAGGAAAACAAACAAAAAATATTAAATTTATGTAAGCTTCTCAATAAATGAACTTAATACCAACAAAGTTACTGCCTTCTTTTACATTTTAAGTATCTAGAGTAACGTGATGGCCTATTTGTGCTATGGGTGTGTATCTTACTCTAGAAATAGTATACAAACAAGATGGTTCTACAGTGTAGCCATGTTCATGCCAGCTCTGTCCTTTGCAGGTGAGACTCTTCATCAATGACAACTCATCCCATTTTATGTCTGTATGTTATTGTTTTTTTTTTAAATCATGAAACAATTGCACTGACTGTAACAGATAGGAGGACACATACTAAAGCTGCAGGGAATTTAGGCTTATAGAAGGTTCCATGTGAATTTACATTCTCAGGTCCAAAACCACTTATACAGCACCTCAATAAGCTTTTGTGGGGTAGGAAATTTGAATTTACAATTCAAACCCCAATTTACGCTTCTCTATAGACCCTTTTCTAAACAGCAATTACAAAGGATTATGGGATAGAGTTTTGCTACACATCCTCTTTGACAATGGCATTTTACTGCAGAAAAAGCACTGTGTACCAAAACTCTATCCCATGATCCTTTGTAACTGCTGTTTGGAAAAGCGTCTATTGGAACTTTTCAGGCCACAGGCTGTTTAATACGTACAAGGCTTACCGTACCAAAGTGTGAGATTGCACTAGAAGTAAGGGAAGGTTGGGATTAAAACACAACTCCTGTATACGGAGTTGAATGCTCAGATGATAACGTGTCCCCCTCCCCCCCCCCCCCATCCCATTACTGCATTACTGTTGTACCTTGAATGTAGCACAAACTTCTTGTTTTGTAAAATGTTTGTAATACAACCTACCTAAACATTTATCTGCTCTGCATTCTAGTGATGCTAGGGTTAGATGTTCATCACACAACACTTTCCTGGTAAACTCTTCCCCTGGGTGTAAAGTCATACCTTTCAAGAGAGAACAGAAAATACAATAACTAAATTAGCATAAATCATCCTTTTCACAGCACATAGGCCTATCCAATTAAAATCTTTTACACCAAATTGCAGAAATATCTTTCCATACCAGACTACCAGAGTAACACTAATACTTACTGCAGCTGAAGAGATTAAAAGTACAGTATCATTCGTCCCAACCCCCCCCCCCTCATCCCCCAACACTGGTACTTAACCCTTGCATTCAATCAATGCCCTTGACAACTTATTTAAGCAGCAGATAATTCCTCATTCCATGCACAAAACTTTCTGGCAGTTTCGATATTTTACATAACATGAGGTGACCACTTCTATTCTTCATCACTGTATCACACTAAATTGATGTAGCCTACATACATTCTAAATTTATCCACTGCAAACAGAATTAATTCTATCAATTACTCCAATAAATTCATTTTTTATTTAAACCACAACACCTTCTATCATACTATAAGTGCTACAAGAGATGTCTTGACACTAAATCTTATGCAGTGCTTCTAACCTTTGAAATGGGGACCTCAAGGGATGTCACTATGCCGGGCAGTGCTGGGCGGCCCTGCCCGGGACTGGTAAATTGTGCCCGCCACTCATGTTAAAATAAAAACATTCCGTCCAGCACTTTTTCCCAATAATGGTACTATAATTTTATGATTTTTGAAAGAAATTTGGATGTAACATTAATCTCAGAATGATACGGCCAATTGGAGCATTAATTTAGAGTGCAGAAAAATATCCACACCTTCTCTATTAAAATCCCAGGACGGTGATCACTTAAACGGTCACAGTCAAGAATTACCCGACACTAAGATTGGCCTGGTGACAACCCTGGGGAATTCCATATTGGCTCTTTACAACTGCTGCATATCCATAAGTACCCAAAGATTAATTTTTGCAACATGCTTCCACATGGGACTGCACACAGGTGGGGTTTGATGCTTCAAAGTGAAGGGGGACCTTGGAAGGGGTGTTAGGGATGTCCCCCTCCCCTTAAGAAAGTTTTATAACCAGCTACCTGACATGGGTAATATAACACAATATCTCCAGACTTTTCCCCCAGTTCTATAGCTGTACTTGTGTATTTGGTAATGTAATAAATTATTTACATTAAAGTTGTTTTCTAGGTTATATTTAAAGTAAAATGTATTTCATATTTCCAATGCACTTCAACATTATGATGCACATTCCTGTATGTAAATTACAAGTATACATGTAAGGAGGGGACGAGCGAGAAAAATTTCGTTTCAACTTGTATATGTCCATTCGGATGAAGGTCTCGATTTCAAATCATTCATGGTAACAGAAAATGTTATTAGTTGTGTACCACCATGGACACACAGCCAGCCATGCAGTGCACTTATTTACATAATTGTAACAATGGATTCACAGTAATTCAATTGTGCATGGATGGTACAAATTTACACAAGTAATCACACGTGCTGCCATCTGTCCCGCTGCGTGACTGCAAAACTTGAATAGTATTAACAATTAACGATTCATCATGAAGGTAACTGAAAGTAAACAATCATTATTAAATTAGGCTAGAAAGTTTAAGTCCCAACAGTCGATAAATAAAACTGCTAATATACAGAGTACCAGTGTTGTTGCGATATGAAATTTTTGTAATCGATGTCGGGAAGCAAGTTCCTTCAACAGCTAAACGATATCGCGATATCGTGAAAGTATATATAACCATACGTGAAAACCCTGTGGTATACACTTTGTAATGTACAAGTAGGCTAAGGTCTAACACTAACGTGTATGCAGTATTGTACTGCTGTACAGTGATCATTTTGTACAAACTGTACGGACTCTACTATCTGTAGTCTACTCTGTTCATTAGTAGTCCGTGCCTATCATGAAGTTTGTGCTCAAGTGTGTGAGGCAGTTATGTCCATGAATTTTAACGATATCGTTTGTGCCATTTCATAGACGATATCACGAGCAAAGTAACATATCGATATTTTTTGCCGATATCGCAATATCGCAACAACACTATTAGCTACATGCACTCTCCTCCACAAATGGACCAAACTTTACTACTAGAACTCCTGCTGTCCCACATCAATGAGGTACTGCAACATGGTCTCTTTGAAAGTAATATTTAAACAGCTACAATTGGGTTAGACAACACCACTGTAACCAATAATGGAAGTGTGTGTATGTTTATGTAAGGTGGGACCATCAATTCAGGTACAGTAGAGCTAATCCTTCAATACTGTAGGCTAACTTGCTCATCAAAGCAAAGTGACTTAACTTTTGTCTAGTTTTGGTACTTCCAAAACAGCACATGAGAAATTAGGTGTTCATTCAAGCATTTGTCAATAGCCCTAAAGGATGACATTTGAATTTATCTCAGATTACACTGACAGGTGATCTATTTTACCTTCAATGACCATGAGTAATTTCATCCCTTTTTGCCAGTTCTAATTACAGGGCAGAATTTGTTGTTAGTTGTAATGTAACTCCCCCCCCCCCCCTCCCCCCAGTGCTGGGCTCCTGTTGTACCAGAATAGCTATCAAAGCTTTTACAAAGCTACTACTTAGTGGAGTAGCTAACTGAAGCAATGAACCAGTGGTTGGGTTCTTTAATTGGATAAGCAGTTTTCCTCTAAAAACTGAGGTAGCTATGACTGATTTAAGCATAGGCAAATTTTGCCTCATGATCCTTATCTGAATCGTGACCATTCTTTTATATTTTACTCTTATAGGCCTACTAACCTTATCAATATTAACCCTAGGTGGATTCTCCATCTGGCAAATATTCAGTTTAGAAAAACTAAAGGACCTACAGTAGGATATACCCTCGGTCTAGTGAGATTTCCTCCGTGAAAACTAATGACAGCACGGAAAAACTTTTGCATGAAGTTAATACATAAAATCTTACCCCAAATCATGGTTGCAATTAAAGGTAACTTGTAGGAAACTTGAAGTTAAATCCAAATGCTTTGATTTTTATCCTGCATGGGTAAAAGAAAATAGAAAAATATGTTGATTTATACTTGTGCACATTGAACTGGCTCACCATTGAAGTTGAAAATTTGGTACAGGTAGCGGTAGATATGGAGTGCAGGCTGGTCTAACATCAGTCCAGCAGCTACACGCCAGCCTTGCATATAATACAGTAACTGTCATCTGATCTCAAAACACCAAATAAGGTAGCCCACCATAGCCAATACACGTAGTGTTTTCAATGGGTAGGAAATTCGCACCCGGGTACCCTCTGAACACATTATCTGTCAGGAACCCGGGTACCCGAACATAACCTTGCAACTTCTGACTTCAGTGCATGTATACAGATACAATTTGTGAGTTGGCCAAGGCCTACAGTAACTTTAAGTGTGTCTAGGTTGTCACTGCCCCTGGTATAACAACTACCATCATTACGAACCAGCACCAAAAATCGGTTCAAACTGTCCCAATTATTACTATATAACTCATTCGCAAGCGTCTGGTCTACACTTTGCAATACTTAAATATATAATATACTGTACACGACAAGGTACCACGCCTACAGTTGGTCCTTTGCCAGCAATCGATGTGAGATTCCATATGCTAGGGGTGGAATTTAAAGTGCAATGTTTTGAAGTTGAGTTTATAAATAAACTACTGTACCATTATGGTAAAATCCACCCCTAGCATATGGAATGTCACATTAGTCTCTGACACAGGACTTAACAACAACATCTGAGTTACTGAACAACACTGTTTTCCAAACTTCCTGCTCTTCTAGAATAAGCTAGGCGCACCCAACCAAGAGGTCCTACCAAAATAAAGACTGGCTAATGCTCGGCAAAGACTGGCACATGATAAAGACCAGCAGATGTAAAAGACCACAGATGTGTCATTGACATTACAGCTGACCATAAATTAATAAATTGTGCTAAAAGTTTTTATGAATGTATTCATTTTACAAAATAAAAATGAATTCTGATAATGGGGTGTTCAGTGGTATGACAGCATTTTCAGAAGCCGGATCCAACATGTAAGTAGCCTAAACTAATTAGGGATGGTTGTAAGGGGAGGGGCTCTAGAAGCAGACCTGCAGCCAGACAAGGTACTGAAGGGGTGGTGGCTTTCAGTGGGAGGGGGACAAAATGTTTGAAAGGGGTTGTGACGCTCTTACTGTAAGTGCATTTGGTAAGTTACAATTTTCAGGTGGGCAAAAATTTTCAAGGTATGACTTAGCACATCCCCTTCCCCCACCCCTTCCCTTGGCTACAAACTTTTGAGGAGGTCCATTCTAGTACTGTACTTTTAACATTCCAAGTATATAAATCTAAATGTTCTATTCCAAGTTGGTGTGCCTGGTACCAACCTTTAACATATTCTCAGTAAATCCTGCATAGGCTGGGGTGCTGATTTTTCAGGCAACATCATGTGTCTATTTTGTTGGTAGCCATTGCCCATTGAAATCAACATTTACATTTCTGGCCAGTGGTTTAGCCAGCCTGTATTTGTGCGACAAAAAAAAAAATATCTGACGAGCCATTTCGGCATAGTTGTTCATTTTACCACCTTGTTTCATATTTGCAAAGCCCCCCAGTCAAAAATGTGGTGGGTGGAAGTGTGCTTCCGCCCCAACCTCAATTCAAGGAAGAAAATCCCTTGTTTCCTGTGTAATTAATGTGAAAAATTTGCTGTAATTTTCCTTAAAATTTGCCCAACATGTTGCACCAAATTGCATCTAGGGACCCTCAAATATTCAAAAATTTCCCAAAGGGGAGTGAGGCAACCCTCCCCTTAAACCCCTCCCCCAGGATGGCGGTCCCAAACCATGTTCAGCCCCCATCTCGAACAGCTTCCTAAGCCTGTGGTAGTAGATGTACAGTATGACTTAATTCAAGAAAGATGGCCTGAGCAACCACACTAGTTATCAGGATGAAGGGGAATGGGGTACGACACACTTGCTCCATCTCGTTAGGGGCCCTCACGTTGAGCAGGTCTTTTTACTTACATCTCCTGATCTTTAGTGTCATGTGCCAGTCTTTGTGTAAACGTGTGGCTTCCAGTATGATGACTGATCATAATGCAGAAGGCAATGTAGCCTTGCCTTGGCTAATTCATATTCTGCTGTAAACCACACTTGTACTTTGTTGCAGGGTTTGAAAGTTGACTCCTCAACATAACATCTGTGTAGGCTTTACATAATAATGGAATGCACACTGCCATGCCAGTCTTACTAGATGAGCAGACAGGTATGCCAAGCTTTAGCTCTTAGTAAGACCCCAAGCTGTGTTCAATTGAGAATACAATGGTGTAAACTTCAACATTTAAGAGCTTGGTAAAATGTTGACAAACAAATGTAAAAATGGAATCCATTGCACAAACCGCCTCCTACTTTTTGAATATTTAGGACACTATGTAGCCATAATAGGTTTTTCTTAAAAAAGTGATGTCTTGCACTTGGCTGGGCCAGGCCAATAGAAGTTCCGTACAAAGCAAGGATTGGGAAGAGGGCATGCTGACTTAGTTCGTAGTCTGCTGACCTAGTATTTGGGTCGCTTTAGGCTTCCCATACTAAGTCAGCAATATACGCCATTTGCAAGACTAGGTTACCGCATCTTCAAAAATTTGGACTGGTCTTGATCTTTCTCAAATTCACATACT
Source organism: Holothuria leucospilota (assembly GCA_029531755.1). NCBI lineage: Eukaryota > Metazoa > Echinodermata > Holothuroidea > Aspidochirotida > Holothuriidae > Holothuria > Holothuria leucospilota. Next base: position 89,876,989 of record CM055961.1, read on the forward strand.
GTGATAGTATTTTGATAGTCACATTGACAGTGAATGTAAATTAAACTGTCTGATGAATGTGACTCAGATTGTGAATGATACTGTCAAGGAAAAATGGACACAGATTTGAATATAAATAACTGATAAATGTTCACATATTATTACATTTGCAAATGTGGGTCCTGTGATAAGTTGAAACAGATTAAAGTTATCATATTTCCACTTGAATTTATCTTCATTGTTACAGTAGCTCCACTTATTTTGAACATGCTTATAAAGGCTGTGAGACTACAATATGAGTGTTGTGTCACTGTTAGCACTTGCCACAACGAACCAGGACTAACTAACCTAAACAACACTTCCTTAATGTGACAATTCCTTGCTATGCTACATGGACAGGAAATAAGAAAACCTTTTGTTAAATCCATCTGTGAAGCTACCCCTATCACTTGATGATAGGGTAATTCTGGCTAGGATTTGAGAAAAATCCGGCTGGATTTCTTCAATGATCTGGCCGGAACCGGATATTCTTTCATTATCAGGTATGATAGTCCGGCCAGACCAGATACCTGGTGCATCCCTACTGTACAAAGAATGACCAAGAAAATGTTCCATGAGCACAACAGAATGCTCTAGAAGTTCCTTTAACTTTGTCAAATTAAATTGTGGAGCATTTTATGTCATTGTGTACAACATGGGCGTAAATCCCGGGGGGGGGGGGGGGATGGGGGATATATCCCCCCAACATTTGACTAGGGGGGGATGGCCCATATAATCATCCCCCCCAATGTTTCAGTCTACAGATACGTGTATGATGGAAAGTATATTTTATTCTTCATTTTCATAGGAAATTTTTTCAATCTCGCTTCACTTTCTATCACAAATGTTTCTCAAACTATCAAAATTTTAGCAAATCATTGGCAATCTATCAGAATTTTCGCGCGGAGTCAGTGTCACTCATATTACCAATATCTTCCGATAGCAACTTTCGGAGAAGCACAGCAGCAAAAAGTTGAAAGTTTACGAATTAATAGGTAAAACACTGGCTTATGGCAGTACCATGCAGGTTTGTTGGGCAATTGAAAGTGTCTCAATATAGAGTCTGAATACAGGTTTTGTAATGGAAATATTATTCGTCACTGTTTACACTCCATGTCAAGACCATTATTAAGGTAATAATAATACACGAAACTGTTCTGATCACAACACTTTCCGAAGAACAGATATACATCTCCAAACATCCGTGGGGACCTCGCATCAATATGAGATCTTTCAATCTAATATGTAGCATGATGTAGAAGGTTGAAAGTACGTATCTGCCGTTATACATTTTTCAAAAAATTTTACAAGAGCTTCGCCAGTTCGCGCTGAGCCATTATCAATATAGATGGTGATTTTTAATGCACTTATGACGAAAACAGCACTCTGTAACGCTCTTATTAGTCCTTCACCCCTTTTGCTTCACCTGTCAGAGAGGTCTAACATCACCTCCCTGCACTTATACTCTCCCTCCTTCTCATTTTCCATTGCTGGCAGCTGTTCGTCCGGATTCTAGTTCAAAAGTAGTAAAAATACGATAGTTGTAAAGTGTTTGGCGTCGTACTCTATATATATATTATCATCTGGATGTCAGGAAGTAGTACGCATTATGTCATTGCCCCCCCCCCCCCGCCCAATTAATATGATTATTACAGAGCTTCCAGGAGGTTCGATCAGGTGTCTGCTAGCCTTTGACGCCCTTTCATAATGAACAATGAAGGACAGGACATATTTCGTAATAACTCAAGAATGTTTTTGTGGACTCCATGCACATATTTTTGTGTAAAACTTTCCCGAAATAGAAGGCAGTAAAATAGACAGAAGGGAAGGAGCTTCATTAGATTTGTTGACAACATATCTGTCTCTTAAAAGACAACATATTCTCCTCTTTTACCTTACCAAAAATTAGCATTCACTAAATTGTGGACATTTTCCGGCCATATATGATCAGTTCCAAAAACATCCCAAAGATAGCACCATTTTGCATCTAAAAGACATTAAAGTAATAATAAAATAATTCTCAAAGGGGAGGGGGAACCCCTTCCCCGGGACGACACCTTTATATGTGACAAACGAAAGATTGAAACTGCTGCATGCAAATGCAGAAACGCATGAAAAATAAAGGTTTAATTTACGCAGACTTGGGGGAACTGAGGTATTATTACGACATCATCTACAGTATGGTGCTCCCAATCGCAAAAAAACCTGGCCACGCTACTGATCTCAAGCCAACTTGCAGGTCTCTGAATTCAAAATCCAGTTGTCTGGGATGACCCTATATGTTGATCCCTGCCTTTTTAAGCTTAACAGGACATTGTTGCTCTTGTACAATTTCAATCCAGTGCAGCTTATCAACGAGTTTTGTGCTCAAAATAGCATTTCCTAAATGTAGTTAGTTAGTTAGATAGTTAGATGAGGTTTAACGTCCCAGTTTCCAACCAATTGGTTCAAGTCGAGACGACCACGGCCTTTTTTCCAGTTGTGGCTCACTGGCTTCTTTTCCCTACTCCATTGCTTATGCTGAGCACCAAGCACAAAGGCAGTAGGTTCCATTTTTAAAGTCTTTGGTATGACCCGGCCAGGATTTGAACCCTAGACCTTCTGGCTGCAAGTCGGATGCTCTAACCACTTGGCCACTGCAGTTTCCTAAATGTATGAATATACAATAGCCAACCAAAGAACATTACCACTGAAATTAACCCATTAAAACAGTCTTCCTGACACTTCTGAGACATTAAAACCCAGGAGCTTCCGGGGGCTTAGCCCCCTGGACCCCCACCGGGGCTTTGCCCCTGGACCCCACCAGGGGCCCTAAGGCGGGCCCCTGGACCCCACCCGTCATGGGCTTGCACTTCGCGTGCACATTTTTCACATTTGCGATAGCTCACCTCATCCCCCCCAAAGCTGAAAAGAAATCTACGCCCCTGGTGTACAAGCTCAACTCTACAATGTGATATATTTAAAGCCACGTGACCTCAGCTAATGAGAGACCGCCAGGTACAGTAGGGTATTCTCTGGCATGTCGTGAAAAAATGTTAATTAGGTTGCTGATACACACAGTTTTTCCGTGCTTACATCAATGAGCACAAGTAATAACATGAGCTGTTTGTTTGCAATGAAAACGCAATATCATCTTCTGCACTGAATATACCACACCACGAGTGTGCCTGCGATGGTCCAGACCTGTGCTTTGGGTCATTCTCTATTTACGGTACCAAAGGTATTTTCACTGACTGTGTCAGTATATTGCAAAATTTCAAAGACATGGAATACCACAAACCAACATATCAGGTATTTTATCATACCTTACCAACATGGCTACCTTATGATACATAAACTGAATTTTTCACACTTAGTATTTTCTGGAAATAGACTATTTCCGTTTCGTGTCCCCCTTGATTTTGGGATAATGGCTGTGACATATGCTCCTGCTCAAATTTGATTTCTCTGCAAAACATACATATTTATCATGGAGTGAATTGCTTTCTTCATTTATCATGGTAAGGACATCACCAATAGTCAACAGTTCCAAAATATCAGTATTAATGCTTCACCCAATTTTCCAAACAGGACCATAGAAAACTACCTGACCTACATAACTGTTTGGTGTTCCCCTAGTAACATTGGTTTTCTAATGAATTATGGCATCATTTCTTACAAATATAGTCATTTTCAGGTGTCAAAAGTTCATTTGATATAAGAATTAGGTCGAACTCTTTTAAATAGTAGCACATTTGTAAAGGAATAGTCAAAACAAACATCTGTTTAAGGTATCATTACCAATCAACAGAATTTTGGTGTCCCCATCAGTGAGTTATGTTGGTCAACTTTGATGCTTCACCATTTGCACAAAAAACGAATTTTTTAATGAATTTAGTCACATGAAAAGATGCTACCAGAATGTTAACAGAAAACATGATTTCATGTCCTCTGAACCAATTATTTGTTGCTGATGGACATTTGATTTTTTTAGTGTCCCCCTTGCTGCAATAGTTATGTTGGTCATTCTTGATGTAAGAACAACAAAAATTCAATGAAAGTAGGGCTTTGGATAGTATCTTATTACTGCAAACAGAGGTTTCTATTGCAATTGAAAGTTTCCAGGTCAACTCAACACTGAAAAATTAAACTGTTATCACTTGATAATTTACATCTTAGGTGTTATGGGGATACCAATTCTTGGTGTCCCTGTTAGACGCAACAGTTTGAATGGAGCAAATATCTTGCAAATATACATGTTTATAAAGAGATGGAAAATAAGATACTGTACCAAATAGAAAGTCTAATAATCTAGGGGTATCAAAGAGGAAAATCTGAATAGTTAAATATCATTTACTAGTTAAAAAGAGTTAAATTTGTACAAAATCTGTCAAAAGTGTGGACCTTTTGGCATTTGAAAGTGTTGAGAAAACTGAAACTGACTTTTTTTTTAATTCTGGAAAATTCTTTCGAACTTTTTCCATGTTCTTGTTACAAAGGGTACTACAGTCAGGGATTCCGCCAGAAATGCAAAAAAGGGGGGGAATTAATTGCTCCTAAACCCCTAGTCCAAATTGATGCTGTCCCTGGCTAAAGTTACAAGTGGGTTCAGGGGGACAAAAGTTTGCTTCAAGACCCCTATAAGGTGCATTTTGAAGGGTTTTAAAGGCCATTTACTTATGAAAGTTCAAACATTGCTGCAAAGGTGCCCTCTTCTTAAGTAAGAAACCAAGATATGGACCATTTTTTAAATTTTTATGGAAATGAAAAGGGGGGGATTTTACCCACCTTCTTCTGGAAAGGGGGGGACAAATCCCCCCTTTCCCCCCTTTGGCGGAAACCCTGACAGTAAATCACACTCAGCTGTGAATTTTCAACCGATAAGGATTTTCCTCATTCTTCTAAGAGGACCTTAAAGACTGCTTTGGTGTCCCTGTTATGTTGGTCAATTTACTGGCATATATAAGTTTGAATGAGTCCCCTTAAATGCATACACAATACATGTAAAATACTTGCATTTTTTTAAAAATGCTGATAATTCTCTATCATGAGAATAAATTTCAAGCAATAAAAATAATTTTTTAACTTTGACCTCATGTCACACTATTGGTACCTTAATTTACAGAGAGACCCTTTTACTTTGTGAAAAATAGATTTGTCGGTCTCAAGCTGCGACAAATGACACCCATCATGCTTGCTACTTGTTACTGCCTCTGTTTTTCATAACTTTTGAAGAATGATTTTTAGTAACAATAGCTGGATAATTCCATTTTATATTAGAAGAAGACCGATTTGGGTTGTTGTGACGAATTTAATCCCGAACAATGGTCTCTAATTTTGATATGTTGGTGGCCTTAGCAACTAAGCAAAGTGCTTAGTTAAGGTTATTGGTGTTCTTGTTAGGCTATGTGTGGTGCATTTTGTGCACTATATGCCAAAGATATTCAGCATAGTTGGCGTACAATTTGCCGTAGTGACACGAGGATTCACTTGAGTTGGCGTACAACTTATCTATTGACTATATTTTGTACTGCAAACTAGATCTAAGTCAAAACCGCAGCTATAAAATTTTCTGCTGCAGTGCGTTCCCACTTAATTCACACTGATTCAAACACAAAATGTGATTAATTCCTGCTTAATAGGAAAGAATGTGTGTAAGTTTCTGCTTCAAGTATGATGTTCAAATGATCATCATACAGCAGGAAATGTTATGTAATATTGTGTGGTATGTACATCACACCTTTGGTTTTGTTGGCATATGAATGCTGACACCTCAGTGTAATTTCGGCGATGGCTTTATATGGAATGCACCTGGTGTGAAAACCTATGCTGGAACATCGTTGCAGATATACTGTACTGTATGCAGGGGTCTTCACGAGAGGAGACAAATGATCACAGACATAGGAGAAAGATTACTTACGATAACGTGCGACTGGGCCTACTTCTTCTAAGTTTTTATTCTTATTTTTATTTTTTCACATTTTTTTACCATTTAGAATTTATCTTATTCACAAAGTTGCATCCGAAGAGGTGTTGGATATTCTGCTGGAACAGATGACGTGATCAACCAAGTCTTTTGAGGTTCACGGTAAGAGTAATCGTGTAAAATAGGCTAAGATTTGTGCTTCGTCCTAAGAAATGTCTTACCTTGTCTGTATAGTGTGTAGTATATGTAATGTTTCGAACGCCTGTGGCCCAGATTGGAAAGCTTGTAATGGTGCGCAGGGCATTTTAATAATGGCCAAGAGAATTGCGCAGCCAATACTATCTAAGCGGAGCACCACCATCGGTTGGTGCAGACCGTACTGAGAAAATTTGGCCAAATCCTCCACCTGGTTGCTGCCAACAAGTCTGCGCGGTTGCAGTTACCAGAACTAAATTTGCACGGCTGACAAGTTCCAAATTCATATTTTTCCACGGGGGATTATTCCCCCGCCCGCGCAGGGAAAACTTTCCAATCTGGCCTGTGGCTAGTGCTAGCCTAGCTTAGGGATTAGGCCTAGCCTAGGACTAGTTCTCACGTGCACTTTACTCCCTGAACTAGGCCTCGGCTACTGCTGTACAAAGTTTTTCCCGCGTGGTTACTGTGAGAGTAACATCGTCTGCGTGCGTTTCTCCTATGATTGTTGCTACATATGAGTGTGTGCGTACATGAATGTAACCATAGCTATGAACTACGCCGCCCTAGCCTAGCCTATGTCACAATTGAACAGCATGCGTGCTAGCCTATATAGCATACAATAGTTTGAACATCCTTAGTAACAAGAATTTGCAGCTTGATAGAATGTTTAAAAAATAAAACAGGATCGTCTGTATAAATCAAAAGTTTTGGTCTCTTTTTAGAGACTTAAGTGCTAGTATCCTTAGAATGACCCGTAGCTCGGTCAATTACCTAGGCCTAGGAGTATAGGCCCTAGGCCTCCTAGCCAGCCTAGGCCTAGCCTATGTGAATTTGCGAAAGATCGAGACCATTCAAAATTTTTGAAGGTGCCGTAGCCAAATTTTACCAATGGGTATATTGCTGACTTAGTATGGGAAGCCCTAAACTAAAGCGACCCACATTACTAGGTCAGCAGTCTGTGGACTAGTATTAGCCTAGGCTTACGCTACATCATGGTAGGCTAGCCTACAGCAAAATCTAATTTCCCAACTCGTCTATTGAAGTGAAATAAGCTTCATATGAAACACTTGGTTCCATTTCAAGCTTTATTGCTCTTAAATTGAATATAAAAACACATAATTCATGAGGCTAAGTGCAACTATTTTTAACAGAGCAAGCTACAGCCTAACGTAAGGCCTAACATTAAGTCATAACGTGATAAACGCACAACTGTATGAACAGTTAACAATAACATTAGGCCTTACAAGTTACAGTACGTTAACGTTAGACTAAGCAAGGTAGGCTAACAGTAGGCCTAAGTCTAAACAAATTGCTGGAAAAGATACTACTAGGCTGGGCTTAAGAAGATACGGATACATGGGGCCATTCCAAGAGGCACACAGTTGGGCAATAAATACCCAATATCTTTTAACAGTTCAGCTTACAAGTGTACAGTAAGCTTCGATTAACGTTAACTTGGGCCGCGTTTCGAGTTTCAGACTTCTCACCATCCCCACTTTCGTGGAACAGGTATGGCGCCTTGCGAGGTGCTACCCCAGTAGTATAATAGTTGAGTACGCCTATACTTGCCACTACTGTTACAGTATGTCATGATGAAGAGAACGTGGCTCTGCTCCTTGGCTCCTGCCCCTCCCAGTGGCGCCGGTACGGGGGAGGCATGGGGGACGCGTTCCCCCTATCGATTTCAGATTTTCTTTGTCGAAATTTTAAAATGATCCCAAAAAGGCGTTTAAGCTATATATTTCTGTAGGTGGGTTGGGTGTGGTGTGTTTTCGACCGAGGGATGGAATTGTTGTAATCAATTTATGTCACAAATGGTTCTCAAACTATCAGAATTTTCGCAAATCCTTCGCAAACTATCATCTATCGCTAGGAGCGCTTCAAACCATACCTCAGTATTGTTCTTATTATCAATATCTTCCGGTAGTAACTCCCGGAGAAGCACAGCAACAAATGTTGAAAGCTGTTTACGGATCCTCAGGTAAAAGACTGGCTTTGTGACTGGTATATAGGATTTTGGGGAATTAAAAGTGTCTCGATGCAGAGCATCAACGCAGGTTTTTTTAATGGAAATCTTATTTAATGAAAAATGCTTCACACGCATTCGTCAGGGCTTCAACTCCATCTCATGACCATTATTAAGGTAATAATACATGCAAATATTCTGATCACAATACTTTTCGGAAAAAAAAAAAAAAAAAAACAGAAGTACATCTCCAACCTCTGTAGGGGCCTCGCATAGATATGGGATCTTTCAATCTAATTTGTGGCATGATGTGGAAGGTTGAAAGTACGTATTTGCTGTTATACATTTTCAAAAGAAAATTACCGAAAGCTTCGCACGCAGCCATTATCGGTATAGATGGTGATTGTTAATACACTTACGACTAAGAAGCATTCTGAAACGCTCTTGTTAGTCCTTCACTCATTTTGATATACCTGTCAGGGAGGGCTAATATCACCTTCCTGCACCTATACTCTCCCTCTCATTCCCCATTGCTGGAAGCCGTTTGTCTGGATTTTCGTCTTCCAACCTTAGGTGCCTTTTTGTAATGCACAATGAAGCAAAGGAAAATTTTCGTAATAGTCCAAGAATGTTTCTGTGAACTCTACGCACGTATATTTGCGTAAAACTTTCCGCGAATAGAAGGCAGTAAAGTAGCCAAGGGGGGGGGGGAGGGCTTCAGGAGGTTTGTTGACAACATACCCTTCTCTTAGACAACATACTCTGCTCCTTTATCTAACCAAAAATTAGAATTCACTAAATTATGGACATTTTCCAGCCATATATGATCAGTTCCAAAAATATCCTAAAGATAGCACCACTTTGCAACGTTAAATTAAAAAAAAAAATCACCCTTCCCTTACACCCCTCCCCAGGACGGCAGCTTTATGTCGTGATAAAAGGAGGGTCCCCCACTGCTGTATACAATCACAGGGGTGCATAAGAAAGGTAGTTTACGCAGACTTGGGGGGAACTGAGGTGGCATTACGGCGCTATCTGTGGTGCCCCCATCACCAAACCCTGGCGTCGCCACTGTGTATGGCACTGGGGTAGCCCATCAGTTGGTGCGTAGCCATAGCGCAGCCCTTGCAATCAAATTGGGGATATGACACATTTAAGTACTAAAAAGTTGCGTCTAAGCATTCTTTTCTTTCAAATTTCATCCTTTAGAAACAAATTTAGATTTCAAGAAGGAAAGTTAGATTTGATTTAAAGGGGGAAATGCAATCACCCCAGTTTGCAGGGCCGTAGCGAACGGGGGTGTGGGGGGGTGTCACACCCCTCAATATTTGGTCGCCGTCGGTAAATTTTCAGCCTGTCGGCAAAAAGGGGAAAGGGAGAGGAAAAGAAGAGGAAACGAGGAAAAGAGGAAAAAAGAAAGAAGGGAAAGGAAAGGAAGGGAGTGAACAGGAAGACGGAGAATGAAAGGAAAAAGAGAAACAGAGAACGGGAGCGCGTGGCCAGTCTGTTTTCGGCTATTTCGATTTTCGGCTCTTCATCTAATTGGCCCATTCAAGTTGAAGGCCCGTCGGTAAATTGATTATGCATGTGACGGCCGTATACGGCCGCATCAACCGGTGTAATTGGACTAGTGACTGAGTCCGTCGGCAACTCTGGGAAAGAAAGGGAATTAAAGATTCCGTATAGGCGCACTATTTCGGGTCATATGACATTCTTGAAAAACCACTTTCTGCACATTATTCCTCACTTTTATCATCACCATGGGGCGATTACCCATGGAGAGGGCATCCTTAGCCCGTTTTCTAAATCCCATCCTTGACTTCAAAAAACATTTTGCAAACTCCTGAGGATCCGGTTTACCCACAAACATCCTGGGAAAAAAATAATGCATCCTGAAAAAAAAAAAATAAATAATGCGTGCCGTGCGTGTCCTCCCTTCACTGCAATGTCAGGCTTTTAACTTTTGAACACCCAAACGAAACAGATACAGAACCCATCCTGGCATTCAAACCATATTTTGAACGCTTGTGTTAAGATTCTGAACACTTTTTCTCCCTTTTTGAATGTTGGAAGCCTATTTGAACACTTACCGTATTTGAACGCCTGACGCGTCTAGTGTTCAAATGCTGAACGCAAAGTGTTCCAATTCTGAACGACAGGTTCAGCTCCTGAAGTATAGTGGCATGACGTGAGGAATAGCCTAAAACATTAGAATTATCCGGAATCTTTGTATCGGATAATGTATTATGAACCAAAATATACCTATCCTGCATGAGACTTAATTTTCTACCCAGAGATTATGGTAAAACCTCAGAGCTTCCGGGGGCTCAGCCCCCTGGACCCCCACCAGGGGTTCTAAGGCGTGCCCAGTGTTTTAGCCAGCCCCTATTTGTGCGACAATGTCGCATAAACGGCGACGACAAATGTCGCACAAAAAATCTGACTAGCAAATTCTAACCGGGTGTAAATTTTGAGGCTCCTCATTATGAGGGCAGAAATCCACTCAAATATTGCACCATTTGCGATCTAGGCACCTTTCAAATTCAAATATTTCAAAAGGGGCAGGGGGACACCCCCTCCCCTTAGACCCCTCCCCAGGCCACAGATCAGAAAATGACGCATTGAGAAAACGTCATTGCTAAAACACTGGCAGGCCCATGGATCCCAACCGCTTAAAATTATAGCGGCCTGACAAGAGGAATAACCTAATACATTAAAATTATTGGGACTCTTTGCATTTGATAATACATTATGAACAAAAATATATCCGTCCTGAGGCTTCATTTTTCACGCAGAGATATGCTTAAACCTCAGAGCGTCCGGGGTCTTTGCCCCTGGACCCCACCAGGGGGCCTAAGGCCGGCCCCTGGACCCCACCCGCTAAAGCTCGTTTTCGCGCTATGCATTACCAGATCTGTCGGCAAAATATAATCTCTACACCCCCAAAGATAACACCTTCGCCACGCCCCTGCCAGTTTGAATGAGTGTACCCGGGTATCCTATTTCATGAATGGCTTTTGAGGATCGTGTTACAATATGTTTCTTACTGCATGAGTTGAGAAATATAAGTATAGACTAACCCTTTGGTTTACCTTGAATATGCAATATGTATGATGTAACATATCATGAAAGATACTTGAAGTGAACTAAGGGGATATTTGTGAGATTTAGCGGTTGTTCTGTTTGCGGAGACTGCTTATGCCCTTTAAATTAACAGTTAATCTATACGCTCATTGAGTTTAGCTAATAATTAAAGGAAATCATTGGCTATTTTATGTTTAGCTCTAGTATATGATGGTGTATTCAAGCGGTGTTTCTTGTAGGAGGAAAATGGTTTATTCGTCAGGCAGAGAAATCGACCTAATAAAGAGTCCGTGGCCGGGTCCGGGGATCTCCCCGGGAAAATTGGAGGGGGGGGGGACCCTTAAATGCAATTTCCGCGGATTTTGAGGCCTTGAAATCATAATTTGGACAGTGAAATTTTCAGCATTTCTGTATTTTTTCTCAACTGAGCCAATTTTTATTTACGATTTGGAAATTTCGGGGGGGGGGGGGCAGTAGCCCGGTCCCTGCCCCCCCGCAGGCTACGGCCCTGACATTTTCTAACATGATTCTCAAGAACCATTCATGAAATAGGATGCCCGGTTACACTTATTCAAATTGTGGTGCCTACATTTACCCCTTAAATCAAATCAAAACTTTTCTTCTTGAAATCTAAATTTGTTTCTAAATCATAAAATTTCAAAGTAAAGAATTCTTGGATGCAACTTTAATTTTCAAAATGTGTCATTTTCACCATTTTCTTGCAAGGCCTACGCTATGGCTACATACCAACCGATGCTGCCCAAGTGTCGTACTAAGAGCTCTATGGGGGAGCCTGCATCGGGTACCAGCCTTGTGGGGGTGTCTTGCATCCACAGCCGAAGAATTAAGTAAATAATTAAATGTATAAGATCACTTTATTCGAGTCTAAAGCTTTACGAAAGATAACACCATTTTGGATCTAGGAGAACTGAGAACAAGAAAAATTTCTCAAATAGTAGAGGTGTCATCCCTCTTAGGCAATACCCTCTTCAATTACACCCTACCTAGATAAAAAAAAAATCACTAAATAATAAGAACCCTAAACATTTAATCAATTCAACGCTTTACGAATCTTTAGAAATGATAGCACCATTTTGCATCCAAATAAGCCACTTCACATGGGCAAAAATTTCTCAAAGAGTATAGAATGTCGTCCCCTTGTTTTAGACAACATCGCTTGCCTTCCGCACAGCCACAAATATAGGAGGAATATCACTAAATTATATGACAATTTGTAAAAATATAATCTGTTCAAAGCTTTGCCAACGACAGTATAATTTTGAACCTAAGTCTGGCCTTACATGTACCCCTCCCCTCAGCACCACCATGGTACCATGAACATGTGAAAAGGAGGGGTCTCCTGGGTGTAAACTGTCTGTAGGCACGCCACTTGGTGCTCGGCTTAGAAAGTGTCATGAGCTACACCCTAGAGATTTCGCCCAGGCTACGGCCCTATAGAAGTGTGGCAATGCATACTTTGGTAAAAGTTCTGTAAAATTTGGCAAAGGGTTTTCCGTGTTATTTCAATGATACAGTATTTTAATTTTACTGTTCAATATGCGATTAAGTTGGTGATCTTGTGTCTTCTAAAGCTTAATATTTCTTTTACATAAGTAACGTGCTAAATTATTACCAACTGTTTGATATGGACATGCCAATCGCTCTTGCAAAGGCCTCAGTGCGGGGATCCAAAACAGAAATTGGAAATGAGAACAGGTTTCTTGTAATTGTCCTTGATTTTATTAAACGATTATTTCTCTAGTTACACTTGCCGGTCTAAAAAATGATTCGGGGGAGCTACCCGCGCTCCTTCAAGTTAACACGGCACACCACCAAACTACATGTTTACATTTCGAGGTCTGCAGCGCGTTTGTCAAGACTCTCTGAAGGAAGTAAATTACTATTACGGGATAGGGACCGAGGATCCTGATTAGCCGAAGTGACGTACTGTAAATAACTGTCCAGTGACAGAGGGGATGGGAAACAAGACAAGAGCTTGGGTACCGTGCGCAGAGTAGACTTCAGGCTTTGATGTAAATGAGGTATTGCACCATAATGCTGCAATCCTGAAACAACAAAATTTCGGCCTTCAATTAGTTGATAAATATATACTTCATTACATTACCGTTCCCCCTACCTCTCTCCTTATTTTGAAAATCAATTGCCCTGAAATTTTACTATTAGCGACCACTATTACGGAGATTATCGCAGAGGTTATCTCATATTTGGAAGACGTCACAGTGACCCTAAACTTCAATTAAGCTGTAGGGCTCCGTAGCGAGTGTGGTTTACGAGGGAATGATGGATGATTTTAATTGATTCTATTACAAATTTCTTATTAACTACCAAGCTTTTTGTGCTCTCCGAGTTCCCCCACCGTTAACTGTATTTTCGTCAGAGCACTGAGAGCAGCTTTAAGCATGCCGATATTACAGCTTAATTCAACGGAAAGGATTGTATACCTTTTTCGATGCAGGCGTGATTGTGGTGACATAAAATATCAAAGCCGCAAAGAAAGAAATATTTTCAGCTTTCTCCTGCTTTTGAGAAGAATCTAAATTCAGACTAGCCATCTTGGCACAGTTGCAGACAAAATGTTTGAAATTAAAGGGTGTCAGGGCTGATCCTGCATGTAACTTTTACCATGGACAATCATTTCTTATGCAAATTTTTTCCGCGATTCACGCATAATCCCCACGGTGCACTTCACAGCAGTCAATTGGCTTCATGGAAAGATAATGATAACAGTAACAAATCGAACTCCTCTGGCCAGAACCACATGTACCCAACCTTCTTTAAATTAGTGGTTGAGCATCTACAGGACTTCATGGAACAATCTAATTGAGTAACATGTGTGATGGTTATAAACTGAAGCAGGGCTTATTCTCAGGAATGTTTAGTACTGCACCAATGTGGAAGATACTTGGGAGGGTGATGAAGGGTAAGGGATCTGGGCTACTTCGGACCCAAAGCTGACGATTTTTGAATTGACGGAGATAAAATCTGAACAACTTTTAGGCCTAGCGTTGAATATTGAAATGCATTTCGTGACAACACATGTGATGATTTTCGATTTTCAAGTTTTCTAAATAAAGAATAGCTAAACAGCATCTGACAGACTGGCAACTGGTTTATTTAACGGATAACAAAATGAGCTTTCATATGAAAAGAAATTGCAGATGAAAAGTGAAAAAATAATTATCATATGAACTCAATGTGACAAGAGCGGCGATTTGTTCTCAATATTGGGGGGGGGGGGGTGACACGACCTGATTTTCCAATAATTTACTGTGTGAAAAATCAAAGTCAATAGGCGATTTCTCAAATATTTGGGGCATGTCCCTCTGTTCCTCCCCCCCCCCCTTCCGGGATCGCCGCCCATGCAATGTGACTTACAAATTTGCAGAGAAAAGCAAGAATTGGGTCAATGGGAAATCCCAGAACGCAATATCTTATTTTCGATTTCTTCCCATCTTGCTTACCTTGTGTATACGCAGCAACTGATCCAAAATAATATATTCTACAATCAATTCCCTTGCTGCACTTGAAACTGTTTGAAGCTCGCCACCCGCATGCGCTAGGAGCAAAAGTCAACGCACGTTGCAGCTCACAGCCACAACTTTAAGGAAAAATGATTGGTCATTTCAGCACGAGCTTTTCCAATGTATACCCTAAAATAGCATTACACTAAATAAGGAGTTTCCCAATATGCTTACCCACAGATTTAATCCTAAAAATGTTTGAGTGTGCAGTCTGTAGTGTATATACCTCAGATTTTTTAATGGCGGCCCGTCCAGTGCCACATCCGGCCAGTGAGGAGATCCGATTCTACACACGAAGCAAACTGTGATAAAAATCTTCTTGAATGCATTTAAATGTTAAGCTGAAGGATAACCTTTGTAAAAGTAAAGAAAGTAAGATATAAACAAAATGTTGTCATTAGTCATCTTACCATTTCACCATGTTTAGGTATTTGAGTGCATTTTGGTAAACTTTACAGAAGGTAGAAAATCAGAGTGCAAAAGTCAGAATTTTCGACTTTCCACGCTGTAAATTTCTTACAACGGGCAGGGCCGTAGCTACGGTCATATGTTTTGGGGGTGTGAAGGTCCCAAATTCCGACTGGATGGATGCTTTTTCCAACTGAATGATGGCGCGTAAATTGTACCATTCTTTTATCCTGCGTTTATATACAGCGTGGGGATCCTTCCTTTGTCACTACATAAAGGGGCCGTCCTGGGGGAAGGGTCTAAGAGGAGGGGTGCACCCTCCCCTTTGAGAAAGTTTGTTAATTTAAGGTTGCGTAGATGCAAAATGGTGCTATCTTTGGGATATTTTGGAGCTGATCATATATGGCTAGAAAATGTCCCTAATTAAGTGAATTCTAATTTTTCCGACTGGCTGGATGTTTTTTTTCCAAATGAGTGGAGGCGCGTATTCTAATTTTTGGTTAGGTGAAAGAAGAGAGTATGTTTTCTAAGAGAAGAATACGTCAACTCGTTAACAATCTCCCGAAGGCCCCCTTTTGGCTACTTTACTGTCTTCTATTCGGGCAAAGCTTTTACGCAAAAATACGTGCATGCAGTCAACAGAAACTTTCTTGAACTATGATGAAAATTTTCCTTTCCTTCATTGTGCATTAAAAAGGGCATCTAAGGCTGACACATACCTGTATAAGGGCCTCCTGGTAGCTCTGGATCAATTATATAAAATGGGGGCAATGACATAATACTAATTACCCATAGAGCAGGATATCCTGCTCTATGTTATTTCCTGACATCCAAATGATCATATAGAGTATGACGTCAAGCACTTTCCATCGATCATATTTTTACTACTTTTGAACGAGAATCCAGACGAACAGCTTCCAGCAATGGAGAATGGGCGGGAGGGATAATATAGGTGCAAAAAGGTGATATTAGACCTCCCAGATAGGTGCAGCAAAAGGGGTGGTGCTTAGATATTCCGACATGACAAGCGCCCTGACTGGGAGCCAGCTACTCTAAGCCCCGACCGATGCAATGGGTTGCCACACTCGAAATATAAGGAGCGCGAAGAGCCCCGAAAAATTTTGGGTTATATTAAAAAAAAAGGTTTCACATTTTTATTTTCAATAAGGAAAGTTGAAAAAGTTTGGGCTTTTATTGAAGAATCTGCCTTACTTAAGGGCAAAACCATGAAATTTGTTGGGGCGACTGTATGTTCGTCGTCGGGGATTACATTCTTATCTTAACCATGAAGGCTCCCAGATGAAACTGAAAAATCTTTTTTCCTAAAAAATATGTTTGCCACGATGGCAAGGCTTAAGAAAGAATTTTCCGAAGGTTAGGAAAAAGAAGATAGAACTTCGCAACGATGCACTTTGGCGTTTCTCTGGAATCACGCCTACACGGAAGAACAATATTTGTGGAATTGTTGAATAAATCCAGTATGTTTGAAACGGCGGGCGTTACCACTAGATAGAACTATAGATGAAAGAGCGCGTAGTTCGCGAAAATTTTTTGAAGTTATAGAAGAATCGTTACAGAGCTTACTGGCTACGGGCCTGATAAATAGCCATTTGGAATATTTTCTGAGCATATCTATGTCTTCATTAATATTAGTCTGTATAAAATTCTGCCCAATTTTGGGGGCTATAAAAAGTTTGGGAGGCTAACCCCCCCCCTAGTCTTCCCCGTAGAAGGGCGCCTGGTATAAATAACTTTTTAATTTTCATGAGATGGAGTGCAACTCGTGACACATGCGCAGAAATTTTTCATTAAATAAGATTTTCATGACTAACCTGCATTCAGAAAATGCATCGAGACACTTCCAATTGCCCAACAAAACAACATGCCATTCAAAAAGCCATATTCTTACCTGGTTATTGGTAAACAGCTTTCAACTTCTGCTGCTGGGCTTCTCCGAAAGTTGCCATAGGTAGATATTGATAATAAGAACAACACTGAGGTAATTTGGAGAAGAATGTGGGAAAAGTTTGATAGTTGGAGAAGAAGTTGCGGAAATCTTGATAGTTTGAGAAGAAATTGCAAAAAATTTTGATAGTTTGAGAAACATTTGCGATAGAAAATGATTACAATAAATCCATCACATACACATACATACACAAATATTCCGTGCTAAAGGACAGTTTTGATTCGACTTAACGTGAGGAAAATAACATTTGGTATTATTCTCACTTGATCTAGTTGGAAAATAAATACAAAGTTGACATAGGCTCAGCCGGAAAAATGTGCTGGACTGAGATATCAGAAAATCCAACTGGTATTTCAAATTATCCGACTATCGTTGCTCTGAAGAACTTGGGGGGGGGGGTGAGACACCCCCACACCCGGTCGCGACAGCCCTGACTTCGGGCCTACTATCACATCCCTGTAACAGCAATATTTCGGGTCAGGGATGTGATAATTTTGACTGCCGAAATTATAGAAAATCGCAGGGCTGTAACACAAGAGTCTTGGCTCGGACTCGATTCCATTTTGTACTGGACTCCGACTTGGTCTGGAATGGGAGGTCCCTGAATCGGAATTGGCCTGGAATGGGGATTCTAGTCGAGTCCACAAGAATTTACTTAAGTCTGCGTTCTTTCTGGTTACAATTCAGTACGTGAATGGTTACACACATAGTAAACAAAATTGCAAAGTAAATGGGACTACGATACTGCAGTCTAAAAATGTCCTAGTCAAATTTGAATAGAATCTAATCAATAGGAGCACGAACCGGAATCTTGTCAAATCTTTGACTAGATTCGGCTCAAAAATGAAACGAATAGTTTTATTTTTGAACCATTTCTAGGCAATGTTGAGACAAATCTTGTCAAATATTTGACAAGATTCCGGTTCGTGCCCCATTTGACTAGATGTTTTTTTTAGAGTGTGACTCCTAGAATGACGTTTATACTAAATAAAGGGTAGCCTACTTGAAAGGTAGTAAAGAGGCATCTGTATGATATACTAACTTCTCAAGTGGCGGGACTAGGAATTGGCCCTGAATTCGGGATACTGAAATCGGAATTTGCTAGGAATAGGAGGGTCATACAGCCAGGACTGGTCAAGAGGGCGACCACTGGAATCGGAATGGGCTCGGAATTTGGTTAACTGGACTCGGATACAGCCCCCCAAAATAAGCTTGATTATGATCCTTTTATTAGTTACATGGTTTTGCCATATATGTCTGCCAAACATGAACGTCGCTAAATGGGAGGGTTGCAGTAAAGATGAAGAAGGGCTACTTTACAATTTGTCTGAAACAGTGAAATGATACTATTTTTATCCTAACTTACTTTCGTATGAGCATTAATTGACGAATACGCTAGTTGGGAAATAGCTTTTGACGAAAGAGCTGTGGCTGGAGGTAGGGTGGGTGTCTTTTCGAATGATCGATTCCGTAATATCCAATATCATAAATTGATCAAAACTGCTAAAGCTTGGAGCCCTTTTTGTTTAGCTTTCAATCGGAAAAATCGTAATAGTGGCGTAAACATTGCCAAGCTTGAATTCAGGAGAAGGGGGTCTTAACCGACTCGAGTTTTCCCCGGGCTCCCCTATTTTTGTCAGACAGTTTTGCATTTAATGCTGCTGAGAATGCTGAAACTTTTATTGTCCTGCTTAAGACTGTAATGCCCTCAGGACCGTAGAAATAGCACATAGAAGCCTATTTTTTATATGTTTTATATGTGCAGTGAAAGCCCCGAACCTCCATAGAAAGAAATACCTTTGGTGCACTCACGTGAGGGCTTCTTCCTTACGAATGAGACAGATTTTTGCAAACCTTGTTTCTCGCCCACTGAAAGTGACGAGTGTAGTAAGATTTTTGTGGAGTGGGGTGAGGATTTACCAATAAGTGTACAAAAACATGCTGGCATCCAAGGCAACGCCTACTGAAATGTAGGGGACAAAGCTCCCGTACGTAACTCTGGGGTATTTACAGAATTGTGCACATTTTACTGAAAGAGCAATATAGCTGTCATAAGGAGTGGTCCAGTATAATTTTAGTTGGATCCAGAGGCCAATTTCCCATACTGTCCCGAACTGAGCTCTGAATGACACTGAGAGTAACACCTCCCCGAAAGGTGACTGGTTGCGGAAAGGATGCATGGGGAACGCGAGATTTTTTGCGAGCAAGGCGGGCCGGAAAATTTGGGGTTCTGTTAAAACATTGAACAATTTTAGTTTTGATTAAGGAAAGTTGGAAAATTTGGGTTTATACTGAGGAATCTTTTCTCCCCTAAGAACGAGGCAGAGACGTCGGACAACTGGTCGCGGATCGTTAGGGATTAAAATTACTTTATTGTACTCTTTAAGGCCCCTAGATCAAACTGAAAACTTTCCCCAACGAGGCCAGCCTTCTCCGACGAAGAACGTCCCCTTCCACCTCCTCTAGACTCAGCATTGAGACCTTGAAAGTGTCTTACAGAATATGTTTACTATAATGTTGAGCCTGATTTAATAATCTTCCAAATGATGAGAAAAAGATGATAGAATTCATTGATTCAATTTGTGTTTCTCCAGAATCACGTCTACAGGGGAGAACAATACTTGTAGAACCTTTACCGTTGAATAAAGCCAAATCAGCCAACATCTCTGAAACGGGTGTTAAAATCAGTGTTGTAACGAGTCACCCTTAGGTCGAGTCACAAGTCAAGTCAACGGTGGTCGAGTCGCAAGTCAAGTCAAGTCATTCGCCACATTGCTCGAGTCAAGTCAAGTCAAGTCAAGCACATTTTCAAGTCAAGTCAAGTCAAGACAGAAGCCAAGTCAAGTCAAGTCAAGTCAGACATTTTGGTCGAGTCAACTCGAGTCAGTTGCTGTGTCTACAAGTTAACGCAAGTCACACTATCACATAATCATAGCAAATTTAAAACTGGTATTTTTTCTTTGGTGTGCCCTTGAGACAACTGGTTCCTTTTTGCCTCTCTGAAGTGTACCTGTCACTGACTGCAATTTTTTGTATGATATGCTACAGGTACATTGTTTTCACATTACTTTACATGCAATTTACCAGGAGAACCCTGCACATACTAAGGGAGTAAGGTACCACGCGTAGCTTGCGCCATGAACACAGGGCTGAAACTACTCAAGCAAACAATGTTAATGTATATACACTGGCACAATCTCAGTTTCACTCAACGTAGGCCTAACGTTAGATGTCGTCGTCCTAGAATCCACAGATGGCTACGCCATGGTGTAACATACAAAGTAGTACGAAGTAGTCAAGGACGTAGCATGTAGCACTATGCAAGTCTCGGAAATAAACTCTCTCCGTCAATAACGAAAAAATGGCCACAACGACCGGGGGGATTTGATGTCTAAAAATGGGGGCGCAAACCCTTGTGGACTGCCAAGCGGCCCCGAAGGCCGGGACTTTGGAGCAATAATTTTATAAATGTGAGATCTAGAACTCAGAGTAGGTGCGCGCGAAGTGCGTTGAAAAAACCGCAATTGTAGACTTTTAGCGATATGAGTAATAAAAAGATAAGGAAAGGAAAAGGAGAGGACTCTTACACCCCCCCCCCCTTCGATAAGCGCCTGTCCCATATTACGGTACCGGAAATGGCACTCTCTCGCCCCTTACAACTTGCAACTAAACAATCTTCAAAAAGTCGGTAAATTTACACAGATCAATGGTGATAAAAATTTTGCTTTGAAAATTTCTGGGGGAGGGGAACGTCCCCTTTACTACGTAAGGCCATAGGGAATTCAAGGGTTCCAAAGATAATGTAAGAGTATGTACGAAGCCATGAAAAGCCAGATGTTCTACAGGAGTAAGCCGGAATCACAAAACAATATTTAAAACGGGTGCGCGCGAAGCGCTCCGAAGAAAACACATTGAAATGTTTGTTTGTAGCCTATTGTTTTTTTTTTTTTGATTTTAAAATGCAGTATTGTTTATTACATTAAAAAATTCCTACTTTCCTCAGGTGCCTGTTCTTTCCTTAGAGCAGGATGCAGGGCCCTATATCCTGCTCGATGGTTCTTTCTTTCATGTTTCATTTTTGTCGATGGTCTGGGACGATCCCCCTCAACCGTTTTTATTAGTGTGAAAAATAAGGTAGTGTCGATTTTGAAGGTTATCAGGTTATAGAGTATAATTATGATAATTAAAAAAAACAATGAAATTTTTACGGGTAGTTTTTACATGGACATGGCCAAGGCCATCGGCAGTTTAAATGTCATGCAGGGAAGTAATTTTCATTGGAGGCTACATCTTGGGAAGTTGTTGCCGGCGAAACCTTTAACCGCGAGCGCCGAAGGTGCGAAGCCGGAGGCTGAAGACTGAGTATTTTTTTAAATTTGACGGCTTTTGCGGCAATTCTGGACAATTCCTTGAACAAATTCTGCTTCCCCACCTGTACTTTGAAATGCTAATGAAAAAGGTTTCTTATGAGAATCGCAAATTTAAGATAGTAACCGTAAGTCAATTTGCTGAGGATGCATGATCATGGCAGTTGGTGGGGAAAGTGGACAGGAAGAGGTGTAGCGAGGGTTTTGTAAATAGTACTTTACTCAGGCTCTCCCAGTGGCGTAGCTAGATATTTTTTGTGAGGGGGGGGGGGGCAAAAGCAAAAAATTTCCAACAGATTATTATCTTGAAGTAATGATGTACTATCTAAGCGTAGCGCCACCATCATCTGACATGTAGCGTGCGGAAAAAAATAGATTAAAATATCTCCGAGATTGCCTTGAACGACACTTCCAGGCCTTGTCAGTAACATAGCCCCCAAGCTCCAAAAAGCTAGATGCGGGTCCACCTCTGACCTGTCCGTTGGTGGACCCCTCCCACTTTTGGAAAAGTTTGGAATTTTATAGGTGTCTACAGGCAAAATGGTAGCACTTTTTTGGCAAATCAGTCGACGTAATTTCATCAATTTGCCGCCAAGAATATCTGCACTGATACTCACAAGCTCGCAAAATTTAAAGCTTTCCAAATGATAGCGATCATTGGTTGTTTATTGTTACCCTAAATTTCTGATGCAGCACGCCTAATTTTTTTTCCCACGAAGTTATGGGCAAATTCGATTTTCAAAATTTTTCAAATTTGTTTCTAAATCATGGGTTGGGGTTAGTTTTAGGGTTACAATTACGTGGGCTGAGGTTATTTGACCTGTTCTTTCATAATCCGGTGTCAGAATTTCAAGAAAAGGGTCAAAAAGCTGTCATTTTGGAATTAGAGGTGTGGCCTATTTCCAAGAAGCTGATTGGTCCATTGGCACGATTTGCCCATAACCTAGTGGGAAAAAAAATTTCGCATGCAGCACAGTTCAGGAATCACGTAGCACGTAGCATGTTCGGCGTAAACGACACCGTGCTGCTGCTAAGTAGTATACCAAGGGAAGCGGGCCTGTGTTAAACAGTGGCGTAGGAACCGGGGGGCCAGGGGGGCCATGGCCCCCCAATGTGTCTCGCCGGGGGGCCAAATGTCATTTTGGCCCCCCCAAAATCGCGAAAGTCCACAGTTTCGTTGTACCCGTTTTTGCTCTCATGAGAACAATTTCTCTAATAAAAACCCAAAATTTTCGGCGCGCTACGCGCGCTATAGAACGACCCTGGTTTCTTCAATAGTTCCATTCTTCATAGCTAGATAGCGCAAGTCCTTTCCACCTTTCCAAGTAACATGTAAGGAAAGTAGTTTATCTCGAGGTCGTAAAAGTCATCTCATATCTCAAAGCTTAGTTACTATTCTCTTGTGTGTGTCATGCGGTACGTTCGGTTGGTGAGGGACTCACGGAGCAATGTTTGGCCACAAGTTTTGCATCGGGTAGTCGGGATGGTTTCGATACAATGTATATTATCTCCAATATGGTATACAACCTGTCAAAGTGCCGTAGGAACCGGGGGGCCAGAGGGGCCATGGCCCCCAATGTGTTTTGACGGGGGGCCAAATGTCATTTTGCCCCCCCCCCCAAAATCGCGATAGTTTACAGTTTCGTTTTACCCGTTTTTTGCTCTCATGAGAACAATTTCTCTAATAAAAACCCAAAATTTTCGGCGCGCTACGCGCGCTATAGAACGACCCTGGTTTCTTCAATAGTTCCATTCTTCATAGCTAGATAGCGCAAGTCCTTTCCACCTTTCCAAGTAACATGTAAGGAAAGTAGTTTATCTCGAGGTCGTAAAATTCATCTCATATCTCAAAGCTTAGTTACTATTCTCTTGTGTGTGTCATGTGGTACGTTCAGTTGGTGAGGGACTCATGGAGCAATGTTTGGCTACCGGTATTTCATCGGGTAGTCGGGATGGTTTCGATACAATGTATATTATCTCCAAAATGGTCTACAACCTGTCAACCCCTAGAGATGTTCTTTCTTCTTTTTATTCTTAATGATTACATATGTTTTTTGTAAAAACCTACCAAAAATTTCGCGCTCTTTGCAATTTTTCACTTTAGATTCCGGGAAAAACATTTAAAGAACGCGGAACTATGCTTTTCTAGTTTACTCAAATTTTTATGCAATATATGCCCCGAATGACATGGTCTAGTACACAGGTTTTCTTCAAATTCCACGTCACCAATGCCCGACGGCAATGGGGCTGTCGAAGCTTCGGGTCGCTTCCCCCCCTTTTCGAGCAAATTCTGGCGCCACCTCTACTCAACTTGATAATAGACTCTGGCTAATCTCCAGTCCAATTAATCCACTGAAATCCATGGGGATAACTCCACTCTGAATAATTTTGAATAAATTCGGATAGATTGTGACAAACTTAATGTGTTTTAGAATAAATTCAGATCAACCTTCACAAATTTTCTACAAAAATTGCACATCTTGATGGCTGCTATTAAGGCCGGCAAGTGCCATTTCCGGCGATCTGGGATGTATTAAAATCTCAAATTTTCTTGGCACGCTCCGCGCCAACCTATGGTGGCGCTCCGCTTAGATAGTAAACGAGAGCCAACGCCAACAAAAATCCCCAGCCTCCAGAGCCACCAAAAAATATCTTAGCTACACCACTGCTGAGGTGTCGTTTGTTGTTTCCTTTTTCTTTAAATAAACTACTTTGAGCAAATATTAAGTTGGAGTGTGGAAAGGGTGGGGGTTCAAGGTCGAGAAATCGCATCTTGTCTGCCCCCCCCCCCCCAATGTCAAACATCTTCCTACGCCGCTGTTAAATTCACACCGAAATGGCATCACACACTTTCCAAAATGAGAATTTTTCTTGAATTAGTTTCTTTCACAAAAATATGTACATATCTTAAAGGAATTACCACAGGATGAGTGTAAGATGAATGAAATGTTTATGTGGCCCTGACAGTGCAAATGTAATTACGTATTTTTGCATAGGACTGAGTGGTTATGATAAAGTCGGCTAAAACATTTCGTTCGTTCGTTGGGTTGAAATTTCTGAGACAAACCCTGCCTCTAACCCGCGAAACGGGCATTTGGTTTTGGTTTGTAAGTTGCGTCGCGCGGCTATTAGACTCGATTGCTCCCATTAGAATATTTTCGATACCTGCTATGGAGGTTAGCTATGTTGCTACAGTCTACGTAATAAGAGTGCCTTTCGCAAGGCAAGCAGCGGAATGCACTAAGATGTGATTGGTACCGTAATTTGCTAAGTTTGTGGTTTAGTTGGGAGGTATGATACTTCCGAAGGCAGGGTTTTGTTTTGTGGCTCTATCATGTATTGAAATGCTGGTTTTTCAAAGGGTTGGGCGGGTCAGCGGATTTGGGTGTTCAATGCGGGCCAAACCCGCGAAATGCGGGTCACTTGGACGGTATGCAGTAACATTTCGATGTGTAATTCTGCTTAAAAACATAAGAAGTGTTGTAAGTAAACCCCTAAGAATATAATTTTAGCTACTAATTTCCGTTGTAAGAATTTTTAATTAAGGTGGTAAAAATTTCCGACAGAGACTAGAAATTTCCGACAGAGGCCTTCGGAGGCTTTGTGAGGGGAGGGCGGCCGCCCCTGCCCCCCTCTAGCTACGCCACTGGGCTGTCCTACAGGAAATATATAACGAGGCAATTCCACCAAAGTTTTCCTACGCACAGCCCTACACCAGTACTAATGAGACCAACTTATGTCCGGCTCATGCGAAGCACGCCGAAAAATTTATCGAGGAGTGTTTGGGATTTTGTTTGTAAGGACCAGGGTGCATTTAATGACGTACAGTACTTTCGGTGACTTATTTCAGAGCTTCAAGTCCCAATAGTATGGCGCGTAGGAGACGCCCACGCTTTAAAAGCAATTTTACGGTGCCAGACGAAATTTTCAACTGTATTAGTCAGTTTTCTTTGGGGGTGCCCGCGGAGCGCCCAGAGAAAAATCTTCCTAGCATTTTTATGGTATTTGATTCTAATGTTTTTCTTCCTTTAACACTGATTGCAAAATTTAGTCATAATAGGCTATTGAAATTCTCTTATAGTTTCTCTTGTCTCGATTCCTTTCGCTATTTTTTATTATGTTTATTATTTTTAAGCTCTGGAAAAATGTGTGTGTGTGTGTGTGGGGGGGGGCAAGTTCCCATTGCCCACCGTAATCCCGCCTATGACAGCGACAGATGGCTTTGCTTGATGGATACATGTGCACGTACATAACATACATGGCCCGGACTGCTATCGTCGGTACTGTGTACTGTGGATATCACCCTGACAACGCCACCTGATGAACAATGCTTTACACGGGGTTGCGAAATTACAACCAGTCCTAGTCCTCAGTAAAGGACTGTATGGTCGTTCGCTGGGAGCTCACTATACAGTCCTTACAACGACCTCTGAAAATAGATCGGAGGGGGGGGGGGGGAATTGCCGTCTTTATGATGTTGAAATTGACTTTCTTCTCTCAGCAAATTTTGGACGTAAAATCTTAATTTACTACCACGACTTTTCTTCTACAGATCTTACATGAGTATTACAGTTTTGTTTTTGATCACTGAGATTTTTGAAGGGCCAAAAACGAAATGAAATTAACACCTTTTTCGTGCCTTAATATTTACTGTGTGACTGACAGTGGCGTAGCCAGGGGGACGGGGGGGGGCAAGTTGCCCCCTCTGGAAAAATCTTGGGGGAAATTTTGAAAGTGAATATATGGTGAAATTTGCGCATGATCTGGTAAAATTTTAAATTTCTCAACCAGTACACTTTACTTATTTAAAAGTATATGCCACACTAGCACAACCAGTCCTCATTAAGGTTTTCAGAGATGGAATGATGACACCATGCTTATAGTTGTTCTAGTTATGTTTTATACAGCATGGGATCTCTGGACCTCTGACAAGGGACTCTGTCCTTTTACTGTATACTTCCAATGTTTCTTGATAATTAAAGCAGCAGCATTGTGGTATATGCAGTTTGTTAGAATGGGTCAGTGGTCAAGTGCTATACTCTGCTACAAGGGCAGGTCCTCGTAAAATTTGGACTGATTGTGGTGAATGTGGTGAACTGATGAAAGGAATGGTGTATCAGGGTTCACTTAATTACTGTACTTCACCCATTGTGATTCTGATCTACCAGTAGGACTCAAGAAAAATTCACCAAGACCTGAAGACAAGCAAGATAAAAAAGCTTCCTAAAAAAATAGGAATTCTTGGTGATGTATTCAGTTTACATTTAGCACCAAATGTGGCACCATTTTGCATCTAGCCCACCTAATATGACATCCCCTCCCCTTAGACCCCTCCCCCCAGGACGGCGATCAGTCACACAAGCCAGGTCAGAGGTAAGCACCCGGACAAAATTTGGACCTGCGGAGAACACTGATTTTTAGGAAGCAGATCACTAAATGGAGGAAATCTTGGTGCTCTTGCCCCCCTGACAAAAAACCTGGCTACGCCACTGGTGACTGAGGAACGTTGTTTACATCAGTATACTAAGCTACATTCTTACGTCAGTATGGAATGTTTGCAGAGGCAGTTGTCATGTGTATGTATAGGAACTACAGAAGTAAAATGTTCTGTGTGATGTCACAATGTTACGCACACGGCATTTTGATATCAACAAATATTTCCTGGCGAAGATCCAGGATTTTGAGAAAGAGGAGGGGGCGCACACACCGTCGACCAAAGGCCGACGAGCAAGCAGAGCAACGGTGGGGGGTTTGGGGTCCTCCCCCAAGAAAATTTGAATTCTAGATGAGCTTATATACGATTTTCCAGCATTTGGTAAGCATATTTTCCATATCTATGAGGCAAAAAAAAAAAATCGTTGGTCATCGAAAAAAAAGGTGGGGCGTGCGCCGGTTGCGCCCCCACCTGGATCCGCGCCTGATTTCGAACGCAACAGCCTACAGTAAATTTTACGAAGTGGCAAAGGTATTGATTTTATTTCAAATTTTCGAAACTTTTCAGAGGTTTAAAGTGATCAAAACAACTGCAATATTAGTTACAGAGTTGGAAAGGAAATGTTATCGCAGTAAATAAGGACTTAATTAAGGTCCTAGCTTTGCTATAAGAAAAAAATCAGTCTCGACCAGCATTGTGCTGGTCGAAGACCCCTGGTTTCTAAAAGGTCGTTGTAAGGACCATGTATATATAGGGAGCTATCGGCAACCGGCTACACACGGTCACAGTCCACGAGACCGAAGGTCAACGAGACCACAGGTCCGCGAGACCGAAAAATGAAGCAGGGTCCGCGAGAACGAAAATGAAACAGGGTTCACGAGACCGAAGGTCCGCGAGGCCGCAAATTTATAACCCCTCGGGAGACCGGAACTTTTAAGGATATACGTACGTGCACAGTTGTGCAACCAGAATTCAGCTGAGGGGATCGTGACTTTGTGAACGATGCTCCGGGATAGGGGTCAAAGAGGAAGGCGTCTAACGGGAGGATTCTCCCCTCCCCTTTGAGATGGTTTTTAAATAATTTTGTGTGCGGGTGAAAACTTTGGAAGTAAAATTAGACTTTATTTATTCTTGCCAGGGGTTGGACCATGACCCAATTAACCCCTCTCTACGTCACTGTATGGGGCCACTATTTATTACGTACGTACGCATTATTATAAAAAAAACGTATTCGTACGTGATAATTATTACTATATGCAAACGTATTCTCACTTTCGGTCTCGCGGACCTTTTTTGACTTTCGGTCTCGCGGACCTTTTCTTACTTTCGGTCTCGCGGACCTTTTGTCGTTTTCGGTCTAGCGAATCTTTTCTCATTTTCGATCAGTCGCGGACCTTCGGTCTCGTGGACCCTTTTTGTTTTTGATTTTCGGTCTCGTGGGATGCCCCCCTACACACATGCCTTTACTGAGGACTGAACCAATCCCATTAGAGTTGCACAAGCATATTATTTGAATACTTCTTTTATAAAGGCAACAAAACTATTATAGAGAGCAAAAATGAACAGACTCACATTTTAATAATTTCATTTTGAAATATTCACCAATGGATAAAAATCTAGTAGCCTACAACGAAAGTTCCTGAAATTAGACCAAGGATCATGCAGATGGCAACCCATTCTGTGCAACATGTTGTTTCCAAACTACAGAGGTTGGTGTTCGTAATGGTCTATGCCTGTAATGCTGTGTACATAGTATGGTATGACATGCTTCCGCCCCAGTGAGTGCGGATTTGTCGAACTACCGCGGCCCGTTTGTTGTCAAGTGACAACTATAGGCATGCAGTGCTGGTATTAATTTCACACGTGCACTGAGTGTTGCGGCTGCGTCTACCTTGCGATATGCACGTAGCACAGCCCAGAATTGGTTACATTTTCAAACATCAGAGTAGCATTAAAGGACTCGAGTTGCAGAAGGAGACTCGAGTCTTTTTTCCTGACTCGAGTCTTCAATTGGACTCGAGTCATACAATGCTCGAGTCGGAGTTAAGTCAAGTCATTTTAGGTGGTGACTCGAGTTAAGTCAAGTCATTTAGGGTCCAGACTCGAGTCAAGTCAAGTCATTTTGGCTGATGATCAAGTCAAGTCAAGTCAAGTCAAATATGCGGCTCGAGTCGACTCGAGTCCGAGTCAGTGACTTGACTTGTTACAACCCTGGTTAAAATAAAACTGAAGATGAAATCACGCGTAGCGCGCGAAAATTTTTTGTAATTTTAGAAAAAGATTGTTTCAGAAACGAAACAAAATACGTTCACCTTAAAACGCGTATCGGGATGATCGGGATCATTCTAAAGTTTGTTCAAAAATCGCTCGGTGGCATACAGAGTCCACTGTTTATACAGGTAGTACAATTTTAATTTTGATCGATTTTCCTAATGGGCTGCACACTTGTCAGTACGGGGGCACGGCTTATTAACACATTAATATTATTAACACATTAACTTATTAACACATTAATATTTAACTTATTAACACATAAATATTTTTGTAAATGTGTTAAATTTTTCACTTATAAGTAAAAAGTGAAAACATGACTTTTTTTTCAGTACCTTTCAAGCTATTTGTTAGTATGCTTAGACACTTATCCTAAACTTATTGGGGAAGGGAGCTCAATGATACCTCGGGCACCTCAGTCAAATTATGCGGGGTGTGGTGAGGTTCAGCCTCCTTTTAGTTACAAAAAGATACAGTGTATTAATGTACAAAAACTCACCTTTTCAGCTGTACGAAAAGAGCAATCACAGAGATCCCTGCCTGTCACTCGCTATTGTCAGTATTAATACCGCGCGTTGTCGTTAGGCGTTGGCTATTGTTCATTCAGCGCAGAGTCGTACACAAGTAGTCTACGTAAAGTATCGCACACATGTATAGTTTTTGGGGGGCAACTCCCCCCCCCCTCGTTAGCTACACTTGTATGCTTACGTAAGGTAGAGGTAACTAAAATGCTTCCTAAAGAAAGCCAATTACAAGTTTAAATTTGTAATATTATTTTTGCTTCAAAGTTCTCTCTACAAGTCTACTCCTTTTCCCCCAGACTGAAAGTTCTTAGCTGTAGGGTTCAGCGACTTAGATGAAGGATACGGTGTAAGCAATGAGCCAAGGCATTATTTAGAAAAAAAGAAAGAAAAAGAACTGTAAATATACAGGTCTCGTATATTGTCAGGTCCGTAGCCTGGGCGAAATCCTTAGGGGGGCAGTTCATGACACTAGCTAAGCAGAGCACCAAGTGGCGTGCCCACAGATAATTGACACCCGGGAGGAAGCTTCCTTTTTCACCTGTGCATGAGTACCATCCTGGTGGAGGGTGCTGAGGGGAGGCCTGGTTTAGGTGCAAAATTGTGCTATCGTTTGCAAAGCCTTGTAGAGGTTATATCTTTACAAATTGTCATTATTTAGTGATATCCTTCCTATTATTGGCTGGGCGTAAGTCAAGAGGTTCTCTCTAAGAGAAAGGGATGACACTCTATATATGATACCCTATACTCTGACAAATTTTTGTCTTTGTGAGGTGAGGTGGCTTGGATGCAAAATGATGCTATCTTTGGTAAGGCTTCGTAGAGCATTGAATTGATTATATGTTTAGGAATCTTCATTATTTAGTGATTTTTTTTTCTATTTTCATCCCTCCCCTGTTGCCTCAGGGGACGGATGACACCTCTACTCTTTGAGAAATTTTTCTTGTTCTAAGTTTTGCTACATCTAAAATGGTGTTATCTTTGATAAAGCTTTGGACTGATAACGTGACCTGAAATTTTAATTACTGAATTTTTCGGCTGTGGCATGGCATCCGTACAAGGAGGTATCCGGTGCTGGTTTCCCCCTAGCGCTGTTAGTACCGTAGGCAACTGGGGAAAACACCATCAATTGGCGCGTAGCCGTAGCGTAGGCCAGCATGCAAGAAAATGTTTGGTCGAACCAGGGAGTTGTTAGGAAGGAGATACAACAGCCAAATCTGTCAAACAATATGTACTTGAAAATGATTTAATTCTTTTCAGGCACTGCTATTTGATTGACAGGTCTCTTTGTTGCTATTGTTAAGTCTCTGTTGACTAAACCCTTTTAATGATGATCTCTCCCTTTCTTTTCCAAGTAATCCCGCTACAAAGGCCATTGTCTATACACTCTTTGAAGTAAGGTTTGTTTCCGCCAGTGAACAAAATTTAATCAGGATTTTCAGTAAAAAGACTGGCAACAAACGTTTAGATAATGTACTTCAATTGTGCCCCCACGATTTTTATACGTCACCTGCTAGAAACATTGTTCAAGCCTATACTTTTTTCTTTGTTTTTACCAAATTTTCCCATCATTAGGAAATATGTTCGAAAAGTAAGTTGTAAAGACATTCTTAGCTGACTTTAAATGAAATGATATTTTAGCGCGACGAATAACGACGAAAGGTTAAAATTTCACATTTTTGCATGACGGCTGGCAACGAAAAGTTAACGGGTTCAACGTAAGAGGTGTGCCTACTCATTGTCATTTTGACAATACATCACTGATCCTAGTTGATCTAGGTATTGAGACAAGAATTTTGAGGAGAAAGGCAAGATAACTATCGGAAACAAACATTGCTTCAAAGAGTCTATAGAACGTTGGTTCTCCTTCCTAACACCTCCCTGGTCGAACATGTCTCCCACGTGGGGGGGGGGGGGGGATGACACATTTTAGACCTGAAAAATTGCATCTAAGCATGTCATGCTTTAGAAACAAGTTTAGACTTCAAGAAGATAAAAGAGATTTGATTTAAAGGGGAAATGCAGTGTTTCATCCCAATTTGAATGAGTGTACCCGAGTATCCTATTTCATGAATGGTTTTGAAGGATCATGTTACAAATTTTTCTCACTGAGCGGTAAAATCTAGGCGCGTAGCCAAGGAGGGGGCGAAGGGGCCATCCTTGAACATATTTTTTGTACTTTTTTAATGATTTTTATGATATTGCTACTAACTCAAAATTAAAAAAAATGTTTAGATGCAAGTTTCAAGGCCCGGGAAGTGCCATTTCCAGCGATCTGGGAGACTTTTTCGGCCAAAATTTTCTTGTACGCTTCGCGGCAGCTTATGGTGGCGCTACGCTTAGATAGTTTGCCTTCAGGCTTCGCCCCCGAGTCCTTGGCAAAATTCTGACTACGCGCCTGATGAAATCACGTATAGAGTAACTCCTTGGTTTACCTTAAATATTCAATCCTTATATCCTAACATATGAAGAAAAATACTTGATGTGAAATAAGGGGACATCTGTGAGATTTAGCTGTTGTTTCAAACTAAGTTTGCGACGACTGCTTATGCCCTTTAAATTGAAAATTTCTATACTGGCTCATCGATTTTAGTTTATCATTAAAGGCAATCATAGGCTATTTTATCTTTAGCCAGCGTATATATATGCTTGTGTATTCAAGCTATGTACCTTGCTGGAGGAAGATGACTCATTCGTCAGGAGGAGAGACCCGCATAAGATTCCACCTACGGCGGGGGTCCGGGGACTTTCCCTGGAAAACTTGGGAAGAAAAGGGACCCTTTTTGAGATTTTCCAAGTTTTTAGGGGCCTTTAAATCATAATTTGGACAATGAATTTTTCAGCATTTCAGTATTTTTTCTTACGTAGGCCAACTTTCATTTACGATTTGGAAATCTCAGGGGGACAGTTGCCCCCTTCCCACCGCAGGCTACGGCCCTGATAGTGGGTTTGAAAGTACCGGTACCACAATGTAACACAATCACTAACAGTTACATTTGTGATTTCAAATCGAATGGGTTGCACGTGTTTCTATGTGACCGTTCATACAAAAATGGCGTTATGAATAACGTTTCTGTGTGAACGGTTTCATAGAAATACGTACAAGTCATTTGCTTTGCCGCTCCCGCCCGCAAAACACAGCAGATTCGGTTGTGGTGTGAACCCATCTTTATACTGTCAATGGCCAGTCACTTGACCCTTCCAACTTACGGTACAATGTAATGCTTTTTGAGTACTCACCTTAATTTCCACAAGCAAGAAAACCACATCTGGCACTCTGCAACATGTTACAAGCCTTCAGTCCCTTTGGCTTTTCGTGCTTACCTGTCTAACACTTCCCTTTGAAAGTTGGTCATTTGAGTTCCTGTTGCCTGTGAGAGTCCCAATTATTTTAAGTACCTAGAACCTCCGGCTTTTTCACTCCCTTCATCTTAAGCCGGGTTTTATCTCAGAACCGCACCACGAGCCATCCAGACGGTCCTGCACCTCCCGTTTTTCGGAGCCAAAGAAGCACTTCCATTCATTTGTGGAGATTTTCTACCAGGATTTCCCTCAGTCTACAGATCTAAGGTGGAAATTCTAATTCTTAGGAAGAACTATTTCCGTTGTAACTGTGAAGATCACATCGGGGGGAGGGGGTACATCATTCTAAACTGTTTATCTCCCTTTAAGTAGATTTTTCTCTTCTACTTGACAAAATCACCTGCTGGACTTATGTGCTCATTAACTCTTCAGTTTTTTTCGCATCCCTTTTGGAATAAGTGATGGTAACCACTTTCTCAGTGGCGAAACTTCCATATGCCCTATCCTCCAACGGACTCAGATAGAGTCTTCCAGTGCCCTCCCAGGTTTTAACAGTACTTTTACCAATGCACTATCATTGACAGATGTTATTTTCAATTAAATAACTTAATCATGACATTTTGAGGCCAAGACAACAGAATGTACAAACATGAGATTATTTACTTGTAAATAATCTTTTACTTGTAAAAAAATGAACCTCGAGTCAACCAGATAAAGTATGACGTGTAGCTGCGATGTAATTCAAACTGTAAGTTCCACAAACGAAAAAGTTGCACAAATTCAAGTTTGGACATTGAATAAACTAAAACGTTTGTTAAGTTTCAGCAAAAACGTGGTCTATAGTAACAAGTTCCAATTTCAAAATCGATTTTCAAATTCCATGTTTAGTCATCATTGTCATGAAATATGTCTGTTTCCTTTGGGATTCATACCGAGAATACCCGAGAGAGAGACTGCTACTTTTGTCAATAACCCCCTAATATTTGTTGCACGTGCGGCAAGTAGTCAGTCCGTGCATCCCGGCTACTCGTCGCACGTGTGACAAAGAGTCTGTCCTTGTCTGAGAGAATGCCATTTTTGCCAATAATCCCCGACTACTTGTCGCACTATAGCGACAATTGGAGTCAGTCCCTTTCCCATGGAATAGCATATAAGGATATCGTTTTGGGCTGTAATTTTGTCAAACTTTGGCAAAGGAGCTGTCCAGATAGAGGCAGAAGATCCATTTTGAAAATGAAACTTGTTTAGCGTCTTGGGGAAAACCTAAATTCAAAATGTTGCTTGAAGTCAATATTTTATCTTTGTTTTTGTTATAGTTATTCCTCACCATGAGAAATAAGTGTTTGAGTTGCCCTTTACCTGCTAGTGATTGACTCAAGGTCCCATCAGAAACATTGTGTTAATTGTGTATTGCCATCTCCAAATCAAGCCTAAATTGCTAGGTAGTGCTCCCTTTTCTCCGGCTACAACTAAATATTACAGACTCAGAAAGACATGATAGAAAGTTTCATTCGTTTAACTTCATGTTTCTGTATTTTTACCAACAAAAGATTCGTTAAAGAGGGCATGACACGGCCAAAATAACTTTTGTGTATTGCAAGACTGAATATAGTATTCTACAAATATAATCTCACACACAATTAAAACCGGTACCATTCGTCATAAATGAAATTTGAAGAAAAATGTTCAAAATCCAATTTCGAAAAATGCCACCAACAGGTCACATGACTTTTATGACGCAATTGGAGGCACAAACACTGCGCTATTAAGGACGCGCGTCTAGATGTGGAACTAATGTAGCGCGTGATAAAGTTATCATATCTTAGCAACTTCATGAAAAGGATTACATCACAATACCCGCCCAACATACAAAGCGCAAAGCATGGACCATGTTGGGGGCTTCGAAGCATATCATTGGCCAATATGTTCGCGTGCATATGCGCCCGTGTTTTAGCTTCCCTGCATAGAATAAACATCTTTGTTTTTGTGCAAAAAGGACGCGGTTAGAGCGCACTGTACAGAACAGCTATGAACATGTATGGACAGTCCATAACAAGCGCGCCTTTACTCAGTGATCTGTTCAGTACCGTTGCTATTGTGAATGGTAAGCAGTCACCGCGCAACGACGCATAGTTCACAATGTGGTCACTGGTCACGCGCGGTGCTGTAGTATGGTAACACAGGTGTTCGCAATGATGTACCCGCTAACACGCGTTAGCATGCACATGATTCGATGTGTAGAACGATGGGTGAGCTGCCTGGTACAGTGTTACTAACCGTGCCTCCAATGACGTTACGATCTTGAGAAGCGCTCACATACGTTTTTTCGCCTTCGGATTTCAGATGGGCTGAGTCTGGCCTGTAATTAGGAATTCACAAGGTCGTATTACTGTGTTTATGGACGTAATTTAGTCGGGAAAACATTCGCTTCATTTCAAGCTGTACCCAAAGAATATTTACTGAGAAACGTACTTTGGCCGTTTCATACCCACTTTAAGTGATCCACTCATAGAAATACCAATATACTTGGAATGTAAATGGAAATTAAATTCTGTATTCGTGTTACAATAATAATTGTCATGCTGGGTGTAACGAATATATTCTATTACACTCTAAAAACAGTTGGTTAGACTTTGACTCAAGTTGGGTCCGACATCCTTTTAAACTGTTGGGTTAAGATCTACCCAAAGTTTCTAAAGTAAAACGCACGCACTTTGGGTGAATTTTCACCAAGCAAAGGGTAATTTTGTAAGCAACTTGTTCAGTTCTTAGCCCAACAGTTTAGGAGGTGACATACAACGCCAACTTGGGTAACGGTTTACCCAACTGTTTCTAGAGTGTACCATTTTGTTCCACCTACTTTGAAAGAGAATTGGAACAAATAATGTTTCCTTTGTGATTTCCCCCAAAAAGGCCTGTGCCAGTTTTGCACACACACACACACCCATACGCACATTCATTACCTTAAGGGGTACTAGGAAAGGACCCGGTAAGGAGTTCACGGGATTTCCCCATCAGCCTGGCTGACCTCCAACTAACCCAGCAGACGTACGTGTCTGGAGGGCGGGCTGCTTGCCAAGGCAGGCACGTGCAGCCGCGCGAGACTTCTCATTGCAGTCGCCGAATTTTCGGGCAGCTACGCTAGTTACGAGCCACGCGTGAGCTAGGAAAGACGTGCGAGAGCGGAGGTCTCGCCGGCTGCCCATGTACCCGCTAAGGAGGTGTCCTTGAGTGCACCCCCACGCACACACAAAACAACATGGTGGAAACTATCCTATGTTGCTACTATATCTGAAGGCCTTGTGTCATGGAAATAATTTAAAAGTAAACTGTCAAAATTGTAGTCATGCCAATGGGCTTCATTTTCAAAATTCTGTAACATATAAATCTTTTCAGTTTTTATTTGTCTTCTCCATGAAGTAAGAGACTTCCGGAGAGAATTACCCCTTCCACGTAGGTTGAAAATGTCTCTGTTGGCCAACTCAACTCAACCTTAATCATCCTATAAATTATCACTATCCATATGCCCATCTATAATTTTGAAACTGAGAGGAAAAAACCGTCAAGTAATCACCAAAAATAGTTATACACAAGCTTTTAAAATTGTACTGAATGGGATGGCTTTAATGGGAAGATTGTCAAATTAAAACCATGATCTTAATTTTATAACAGATTATATGTTACTCATACGTGCTGGTAACGTCATACCCAATCGGTTAATCAGTCATTGCACATATGCACATGAGGGATTTTCTTTTGAATTTGAAAAAAAATATACGCCTTTATTACAAAAATAATCTTTTTTGTTTCATAACTAATTGGGAACTTTAGAAAACAATTCACTTATTAATTGAGAGTAGTGCAGTGTTGTTACACAACCACTGTTCAATTTATTTATATTGTTCAAAAAGTTTTCAGAGTATTGCATGAATCAAGATGATAAAGTGGAGTGTAGAACAGCTCTGTATTCTTAGAGCAGGGGTTTCCAACCTTTTCAGACATCTGAAACCCCAAGGTGATGATGAGTTATAACGTGGCATCCTGTTAACACTATCTAAGCGGAGCGCCACCATCAGTTGCCCGAAGCGTCCCAAATACTTTTGGGGCTAACATCACCCCTAGGTTGCAGGAGATGGCACTTCCCATGTCTTCTTACTTAGTAACAAGGCATGCAGTTACTAGTTACAATGTATAATAATTGTATACTCTTGAATGATTGATTGATTGATTGATTGAGTGATTGTTTGATTGATTGATTGATTCCTTCCTTCATTCATTCATTCATTCATTCCTTTCTTCCTTCTTTCCCTCCTTCATTCATTCATTCATTCATTCATTCATTCATTCATTCATTCATTCATTCATTCATTCCTTTCTTCCTTCTTTCCCTCCTTCATTCATTCATTCATTCATTCATTTATTTAATATATTTATTTATTTACTTAATATATTTATTTATTTATTTATTTAATCTTATGCTGACACCCTTAGAGAATTTTCTGGCAACCCTGGGTGCCACGGCACCCGTTTTGGGAACCACTGCAGAGGAATGGTGGCGTTTCTGCCACCTTATGGAGAACAAATTGGTTGTTCTTTCTCTTTTGATGATTTCTGCGTGATTGGTTGCTTTTCAAAACAGCAGACCTGTAAGAAGAGAAATTTGACAAAAAAGATGTACAGTTTAAATCTGTCAATAGAGGGCAATCTCCTTTCTTGTCTACCTATTAGTATATATTTGAACAAGCATGACAAAGTGCAACATTTTACTTCAAGGGTCGTCAGTAAGGGTAGTCATTGTAGTTTTACACTGATTAATGACACTTCAGACATGCCACTGGCTTCACGAGGGGCTTTTGTTACACACAAAACTTCCAGACACAAGGTCGTAAATAAGTACGCCTTGCTTCTTAAAATTAGCATATGGGTCGAAAACAAGTACGGTAGTACCCACCTCTTTATTGTAATCGTGTATTGGTAATTCCTTCCCATTAAACTGAAAAGGAAGAAATATTCAAGTATATGATGGCAATGTTTTGCAATTACATTGACAAACTATTTCCATTTGGAACTGAGAATTTAGGTGAGAATATGTTTGTTGGCTTGAAACATTTCCCAAACTTTAAGAGAAGAGTAGTCAATTTAAACTTAACATTTTCCTTTTTGTGCTTCAAATGTTGAAGTAAACCAACTTTAGGATATCAGTAATAAATGCTACCACCGAATTGTTTAAACATGAGAAATGCCTTTTTAAATTTGATAAACATTTCAAAACGAAATTTACATATATGAACGATGTGTTCCTGCAGTGAAAATATTACTAATCGTTAAAAACGAGTGTTAGGAAACTTCCTAAGCGAAAATAACTTGCTTCATCAATGTATGACAAATGGAATTGCTTTTAAGTTACATTAATTTAATTGCAAAGCAATATATTTTTGTGGGTAATTAATTGCTCCTGACTCCCATTATGAGTCAGTGCTCCCTTTGGCAGAAGGTGGAAAGTGTACATTTCCCTATGAAGTAAAACATCACTTCGCTTTAGTGTCAGTCACACGTATACATCATAATTACTTGAAATGATTGTGTACATTGTAGTAGTACTATACCTAACATTGCCCATTCTAGATGCTCTTACTTAAATTGATGAAAAATGACAGCTGCATAATAATTGAAGCTGAATTTCCTTGTCTATTTTTGTTTCCTTGCCAAAGGCAAAATGAATCTATGCAATCACGCCCGAAAGTGTGTGTATGTGTGTAAGTGGGTATGAATGTCTTTGTGACGCTTGGCTTGTAAACACGATATCTCAAGTTAGCAATGATGGGTAATTTCCATACTTGGAATATAAAATTGTCATATTGCGAGAAAGATCTCTATTGTTTTTGGTGGAGGTCAAAGGTTATGTGAGTTTACCAAGGTCAAAAACCGAAAACCTTATAAACACGATATCTCTAGGCAGGAAGATGGATGCTTTTCATACTTGGCATCTGGATGTGTTATAGTCTAAAGATGAACTCTGTTGATTTTGGTAAAGGTCAGAAGTTATTTGAGGTCACCGGAGGTGAAAATACGAAATTCTTAAAAACTCCTTGTAAACACGTTATCTCAAGATAGTAACCACAATCTTCAAACTTGGTATATAACTTTATCATATTAAAAGAAAATATCCTATTGTTTCTCTGGAGATCAAAGGTCATTTGAGGTCATCAGAGGTCAAAAACCGAAAACCTTGAAAAAACACGATATTTCAAGACAGGAATAATGGATCCTTTTCATACTTGGTATAAAGATGTGTTACTTTAAGAGAGGAGGAACCCTATGGATTTGTTGGAGGTCAAAGGTCATGTATGGTCATCAAAGGTGAAATTACGAAAACCTCGTAAACTAAATAGGCAGTGGGCGGTACCTCCAAATCACGTCCGGCGTTTCTTGACTAACAAAAAGTTAGGCCTGAATTTTTCTATCATTCCAAAGATAAAGTTATAGAGAACAACATTTATTTTTTTAACAAGCTTAACTGCTACAGTAATAATACTTATTTAAATTACCTAATTATGAACACGTGAAAAGGATGCTGTGACTATAGAATGATTACAAATACCTTACGCTGAACGAGTTGTTTGATGGCGTAGTGGATTAGAGCCAGGTTTCGCACGCAGACGGTCCGGGTACGAATCCCTCCTAAGGTAGGTTTTTTTATTTTTTCAATTTTGTCATACACTTTTTGGTGGGGTTCAAAGGTCATATGAGGTCGCTATGAGGTAACTGTATTCAGAACTGTGAGTGTTATGTTGTATTTATTTACTGTTCATTCGATTTCCTTAATTTGTTTGAGTTGTAAGTAGTGTAAATATGTTGATGATTGGAAATATAGTTTCCCTTCAAAAAAGTCAAATGAGGTCAACAGAGGTCAAA
This sequence comes from Holothuria leucospilota, assembly GCA_029531755.1. NCBI lineage: Eukaryota > Metazoa > Echinodermata > Holothuroidea > Aspidochirotida > Holothuriidae > Holothuria > Holothuria leucospilota. The sequence goes on from CM055961.1 coordinate 89,916,884, forward strand.
TTGTGAAAGCATCTTAGAAATGATATGGTCAAGAAGAATAAATCTGAGGGATGAACCTCAGTGCAACACATCACCCCCTCTCAGCAAGAAATCACTAAGCCTATGGGCTTCCTAGGTTAAAGCCTGTAGATGCGTAGTAACATAATAGCCCTACTTACCTCCCATTTTCCCAACGTATTAAGTTGATATGTGTTGAGCATTTTAGAAACCCATTGAACTGTTAAAATGAAAAGGGGATGCTTTAAAAGTATGCAGATGTGATGAAGTAGAATAACATTAAAGCTGAAGTAATAAAAATACAATAATACAACGGAGCTGTGAGAAAAGACATGCAGTTCTAATAATATGTACAAGGTAGTAGGTTAAATTAAAGTTTATGAGGTTAGATCTAAAGTTCTAGGAGTTGCCTTATAAAAATACTTATGCGCTCTTAAAACTTGAGAACGGAAGCCCTCTAGTCGTAGAGTACACGATAACTCTATATGGAAACACCAAAAATAGATTTTTTCGGATGACAGAGGATTGTGCTTTCACATGTAATTCATAAAACGTGCTTTTGGTTTGTTGCATAAACAACTAAGATTTTCATTAAGAAGAAATACGAAAACACCTTAAGTATCTCATAAAAAGGCAAGCATTGTGTGAGAAACTGTGGAGGTTAAGTTGCATTGCTAAGTTGGGATTTAACCAAACTCCTAAGCCATTTCCTTTGATGATTCTTTTAGAAGTAAGCAACCTCATTAACAGTTGATACGCTGTGCATCCACCCTCAACCTACATTAATTCCAGTTTAAGAATAAGCATACCTTTGATGTTACGCTGTGTCCTTTGCGCCTTCGTAGTTGTGGTCCACGGAGGTAGACAGTCCAAAAATCTGGAGACAGAATTTTAAGTCAAGACAGAGGTATTAGCCGTTTCGATCTTTGCATGGTTGGATGTTTTAATATAAGGAATATGACAAAATTAGATTGTCGCAGTGGAGTAGCTTTGCGAGAGGGTTCGGGGAAAAATTTAAGAGTAAAGTCGGTAATGAAGTCTGGATAATTTGTATTCAAATATTAAACTTTCGTTCCATCTTACATCAAAGTTGTCAATTGACAGCATTTTGTAGCAAATTTCATTATCTTCTCTGTTTGCTGATGATCCAACCTTCGAACTTTTTCTGTTATTTGGATAGCTTTGACATTTTGTAATCTGTGACTTGAAAGTGCTTCCCCGGAAAGTAGAAAGAGCCTTTCCTCGTACAAATGGGAAAAGTCAAGACAGTTTATAAGGCTCAATCGTGAAACTGGAATCTGTCAAAATAGAACAGTTAAGGGATTGCATTAGGTGCTTTTTTAGGCGTAAACGTGTTTGGATATTGAAATGGCAAGAAAAAATTAGAGTTACAAGAGTTATATTAACCAGACAGCCAACAAATGTTTCACCGTAAGTCTCTATTTTAACTTGACAGCGTTGGAAAAGTATTAGAAAATATTGCGCCGTGCATGGCGGGGGGGGGGGGGGGGCGGCCGCGGCGTCCACCTTATTATGTTTTTTGCAAGACAGACAAGAGCAGGCATGGGTCTCTAAGATTTGAAAATTTGTTTCAAAATCAGGATACAGGTTTTATAAACAGGTTAGGGTTACCTGTAGAAGGCGAGTGAGGGATATTTTTTTCATATTTCGAGTTTAGAACAAGAAAATGATGCAGAACTTCGTTTTCGGAAATGTGATTGATATTAAAGAGTTTCGAGAGTGAACTTGACAGGCAGTTGCTTATCCGCCTGCGAAGGCCCTGGGCCGTGCCCGCGTGCGGACCACTGTACCCCTATTTCCAAAATCGATCGAAAATACAATACCTGTGTCCAGTGGCCCTGGCATACCTCCAGCGATTATTAACCAAAATTTAAAATGGTCACAAAAGCGTTTAATGAACTTTGTACTTTGCTTTCTGTAACAACTTTTCTAGAAGTACAAAATATTTCGCGGGATACGAGCGTTTTCATCCTCACTTGTATTTTGCTTTAATACTCGCCATTTCAAATATGCTGGCTTTATTCAAATGTAAATGTTCCACAATTATTGTTCTTTCTTGTATGCGTGATTCTGGAGAATCACGATATTGCACCGACGCAAAATTTTGTCCTCTTTTTCCTAGTTCCTTTTGAGTGGAAGATTCTACGCAATTGTGGCTAACATAATTTGGGAGAAAAAAGTGCCTTAATGCCGAATCTAAAAGTGGTACCAAGTAGAGGAAGGGAAGGAAGGGGCATGGGACCCCATCGGGGATGGCTGAAGCCAGTCGGGGAAAATTTTTCAGTTTCCTTGGGGGAACCTTAATGAGGACGATAAAGCATGTTATCCCCGATGACGACCAGTCGCCCAATGAATTTCTTGGTTTTGCTTTAACAAATACAACCCCAAATTTTCCAACTTTTTTTCTAAATAACACCCAGAAGATTTCAATAAAACACAGAATTTTCTGCGTACCTTGAGCGCCTATAAATATGTTCACCATACGTCGCATCTGTCGGGGCTTTGGGTTGCTACTCTCGTGAGGGAGTTTGTCCTCCTGTCAGGGAAAATCCCGGAACCACCTCAGGCTGAACCTCAACGCAGGTTTTACCATGGTCAATAATTTTTCAGCAGCGTTTAGGCCCGCTCCACCAGCAATCCTCACAATCGACATTGTTTCACTTATGAACATTGTTAGTACAATAATATCAGCGAACTGTTCTAGCCAAAACTAGTATACTCAAAGTTAGAAGCCAGACGTCGGATTTGTAGTATCAATCTAAAACCTTGAGTAACATTCCTAACGTGATTAGCAAATTCACTCGTACCACAAATTTATTCAAAGATCTACCTTCCTGTCCCTGGTGACTGTACATTTCATCCTGTTACAAGCTCTTAATGCAAAATTCGTTCAAAGAAAAATATGATTATTGTGAACTGAATTGTGAACTGCGATCAGCTTGGTGTGCACTCAGTGCCAGCCGGACGCCAACTCAAAGCTCCATGCTAGTGTTTCCACTTTGTTTAGTCCTCAACCAGTTTGGGGACTTCCCCTCTAGAGCCACCAAAATTATACTCAAGCAGACTAGGGCCTTATGGCAGCTCATGGTCCCCTCACCGTTTTCAAAGTACTGAATTCTTCACCTACGCTTACAGAGCTGAAGAAGAATCATCATGATCATAGTCTTGTACTGTCTACTTGTGGAGGCCTTCCAAATCACTGTATTGCAAGAGAAGGGGAAATGGCCACCAGAGAAGATAAATTTTTGCGCCCTTTGCGCCAACGTGCACACCAGTATTCGATTTCTCTAAGCTATCTGCGGTGAGTGGGCTTGAAATATCAATCCCTGTGGTTCCTGTAAACTGCCAACATATGATGACACACTGGCTACAAGCAAAATCTTCTTTGGTGCTCCTTTGGCGGTTTTGGTGCCCCATGTCAGAATTCCTAGCTACGGGCTTACCCCTAACACATAAAAGATGCATCAACCAACTAAATCCGCAAGTCGTCTTAGATATTACAGAGCATAAAACTATCGTGGCTCGTCTTTCGGAACATTTTCACCTTGGCACAATGCAAACCGTTCAAAATAAATGACCTCACATGCCCCAAGTTTTATCTAAATAGTCCACCCCTTCTTATGATAAGAATAATTCAATCGTTTGAAGCTTGTACACAGTCCATCTTCACCCTCATTTCCTTACTTCCTGTTACAATCGTTCTTCTTCATACTTTAGTAATAAGTACGTGAAAGTATCTCAAGTTTTCAAAATTGAAAGAAATTTTGCTCGTGTCTTGTGAAAAGTTCAAAAAAGCGAAACAGTATTTGCTATGTTTTGTGTTCTTTGCAATATGCGCAAATTTTTTATTTTGTTTCATTATAATAATTCTTTTATTGGATTTACAATTAAGACTCTATATTATAACACCACCCATGTTTAAGCACGTTAAGCCTTGAAGAACAGTGCGTTATAAAAATGGCTACGTATCATTTAACCAATTCATGATTAAAATGAAATTAAGCGCAGTATTTTGAACTTACTTTCAATTGATTTCTTGTTATACAGGTAGTCTAAGGTACCGAATGCCATTTTCCTAAACTATACATTAGACTTTGCATATTATTATGAATTGTTTACCTCAAGCAATAATGCAAGTTCTACAATCTCCATCATAGACCTTTGCATTAACCTGCTGTCGTCGATGCTAAAAGTTACGTCTTGTGAACAAAGATCAATGACCGACTCCTTAATTGCATTGTCGAAACGTCCGTGTTTTTCTACGCTACATAGAAGAGCAAACCTTTCACCGCCTGCATACTGTTTAATGTGATCGATTATTTCTCCAGCATTTGAAGGTTGCAATCCACAACAAAAACGAAAAACATTTGGGAATTTTACGGGACTGATATCCTGAAGATAAGTCAAACAATTGGTTTGCTTCACCAAGTAATGTGCTGCATACCACTCAACGAAAATATTGTGGCAAAAGCTCACACCCGTGCACAATTCACAGTTGTAGTAATCTGGTGGTTGGGACGTAGGTTTTAAGCGATTCACCTCCCCTTCTTGTAAGACTCCAATATCCTTATAAAGATTGTAACGTGTTCTTCCAATTACATCAGTAAGTTCTTCCTTAGTACATACCATTGTCTCTTCGTTTTTCATTAGAGTGTCATATGCCACTTTGCCGATTGAATATTGATCGCTATTTTCCGAAATATCTCTAGCCTCTGCTACAATTTTAGTTTTGGCAGAGCCAGTTATTGACGACATGATGTTGCCAAAAACAGTGGTGATTGCACTTGCATCCCCACCGTATTTTTCCTGACTGACCATGTATGCAAAGTTACAAAATAACAACGGAATGTCGGAAAAGCTAGCTCGGCCAACAATTCTGTTAACTTTGTTGCTTGTTTCCTCAGCTCCATCTTTGTTATTGGCAAGGACGATTTTACGTACATATGTTTCTTTCGCCTTAAAATCAAAACCACACAGTCTACATCGTTGCATTTCTAGGAGGTATTTCTCAGGTAAAAGGCCTGGTCTTGCTGTTACAACTACTGGAAATCGCTTTGTTTTAGCTTCATGAAGCAAGAAATTTGATATCCAGTGGTTTCGATCTTCTGACATTTTATGTAAACCATCTATCAAAAACATAACAGAGGAGCAGTTGAGCACAATATTCTCTATTATTTCTACATCAATGGGTGATTCGTCGGGTAACAGCATTCGCCTCACTGCATGATAGATGTTCTGGTCTCCATCAATCTTTTCAAGCTTCAACAAAAATACTAAATCAACCTGCGACATTGGTGACGTTCCTACTCTCCCGCACCACTCATAGACCAATTGAAGCATCAACATTGATTTTCCATAGCCCGGAGAGCCTTCTAGAATAACTCGCTCATTTCGTAACGCTATGGAAGCAATGTCATGATACTTTTCAAGTTCTTTCCACATTTTAATGCCGTTTATACCGTCATCCGAAATCAAAACTTCAACCCTTCCGTCGATGTAAAGTTGGTCAATGTAGTACTCCTGATCCAGAGTGCCTATCACCTCACATTGAGAAGCATAACTTTGTTTCAAATTATACACGAATTGCCAGTGTAAGTCTGAAACAAAGTGAGTTAATAACAATGGTTGAAATACGTTCATTTATATCATTTTAAAAAATAGACATAAGAGTTCTGCCATAAAATGCCTACCCATGTAATCTAAAGCCCCTTCCCACCTACTCGTACGTTCCTATTATACGGTAAACCACGATTATTCAACAGGTCTATTTCTAATACTTAAAGGCATCAATCATAAATGCGTTGGTTATGAGTCGTGCTGAACTGTAAAGTTCCTGGGTTCATGCAGGGAGTTGCAAACATCTGTTTGCAACCCCCTGGTTCATGGATGGCGGTTGGCGAGTGTGTGCGCACCCACCAACGTGACCTTAGCGGGTACCGGCACAGCGGGCGAGAGCTCCGCTCTCGCACGTCTTTCCTAGCTCACGCGGAGCTCGAAACTGACGTAGCTGCCCGAAAGTTCGGTCACTGCGAAGAGAAGTCACGCGCGGCTGCACGTGTCTGCCTTGGAGCGCGGCCCGCCCTCAAGCACGTCCTTCTGCTCGGCTCCTTCGCGGGCAGCTTCGCTGCCGGGAAATTCCCTTGCATTCCCTGCGGGGTCCTGTGCCAGTACCCCGTAAGGCATCGAGTGTGCGTATGGGTGCACCCGCGGTGTTTACCCGCGATGTGTTACTTTAAGAGGGGGGGGGGGTAGAGTGCAACCGTGTGTCTCTAACTCCTCCTTAACCGTAAGTTGATCAGGCTGAAACTTTATGGGTTGGTACCCGACCATAAAGCCTGTGTATATGTGATTGTTGACGTCATAGGTCCAAGGTCAAACAAACAAACAATTGGATTTTGACATTATTTTGCCTATGAGTATGTTAGAAAAAGTCATTTAAGCACATGACATGTCTAGAAACATAAGAAAGATTTAAAGATGGTGATATTGGTTGCTAAGGGCTTAGGCCATACGTCAAATATAGGTCAAAGGTCAAATTGGTCTAAATTTTGGGAAAAAGTGTCACGAACATAAACCGTAAGTATAACTAAGTTGAAACTTGGTCGGAAGGTACCTGACCTTTGAAACTTGTGCATGCGTTATTGATGACATCATAGGTTAAAGGTCAGATACCAATGGTCAAATTAGCGACAACTGGTTTTTAGCGATTATTTTTTATATCTTTGTATTAAAAAAGTCATTAAACCACATGATTTGCAGAGAGCGATTGGAAAAATTTTAAAATGGTGCTGTTTTGTTGCTAAGGGCCATAAGAATGAACCGTTTGTTTTAATATCTCTATATGGCATTTTAAGCGTACAAAGCAGACCACAAGATTGAAAATTATAATGTGATGATTTAATTTTAGCCTAATGATGTGATGATTCGGGGGTGGGGACGACAGATCATGCTAAGGTTTCCAGTGGACTTGTAAAATAAATCCACTCATGCTGCCCAATAGGATTAAATGTTGAGACAACCTCCCGTCCAGGTACGCCACTGAGAGAAAATTTTCACACAGGAGAAACAAAGGTGAATTTAAGGCTGTGGACTTAGAATCATAGTTGTGAAGAAAAATTTGCTGCATTTTCTTTAGCAATTAAAAAAGGCTAAGATTAACGCTGGTTCAAGCGCGGAGCGAGCAGAAAATTTAGCTGTTCAATATCTATAAACATTTCCGGCAAGTTCTTATACTGCTTTTGGAGGTATCACACTTTACGATCCCTGGTGTGGTGCTTGGCCTTTCCTTAGCAAAGATTCAGGATAGCAAAGTTCCTCTTTATAAATCTGGAAAGCCCCTTCTTGTAAAAGGATATTACCCTAAATGAAGCTAATTAAGTATCCTTATATTTCTTGGGTGGGGTTGAAAAAGGAAACGAAAATCGCATTTTTTTTTACAGTTTTTGCAGTAATCAGTGAGGAATGTGTATGACAGGGAGAGGACTCACGGCCTCAGTAGACCCAAAGCTGTTGAAACGATAGCTGTGGATTCATATTTCCCAATAAGGTAGTGCTGAAGTAATACAAGCCCAAAAGTACCATGAATTAACTTGGGAACCTGCCATCGACTTCCTCTGTGTTCCCCCTTGTCCGTAGGGCAGTCAGTTTGCTACTATCGATGCCGAAAATACTAGGCTAACTTAGTAGCTAAACTCCATACACATTATACAGTATACACCATGCACAAAGTAACGCTGCACTGTACAATATGCTAGACGGGTAATACTAATACGGCACTGCACTGCGTGTGTGTGTGTGTGTGTGTGTGTGTGTGTTTGTAGGGCCTCTTGGTGGCCGAAGAGCCGTATATACAGCCGACCTAACTTATCGAGGAACTAAATACAAATATTGGATTGAAATCAAGTAGTTGTACTAAGAAACCTCACGAATAGTAAAATAAAGCGCAGCTCGTTTGCACACCATGCCAAGTAGAAGACACCGATTACTCAGATGTATTAAGACGAAAAACTTGCCTTCAGTACTTTGTGTTCTAGGGTACCTATCTACCAGAAGCAAGCCAAATAGTGACTAGACATGTGCTTCAATTGAGGTACTGTACGTATGGTGATAACATACGTAAATAATAGGAAGGAGAAACGTTGCTACTACAGTGCTTTACATAGTTCAAAAAATAGGTGAGCGTGGATGTTAGATTGTAGTTTGGGAAAAGTTTGTGGAATTTAAGACCCATGATTGACGGAGAAAGTGACAGTGGGTCCACTCCTCGATTTCATATCGATATACAAAACGTGTGTTTGTGCATATCTTTTTAATACCCAAAATCTCATTTGAGGGCACACATGGGAGGGGTGTAGGTGCCTCCTCCCCCCTTAGATACGCCACTGTCTGCAACTCCATATTTGCAATGTTGTTACCTTACTACTCCATTTACTTCGTTTAGGACAGATTAGGTTAAAAAATTGTTTCAAAGCAATCTTCAACCAAGGACGTTGGGAGAACGTTTGGCAAAGTATTCTTAGTAAGCTTAAGTCAAGTTATGGTGACGCTTCGCTCAGGCAGTGTCATGCTAAAATCACCCTTTACCACACATACGCTCGAAAGCAGATATACACAACTACAGTATCTAAATTTAGTCGATTAAAAAGATAATGATCAAGTTGCAATACTTGTGATCGTGATCTGTTAGTGAAATCAAATGCCATTTGGGAATAAATATTTAGTCTGTGACTACAACTTTGTAAATTTATAGAGCCTCCAGGGGCTTCTACGTGGTCCCCGATATTCCACAGGTCATACAGAGAGTTTCTTGTGCCCTATGAGCGGTCTACGATGGACCCTTAACAAAACGTCCTCAGGAGGAACGCTTCACACAAATGGGTCGTCCTTTAAGTATTCTAAAACGAGACTCTAAAACGAGACTCTCAAAATCTATATCTGGCTATATATATGGATAAATCTGGCCAATATAAAGTTTAATATGGCCATATCAAGCGGGATATAAAACCAGCTATAAGTATATTGATATGTTAAATCAAGTTTCATGTGGCTGTATCAAGCCACATTCTTGGACAAAACTAATTGGAACACCCCTGCACATCCGCTCCCCCGTACAATGTAAGAGTTAATAATGTCAACTGGAGATGCACCGCTTTCGTTTGGACACAACATTGTACTGGGGGAACGGGGGTTTCGTAAATCGTGCACAACATTGTACTGGGCGACGAGGGTTTCGTAAATCGTGCACGACATCATATTGTACACGGTACAACGGTTGCAGGTGTTCCAACAGTTTTGTCCAAGATTGTCTGAGAATTAGCAGCACATATTTCAAAGGTTTTCGGAGAAATTAGAGCGATAGACTAAGAACTTCAGTTTATACTTTCAAATGTAATGATAATTATTCTCTTAGGATGGAATCATTATGACAGATTTGCAAAATAATAAAAATATAAACATCCATCAACGATAAACGATAGTCACTGCAAAGGAATCAAGTTAAATAAGTCGACGCAATTACTTTAAGGTTGACTCTGAGAGGAGAAGCAGTCAACTTACTGCTGGAGAAATGCACATGAAGTCTTTTCTTCCCCCAAAAAATATGTACACCAATTTTAAAACCAATTACAAATAAAAGTAAATCAGTTTCAGAGGATAAACACTAGTTATTCACAAAAGGGTCAATTGTCCAGGGACTTTTATTCTGTACTGTTTATCGTGGCGCTATTTCGTTTTGGAAGTCCTACTGAATGGTTTTCTTCTCCCTGTTGTTCTAAGAGCACTGTAAGAAATATATCTATCTATCCATCTATCCATCCATCCATCCATCCATCCATCCATCCATCCATCCATCCATCTATCTATATATATATACATATATATATATAGATATATATATATACATGTATAACATATATATATATACATATATATATATGTATATATATGTATCTATATCTATATATATATATATATATATCTATATATATAATATATATATGTATGTATGTATGTATATATATATACATATATATATATTATATACATATATATATATATATATATATATATATATCTTGCCTCCCGTTTTACCTTTTCAGTATTTTTCGTAAGCGATGCAATCGGACATCAATTCTTCTCTGGTTTTTCGCCAAACCCTTTCACGTGGGGAGCCTACTCTATAGAATACAGTGGTCTTTAACGAGACGCTCGTTCCTTCCAAGAAGAAAGTAATTGAGCCTATGAAAAGATTCTGCCCATGCTGATAATTTACCTTTGAGAGCATCGATGGCCTCTAATCTTTAAGAAAACTGTTGCTTTTGTTGGACACAGTGAACGCTTGGCTTCCGTAAAGTACCTCCCTTCGCTGTGATTTGCAAAATTCCGCAACAGCGCCCCCAACTAACAATGTCTACTTATTATGCATAGTGATCTCACCATTTGGGAAATGACGTCATAGGCAGTTACGAGGGCCCAAGTTGTTTCTACCTTGTGCACGGTCCAAAAAATATCCGATCCTTAGCTCCTACTTGAGACTTTCTTGAACTCAGGCAATCTTGGACAAAACTCGTTGGAACACCCCCGCTCCCCCGTACAATGTTGGAGCTAATAATGTCAATTGGAGATGCACCGCTTTCTTTTGGACACAACATTGTACTGGGGGACGGGGGTTTCGTAAATCTTGCGCAACATTGTACTGGGGGACGAGGGTTTCGTAAATCGTGCACGACATCATATTGTACACGGTACAACCGTTGCAGGTGTTTCAACAGTTTTGTCCAAGATTGTAAATATAACTCGAAAAAGTCCATGCCAGATATTCATATCAAGTTTTGTATGGCCATATCGACCATGTCATCCATACAATATAAGTTTCACATCAAGATAGATGAAACGTGACAAAACACCATGTCAGATAAATATATCAAATTTTGCATGGTCATATCAAGTGATACTATGATGAAAATCAATGCCAGATATGACATTCAAGTTTAATATGGCCATATCAAGCCAATTATCACTTGAAAACAGATCGCGCCTATATGCAAACCAAGTTTTATACTGCCATATCAAGTCCAATATCACTTAAGAAAAGACCATGCCAGATATACATATTCAGTTACATATGGCCATATCAAGCCATATATGGTTTGATGAAAGAATATGCCAGTTGAGAAAATCAACCTTTATATGGCCATATAAAACAAGACATATCTTGATAACAGAGAATGATAGATACGAATGTAAAAGAGACCTTTGTGATGCAGTAGAACATATCTGCATACCAAACTCATCAGTTATATACACTTCTTCTAATATACTGGTCTACTTAACTAACATACTAACATATGCAAAGGATCTGTGAATGTGGGCGGTGTCAGCATTTAGAGCCCTGCTGTTCATTTTTTATACTTAAGGAAGTAAAATGTGAGATATTTATCAAACCTTCAACAAAATATACACTGAAATATGCATCACGGCGTCTTAGTGCAATGCAAAGGAATTGTGAAGCATTACTCGCTATTAAATAAGGTGACAACTTTCTGTAATTAAGTCAATTTCAGTATGATATAGTAAACCTTGTTAAGAATGTTCAGGCAGTTCTTGCTTTTACCTGCATTGCAAGACTCCTGATGCTGAAAACCCTTAAATACATAAGGGGTAAGCTTATGACCCCCAAATCATGTTTTATCGCAAAATCGTAGCTTCATCATGTAGCATATACCCACCATTTAAATTATACAAAATAGCTCACAGATTGCTGTTTGCAATGAAGACAAGTATCTTTTTCGGGAGAGGGGGCTAAGTAGAGAAACTGGTCTGAATGTTTGGTGAAAATGGTCATTTTTACTAAAAATTGTCAAAAACGGGTAGTTTGACATCATAACTCAAACAACTTCTTGATACGCTTTTGTACAAGCCACAGTCCCCTCAATTTGTATCTAAATCAGCCAAAGCTATCAGAAACTATCCTGAGAAGAATGGGCTTCAGGGTTGTTCACCGTTTGTAAAAATTGAAAAATGCAAAGTGTGAACTGTTTGTTGAGCTACAAGTGAGCATAGTACAGATATGGACTACCGGTATATATACACCACATTTCTGATCCATATAACATTGTAACTGACCACATGAGATACATGTCCCGTCTAGAAAAAAAAATTTATATGACTTTCACTTATGTCAAGTTACATCTGCGTAACTTTGAATAAACCAAATAAAAATTCCATATTTGGTCCAGATATGTGCCATATACAATTTCTTTTTGTGCACATACAAGCATTTGCCATGTATGAGGCATATTTGGATTTGCCATATATGCGATATATCTGTTACATATAAAATATGGACCATATAAAATTTTATATGGGCCACATATAGCCTTTGTATTATTTGAAATTATATCTACCTAATTGTGCTAACGCCAGATACAAATCCTATTGTCAAGTAAAATAGTTGATATCAGGCCGATCCAGGCTAATCGCCACTTAAAATACCTCTCTTCGACATTCCACTTAGGGGAATTTTCTTTAGGAATTCAAGCAGTCAGGTGTTGACAGTTTAGGCCCATTTACTCTGCGTTCCCATGCAATAAATTCAATGTCCTGTCAGATTATTGACACTGTTAGTTTTGATGTAGTCCATCCAGTGACCCCTCAGTGTCTAGCTCCAAAAAGGTTGCTTGTCTGAGTCCTACTTCTTGCAAACTTTTCTCATTGGTTATTTTGATAAGCATACCTAGGAATGACCAATCAGAAGTCCCCGTCCGATTGCATCAGACAAGACTTTCTAAATTTTGCCCAAAGTAACTTCGAGGCAACTCCCCAATTCTTCGATAGTTGAGAACAGACACTCACATAGAAAGGATCGAAATAGATACATAGAGAGCTCCGCGGCTTTTGCCACTGGGCTACGCCTGCTGGGCTTTCACCAGCTATTCCTTTTTACTTGTTAGTTCTTGGACTTTGGTAACAAATTTAAAGAGAAGGAAACTTAGTTTGTAAAGATAGCAACTCCGTGATGACAGTAGTGAAGGACTTTGAAGCTTAACAACATGTAACGCCGTTAGTTAAATTCGTTTGGTATTCAACGTGTAGAATTAGTCAGCATAACATGGAGTTAAATTTTTGAACCTCTTTGACCGGTCAGAGAAACTGGAAGATTTCTCTCTGACTTTGAATAAACCAGGTAAACTGTAGACAAGTGGTTCCTGTCATCTTTTTGGACTTTCTCCGTAATGCTTTGCTTACGATCCCCTACCTAAGTCTTCTCAAGGAGCGATTGGCCCAGCTATATAACATGGTGGAGGTAGCGAGCTTTAACTTAAAAACTTGAATTTCATCACGGCAATGATTCCCCTACTCTGGCCAGGACATGTCTGTTTTTACATGAAAACTCGGTTTCAGTCACTGTAACTACTTCCGCTCATCTAAAAACTGCAACGATTTTATGAGTGTTCCCTATACCTGTACTTCAGCTTGGACCTGACCAATTTGTTCCCATTACTGCGACGATTTCCCTAACATGTCAGCTTTGACTTGGACACCTTGTTTCCGAGCTTGAAATTGACAACAGCAACGATTTTTTTGGTCTGTCTCAGATATTTGCTTGGACCGGCCTCCCTTTTTCCGCTTGGACTCGCCTGGAACTTTCAGCTTCTATAGCCTAAGGTTGCCCTTCACATCCAGCGACAACTACCGGCTTGACGATATGCCTATTTTTGTGGTGGACGCCTTCAGTTAATTACAACAGTGCTCACCGATAGACTACCGTTCGCCGACCAAAAAATTTAGCCGACGTTCCTCGACGATTCGTTTCCTAGTGTCAGCCAGTCAATTTTAGTTTTAACAAACGCTTCCGATGCCAGCCCGAAGTACAAGACGATGGTTCCAGTAAAATTCATATTTTAAGGGTGAGTTGTGAGGCAATTCCCCCGAGGGCCCCTTACCCCGAAGCATGTTGAGTAGAATGTGTATTCCTGACAGTTTTATATTGTGTGAAATGTGAAATGTTGTTTTGCCTAGCAGACCTACCTTGATCATTGATGTCTTAAGCCTTAAACCTGGCGTATTTGCCTGAAAACAGTGATGTAGTGCACATGCTAATGAAGGACGTGTCATACAGCCTAATATTTGGAATTGTATACATGTATTTTTAATCCTATTGTACGTAGTGTTTTATTTATGCTGTACGCCCATAGTAGTACAACACTAAACAGAATCACCTCAATTATGCAGAGTTCATGCTGTACATTCCATTCCGTAGGTGTGATCAAAGGTGTGTCAGTTTTGAACCAATAAGAAAGTTTGTTTCCCTTGACATACTCGGAGTGAATACATTATTACGTCAAGGCAGGAGCAATAACACCATGTGAATCAATTGTGATGTGAACTGAAAGTTAATATCTAGACCCAGTGATGTTCGTAATTTTTTTCGTTTGTGGCAAGAGTAGCCAATATTTATAGAGGAAGTCCTTACGCTTTTGCGGTCTTTTATGCTTTCTTGGGAATTAGCCAGCCCAAGTTAAGTTTCAGGAGCTGTCCTCGACAAATTGTCACCAGATTTGCTCTCGGTAATTACTTTTATTCCTAGCTCAGAATGCAGGTACGAGTTAGCATATATTTGGTTAAGTTTTAATGTTTGTCCAGTCCGTATGTTTGTAGGGGGCGCAACCAAAATTTTTTTGTTTGAGTGAAGTGAATTTCGTAGTGGACCAAGGGATTTTCAATGTGTTCGCCACTGCAAGGGTTTGCGTCATCGTTCTATGTAATATTTCTGGGTCTAGGGTCTAAGTAAAACGAAATGGGACATTTGTATATGAAAAAAAAAAGAAGAAATAGAATTACTTCGAATTTCATATGTATTTGTTGACGTAATTTAATGAATGAATGAAACTTTAGCAGTAAACTTTGAGAATGGGTGAATGTGACTCCACACACTGCCAAAATTTATAGTGAACTCGTACAAAATGGTTCTTCCAGAGAAAAGTGAATATTCAAGTCAAAGCTAATTTATAACCAGCACTTTTGAAGGCAACCTTTCCGCTATTCTGATACGAGCGGTATTTTAGAATGTTTGCTCGATTCCGTGTTCCGATTACAGGCAGCCCTCGGCACGACGATTATTCAGTGGTGCATAATATTAAACTAAGACGGACATCGAAAGTTTTCCACGTGTATGTCGTGATTTCATATTCTTTGTATATATTCATTGTATATAACCATTGCATTACTTATGACGTTATTTTTTGTCTCCTTGCCTTAAAGTTTTAGACCGTTATCACTGCGTACAATATGAAACGATTTGAGTGCTACACCTTTCGAAAAGGTCCCAGTATTCTATT
The DNA here is from genome assembly GCA_029531755.1 of Holothuria leucospilota. Taxonomy (NCBI): domain Eukaryota; kingdom Metazoa; phylum Echinodermata; class Holothuroidea; order Aspidochirotida; family Holothuriidae; genus Holothuria; species Holothuria leucospilota. The sequence goes on from CM055961.1 coordinate 89,932,240, forward strand.
TGAAGTGATTTGTATTGCATGATGACGCTTACGTCTCGTACCACATAATCAGTGTGTTACTGTGTTACTGAGAAATTAATTGAGTTATTACGAGAGGTCAGCAAACTTTTGTCAGTGAACAGGTTAACTTTTGCTGAACTTGAATTGAGGAATGTACGGAGTTTTTTTAAGTCCTTTGAGTGAACTTTGTGTAAGAATGCTAGAGTAGGGTATACACTATCTTGCAATAAATATTACACTGTGAATTTTTGAAACACAAAATGTTGAGCAAAACTGAAATGTGTTTGTAATAAAATTAGTGAAGGTCATGAATTGCTGTCATAGCACAGCCCGTTTTTTGCAGTCAACTGTATTTGGTTCAATTTATAATTAGTAGGAGGAATTCTCTGGACTGTGTTCCTTCCAGATATTTTAATTCCGGGTGTATAATCCTACAAAAGTTGTTCGGACGCATAATTCTGTAATGAAATGATCGTAATTAAGTTTCTTTATTTACTTTGCATTTACTTCCTCGTATTCAAACCATGTATTCAATGATTTTACTTACCTTTATTACTTCGACCGAGATTTTTTCTTGCTTCTTTCGGGTTTTTCCCTACAGGTCTTTGACCTTGTCCAAACCCCATCCACCCTTATTTTGCCTCACAACACCCTATCGTTTTTTTAACATCATTTGAAATGTTATCATAATGATATTTTAAATGTTATATAATTAACGTTTTTTCCACATTTGCATATTTTGAGAGTAAAAGTTTTCAAACTACGTTTTCAAAATTTTAAAAGGAGAAGGGGGATGTCAAGTAAAATAGTTGATATCAGGCCGATCCAGGCTAATCGCCACTTAAAATACCTCTCTTCGACATTCCACTTAGGGGAATTTTCTTTGGGAATTCAAGCAGTCAGGTGTTGACAGTTTAGGCCCATTTACTCTGCGTTCCCATGCAATAAATTCAATGTCCTGTCAGATTATTGACACTGTTAGTTTTGATGTAGTCCATCCAGTGACCCCTCAGTGTCTAGCTCCAAAAAGGTTGCTTGTCTGAGTCCTACTTCTTGCAAACTTTTCTCATTGGTTATTTTGATAAGCATACCTAGGAATGACCAATCAGAAGTCCCCGTCCGATTGCATCAGACAAGACTTTCTAAATTTTGCCCAAAGTAACTTCGAGGCAACTCCCCAATTCTTCGATAGTTGAGAACAGACACTCACATAGAAAGGATAGAAATAGATACATAGAGAGCTCCGCGGCTTTTGCCACTGGGCTACGCCTGCTGGGCTTTCACCAGCTATTCCTTTTTACTTGTTAGTTCTTGGACTTTGGTAACAAATTTAAAGGGAAGGAAACTTAGTTTGTAAAGATAGCAACTCCGTGATGACAGTAATGAAGGACTTTGAAGCTTAACAACATGTAACGCCGTTAGTTAAATTCGTTTGGTATTCAACGTGTAGAATTAGTCAGCATAACATGGAGTTAAATTTTTGAACCTCTTTGACCGGTCAGAGAAACTGGAAGATTTCTCTCTGACTTTGAATAAACCAGGTAAACTGTAGACAAGTGGTTCCTGTCATCTTTTTGGACTTTCTCCGTAATGCTTTGCTTACGATCCCCTACCTAAGCCTTCGCAAGGAGCGATTGGCCCAGCTATATAACACTATATCTGTTCCAGATATAGGCCTGACATACATTTCCATAAATGGCCCATATATGGATTTTGAGTAAGAGAAGGTAGAGTCCGTCGCTCAGTAATTCTTGTTCCCTTTCTCTGTATGCGTGTGTACACACATGCCAAGCACAAATGTGCTAGTATGAAAGAAATATATTCTAAAACTAAATTAACCTGAGAGAAGACAATTTTGTCCAAGTATATGTCATCAAGACACCATTGACATTTCCGTTGTAAATTCTTAACATTGGTCTAGAGATGTGTGGACAGCCAAATTCTTGGAGAAGATCGGAACGGTTAGACAAGCTATATAGACTTATGGACGGTTCGTACTTCAGTGTAGAGCTACAAATCTATGAAAGTTGAACACTGATCAACCCTGAGCTATATGTCTGTGATCGGCTCGGAAAGCAAGGAATGATCATATATGGTTCTTACATCTTTACAGTTCTTCAAAGTTTGGAAGTATAAGCCGGCCTGAACAGAGTGTCAAAAGTGTTGTGGCCTTGTACTGAAGATTGTCTCGTTGCCTATGTCCAACCATGCCTTGCAAATAGGCAGAACAGTCAGTATCGCTCAAAATAACGCTCTGTCTACAGGCGCAGTATTCGTACTATACTTTTCAAAATTCTCTTAGCTTAATGTCTCAAGGCGAAACAAAAGCTTTTCTCCTGAATGGGTTCTTTTCCCAAAAGGAACTACGTCCCCCGACGTGACACTAAAACTTAACATGACTGCATGTCAGCCATCACGCCATATCATAAAGGTCTGCTATACACGGCTCGTTCCGGACTGGCTGAATGGAACAGATCAATGCCGTTCACTGGCGAGAGCAAGAACTTACTAACAGGACTTCAACACAGTAAAATATAATAATGGACAAAGTGTAGTAATGCGTGCGTGTCGATTATTCATAATTCCATCATGCAGGACAATATGTAGGCCCCCTTGTATTTATTGTGCCAAACCAGGTACTTGTAATGGGTGGAACTCCAACTGAGACTTTTATTAATGCTAATCCTATTAGATCCAGTTTAGGGTGAAAACAAAGAAATTCTGTAATGAGTTGTTATCGGATGTAAAGGCATTCAAGTCTTTTGGCTAACCTTGCCGTACGCCATACACAGCATCTCCTACCCCAGCAAAAGGATCGCATTGAACCCAGCTTTGATGTCCAAATTAAAAACAACTGTTTTTCTTTCTACAAAATTCAGAAATACTGGCGACAAGCTAACACTACTGCTTTATGCTAACAAACTAAAATCTTTAAGCCTAATCGTTGCTGTTGGAATTAGATCGATTCTTGCATTCATTCTCGAGGGATAGGGAGTTTCTTCATGTTGGACATATACTATTACAGGACGAATATTGTGGAAAAAGAAGAAAGCAGGTAACAAGTTCTTTTCATAGTTTAGCCGACAACGTGCGCCTTTTGTATTTATGATTTTCAGTTTATTGAATCGCCTAAAACATGGATGTAGAGATTATTGTCGGCATCTAGCCTGGTTCACAGAAAAAAGGTAAGTCGTATTCTCCATCTTTCTCTTCTTAGTATTTATCATTTCTTCAGTTTTTCCGACTCAAATCGTGTTACTCATCCCTTTGATAACTTTCTCGAAATGTCGCAGTCTTGAGGTAGCGTGCTGCTCAATGCAACTTTAGCACTTTCAAACTAGCATTCTACTTGAATTGTAAAGATAGAGGTTCAGAGGTTCCCTTACAGCCGGTGAAATTATTGAAGTATGGGCTAAGAAGAAAGTACCCCTGTTTTTATCATGGGCACATACACTAAGACAATATTCTACCTTTTCGGCAATCATACTTACGGCATGGTCGATACGGGTATCAGTCTTAAGTAGCAATATGTAACAATAAGCAGACAAAAAGGCCCGATCAGAACGTTCATAGAACAGACTAGAATTACATCTTATGGCATGCTCATTAACAATTTTGAGTAAATATCTCTTAACTTTTCAAATATTGTACTACAGACTTCTGATCGATAACTTATGATCAGTGATGCAAAAACTGGATTGATTGAAACATGAAGAAAGTGCTGTTACATTACCTTGCAAAGTGTAAACATCAACTTTTAGTAAAGGTTTTCTGAACATCTCTGTCACTCTAGATGCAAGTACTGTCTCACCAACATTTTTCAAGCCATTTTCTAGCAAGGAGCTATCGTTTGGCTTAATTAATCTTTGATCGTTAAGAGTTTGTACGAAAGCTGTGACGAGTGTAGACGATTTTCGAAATGCTTTTTGTCGTGTGGTAAACCCAAAATAGTCAGCCAACTTGTTACAAATGTCAGGCGTTAGGACAGTAGATAATTCCTTACAACAATCTGGTGGTAAGAAAACAAACAACAAACATGTGTGGGGATGGAACGAATTTAGAGGTGACCTTACAATATTAAGTACACAATATCACAAGTGTATCTGTTACCCATTTCAAAAGTCAAACAGTAAAACAACGGAAAGAATTTAAAACGAAATTAATTTTTGAGAGCTTTGTTTCATAGTTTGAGTTAAGGTGATGTAATTTTCTTGGGCTAAGAAAAGTGATACAAAATATCTCGTGATGCAAAATTAAAAATAATGGTTTCAGATCGTGATAGAAGAGAATGATTAAATACTCTACTTAAGACAATAAATTGGTATTGACCAACCTTCAAAACGTGTGCGATGCATCTCTTTGTGCATTTTGGAGTCTGGATGAAAAGGTAAGACAAAAGTGAAGTATACAACTGCAAGTTTTCTTCCTTGAAAACGCACGAGCATTAATTAAAATTTTTTAATTGTTTCGAAACAAATTTGTAACTCCCTCAGAATTAGCAGACGTTTTATCTAACCAAAATTCAAACAGAATGTTGCGTATTTCATCTCCAGAGTTGTAAACCCCACATTAGATAAATTTGACAACACGCACATTACTGGTTCAAATGCGTTTAGGGTGTAAGTCCCACTTTTAATCTAGACCCGGACATTCGAGACTGAGAAATACGAGAAGGCTGAAACAGACACCAAGATAATATTAGCAATTGTTCAAAACGCTTGAGCGTTTTACCTACATACTAGCAAACCCTTGCTTCCAAGAAAAGGTCCAACGTTTTAGATTCCACTTACCATCATTGTAACAGCCTAAGTTTAATCATGTTAGCTTTGCAGGGACCAGGGAAATAAATAGGAGGTGAACACTCCCTCTTTCCATTTAAGTACGTGATTTTAAAATCTTTGGGGAACGAATTAAATACTTGGGTCCCATAATCTGTACCCCTTCCCGTAACTCAGCCAAGGTTGTCTGAACAAAACCTGTCTTTCTGTCATGATTCTTAACTTTTAAAACTGGGGTACGTTCTGAAGACTTTATGCTATATCAGATGGCTTAGTCCTGTATTCGTGTTCTCTGTGCCTAACCCAAGACTTCTTATTAACATATACAGAGTATCCTACATTAACTTCGTGTACGTAGGGTAACAGACTCTAAACTACTATACTTGCACGTAAGACCTATATGAACGCCATTTCCTGTGGCATGTTAGATAATAAACTTGCAAAATGTACAAGTACAACGCTTTAAAACGGCAATAAATCAGTATGTGGATTTTTTTTTTAAATTTTATTAACTTTTATGTGGTCATTTTCCTGAAATTTTGCCAATTCATCATCACAACACGCGAACTGTACTATAATGTGCGGCAATTTGGGACAGGTTAACACGTTCAAACTGTGATAAAACTTGTTCAAACGATATTCCCTTAGAAGTTTCATGTCTTTGGCATAATCTCCTTCCTTAGTAGGATTGAGCTATCAAACTGCTTTCTCCGTTGACCTTAGACCGCCCCCTTGCCCAATACCGTTTGCAAAACACATTTTTGTGCACCTTTCTTAGACTACATTCTTGAGACTTGCCTATGACTTTTCATTGCTGTAACCATTTTCTAGTGCATGTTTGGAAACCAAAGTCTCAGTATTGTAAGAGGGCACCCTGGACGTAATTACCAATTGAGTCGTGTGGGTAGCATTTACAGAGGATTATAGAATACCGGACTAGTATAAAATCGGGACCGTACAATCCCTACGTGGACAATTTCCAATCATGACGATTGAACTGAACTGTAATGAAACATGTATATATATTCCTGCTAAATGAATTGAAGGTCACCATTTTGTTTTAACAATCTGATATCCTGTCTTTCATTCTGGATTCCCAGGTCCCTTCCGGAATTCCTGAAAGTCAGACGTCCAGGAAAGTTCTCACGTGTATTTAGGTGATTTGCACTTTGTTTACCTCACCAAAAGGGTGTGGTTTATAATCCAAATTGTACCTCTGATTTCTAAGTTCACAGTTCTTATCCATTATTGTTGATCTTTCATACATTATTCTAATCTAATTAAAATTCGGCAATCCCCCTATCCCATAGTAGTAGTAAATGCAAGCATCGATGCTTGTAACACCCCTAATATCAAGCTTTATGTCACTTTTAAATCTACGCTCAGGGAGCGAGAAAGAGCGAGCACTAAAAGCATCACAGTTGACCTACGTCAGTACTCACCCCATTGGCCACGGGACTTTGTAAATTATCATAATGAAGGTAATAAGGAAGACCAGTTTACTATTGTTGAATGAAGCGATTCTGAAATTAGGTATAAGAAGACTTAACGTCATAATTTTTCTTTATGTATTTTCGTATACCTATTCGTGCCGCGCTACCTATAAGTCATTGCCATCGTGACCAGCCCGAACAGCCTGAAAGGATGGTTCGGAACTGTTATGGGTAGAAACTGTCCCGAGGGATTTGTCAGAGAACCTACAATGTCAATGTATGAAAGACCTATTACTGTTTACCTTGACGTGTGCCACCAAGACTCTTTTGTTCACCAGCTTGTTATATTTGTCCACTTGGTTGTTTACAATAAATAACTTAGCTGATGAAATGTTGGAAATACTTCATTGATGTCGATGTGAAGCGTCAAGACGGGGTTAAGAGCGTGAGACATTTTGCGCACAAATCATAGAAGTGCAATTTACTCACAGGTAATTTCAAGCATGCCGTTTTAGTCAAATTGAAAACTGCACATTGCCCAAAAGCATGATTTAATTTCTGGTTTGCATGGAGCTTCAACGTTAGACAATTGACTGCCAACTCTTTGATTATATTTTGACGTAAGAGTTTCACGTACGTTTTTGCAATCTTCTCCTTTATCTTTTCTGTTAAAAATTCACCTGATTGTAAACTGTAAAGATATTCTTTTGAAAGCATAATCACTTTTTCATCATTTGGGATTGATTTACCCGTGAGAGTGTTTTGAGGAGATAGACCTTCAATAGTCTTTCAAATATCCGGATAATTGTTAAGCATGGAAACATTTTTTAGAACGAAGCTGTCGAAGCCATAGCTGTCAAGCCCATTGGGGCCAGGCATCCACAACTTTCTGTCAAGAATTTTTGTTTCCTTGTTACTAAAATGAGATAGGACGAAAATAATTTCAAAAGGACTTTCCATCTCTAGAACCTTTGGCCTGGTCTGAAAAGGGACTTTGTCATCTTCAACCATGTTGGCAGTCACAGTGAATCCCCAGTTTTTATTTGGAGTACGATGTCCTTGTGAGTTGATCCTGGATTAAGGGCGTAGTAGACTATTGGCTAGGGCGTCGGACTTGCGATTCAGTTTGGTGGTGCGAGTCCTTTCTGGTTAATTACGTTGTGTCCTTGGGCAAAATGCTTCATCTCAATTGTTTCTCTCCACCTAGGAGCTAAATTGTCCCTAAGATTAGTTGCTGATGACCAGGGGTAATATCTGTGAAGGCTTTGAAACCTTGGTGATAAAGCGCTACTTAAAACCAAATATTCTAGTATTCTTTTCGTTATAAACCTCGGATTTCACAAACCAGACACACTGGACCAGCGTGATGCTAAGGATGAATGTCACTTTGTTCAGGGGAAAACATACTGCTACACTCGACCTGGATTATGCGGAAAGAAGGCCGACCACCAGTCATTAGGTTGTTCACTAGTCAAAGGAAGCATTTATAATTTGTACTGTGCGATGTGGGTGGGGGAACGCGTGGTTGTGGAGTGCGGCTGGAGGTTGACCGTGTGATACTACTAAAGTAAGTCAGCGAGCACATACTATTTTGACAGGGTCCGGCAAGCTGCAGGGCATAATTTGAATGTGTGAAATTTCTTAGTGACATATTCCCAGTGATATATACGTGTTCATATTGTCACAGATTCCTTTGCAGTAACCTAAAATTGATGCATGATGGTAATTGTTTACTTGACTTGATAGTGGCTAGCTTTACTTTGAAATTTTCTCAACTCGTTCAACTATGGCCAATATTCATAAAAGAATTATTCTAATGATTATATTGTACAAGTTGTCTCACTGCCAGAGCCCCTCCGTGAAGGGGCAAAGAGGACAATTTACACCATCTTTAGTACAAAAGGGTCAAACTGCAAAAGCCTGATATGTTACTGTGAGGGATCTAATATGCAGCAGGTGAAAGAGGCACTTTGTTTACAAGAACCTTTTTTTGTGGAGATCAAAGGACGTTGAGTCACCAGAGGTCAAATTGTGAAAACATCATAAAATGTGATATCTCAAGAAAGACAACTTTGAATAATAAACCTCAGTGAGACAAAGCAATTCCTTTTAGCCGGAAATTTCTATGGTAGGTTTGGCACTCTGTTGATTAGCTGAAATGTTAGTCACATATCTGCCTATAATGTTGTTATTAAAGAGAGGAATATGGTGATACAGTAGAAAGAGTGTACAATTACGCCTCTGAAGACTTTAATGGGAGTGGTGCTGTTTTTTACCCATAATATATCCCTAACTTTTCCCTAGATAAATAAGTGAAGCAAGATGAACAGGACACACCTAACCTATAACAACTGGACAGTCTTATTTTCTGTTATATGTACACAGAAAAATGCAAAGTAAAGTTCCTGTCTTCCTTCTAAACCTTCAGACAGAAATGAATATCTTTCACTACTCATGCCTAATAGTCCGGCCGGGCCTGATATCTGGTTCATCCCTAAAGGAAGTGATTATATAGTTATAATAAATGCGTAGAATAACACAGACAAACACTGTAAGAATTGATGTTTTCGGACAAAACTTACTTTGTCGGTTTCACTCTGTCCCTGTCCCCTCCTTAGCAGATGGTACAGGTTTGAAAGAATTGTGTACGATTATGCAAACTTATGTTAACATTACATGACTTCTTTCAATTCAACGGCATGCGAATCCGTAACCTGACTCTCATTACCGTGGTGACTGACTCGCATTAAGATATATAAGAAATGAATTTGGTATACCACTGCCATTGCAGGCATTTTAGCGCTCACAAGGCAAATTTCTTACTCGTAAAAATCTAAGATAAACCACATGATGCCTTTCGTCATGAGTGAGAAATATTTTCTACTTAGCACCGAATCGAAGGAAACTGTTGGAGAATGAGCTCATTGCCTTGAAGGCTAAACTTGATCCAGAGTAGGGAAGTCATATACACGTACCTGACAATCAAAAGTAGATTTACATTAGCGCCAATGATGAACACGTAGGGAATGATTTTAGAAATGTAATCAACTGAAACCTAAACCAAAGTAACTTAAGTGCATTAACGTAGAAATAACAACCACCTCGTGCAGTTTTGCTTAATCCTACATCGAGATTTGGTCTCCGAGTCGACTTTGAGTCCTTTAATTTAAGATGTTCTCTGACGCTGCTTGTGACGGAAGTATCTGAATTGAAAAAGAAGAAAGATAGTTAATGCGCTAAAGAGATGAAGCTATTATACTTTTGTATTATGCTGTATATTTCTTATTCCTAATACACTTTTAAAAAGTAGGTTATTTGCAACTTGTAGATTTTCAGTCTAACTTGGGTCAATGAAGTTTACTACAACTGTGGCAATTCTGAGAATGTCTTCATCTAGCATGGTCCATGTTTGTATTACAAAAACGTATTATAAGTAAATACAACCCTTCTGGTTATAAAGGCAAACAACCTTGAGTCTTTCCACTCAGATGTTCAGGCAATATCATCAGGCTATAGTTGGAACAGCCCTTTATGGGAGGAAAGGATTTAAAAAGGATGAAATACCATTGCAATCATCCTGGTTGCATTTATTAGTCGATGTGGAAATGAGGCGATGTTTGAAGACTTGAAGTTTTATGATTCCTCGAAGACTTCATTATGTTTTGCAATTTGTTGTTACTCATTACATTGACATGTCTTCCACACACACCAAAAAATGAGTGATTATCACGGTTTTATCACAGTTTTTGTTGTCCCATAGTTGTAAATATCAATGAGATACATGTTCTTCAATTCGCTTGTGGTTCCAATTAAACCTAACAGCTGGTGATGATTGTTCGTGTTATGGATAACAGGAGCTGCATAAATCCCATCACCTTTACAATATTTTAGATTTATTCCACCTGTCAAAACTATTCAAATATTTTAATCATACACCAGAGGAAAGTTGCGGTCATGTCTTAAAGATCAAAGTGTTTTTTGAATTTGAAACATAAAGGTACCGCAAAACCGTCTGGAACATGTCTCAACTTGACAAAATACTTGGACAAACAGGGCTATGGAATGTTTCAACGGTCATTTTAGGGGTTGTTTATGCTTAAGTTGGGAAAAATATTATTTGAAAACCAGCATTCTAAACGAAAGGAGATATAAACAGTAACATCACTGCGGGAAATAGCATTTATTATCATAATACATTTTCACGTTGACAGTCGGGTGGTCATAACTAAGAAACTTTACATAAAACTTCAAATAGAAGACACAAGACATCCTCAGCAAAACGTATATAAGAAAAACACATGTATCAGGATATGGTAAAAAGAACAGACTGGGCATTGGAATTGTCTTAATCACATTCAAAGCAGCAGTTCTTCCCAAACCAAATTAAAATATTATTTGAGTGCTGTATATTATTCGATCCAGAAATGTCTCTGATTGCCTGGGTGTTTAACCATTACCCCTTGTAATGTAGATAGTGTAGTCTCATGATTTGAAAATAATTAAGGATAGTCCAGAACCGGTAGAGGCAAGGCGTGGAGTTCACCAGCTTTCTGAGAGGTTCAAAAGAAAACAATTCGTCATGCAAGACACACGGTGTAGATCAGGAGAAGTAAGCTAACACCACGTCCGTAGAAACTGGGTAGTTTAACTAAAACCAGTCCTTCCTGTGAGGCATAACTTTTACCTACCTGTCACATCTTAAAATCTTTTATTATGACATGAAATCGGCAGCAATCAGTCGCAAATGACTGTCCTAACCTTTAAATCCGAGAAATCTCAACAAAGTTATTCCAAAGCTTGATTCGTTCTTGGCAGTTGACATGATTTTTTCATGAAACGAAGTCTCCTGGTTGGCAGCAGATTTGGTTGGTTACCACAAACTTCTTAATTATCAATCACTTCTTTATGTCAATGTCAATTTTTTCAAACCATCTTCATGATGACAGTGTCCTTAATTATCAAGAAAGAGAAAACGAATACATCAGCTTAAAAATTTTCATTAGTGAAAACTGTAAATAAGACGAAGTTTCTGGGAAGTCGCCAAGTGCAAAGTCCCATCATAGGGAAAAATTAAGTTGTTAAAACCGCTGAACCAAAAGGGTATCCGCATTAATATGGGACGCTTTTGTTGAATATACTCACCCGGAGCTGGTGAAAGTCATTAGTTACTCCGAAATGTAACATATTTCCTTGTAGAAATAGTTGGAGTCGATTGAAATCATCATTTACTTCACTTCCTTGGTAGTTTATGAACTTCACATGCCTTTAGAATAAGAAGTAAACACAGGGGAGTAGTTAGATGAAATTTTTAGGGGCCTAGGTACCAAATGGGGGGGGGGGGGTCACGACATTTATCGCAGTCAATAATTCTCACAAATTTTATTAGGACACACAGTTTCTGGGGAGCCTAGCAAACATCTGGGGGACAGTCCTTCCGCCCCGGAGCTACGGGCCTGAGTAAACACACCATTGCTTTTCGTTAGCATCTTTGAGAGGTTTTTCTTTAGCAGTAGCGCTGTCACGGGGACGCTGCCACTTCCCAACTTGGGCAGATATACACAAACACACCGTTTACATATCGATTTGGACACAACGACCCACTGTCATTTTATTATTTAATCATTGGGCTAAAATTGCACAAAATTATCTCAAAACTATCTGAGAATTCCACAGAATTCTATTAATTGTAGACAGAGTCGTCCTGGTAATTCAACGTTCTATGACCATAAAGTAAATATTCATGAAGGACAAGATTTAAAATTTAATGTTAATATAATTAATTCCCACACTGGGGACCCTATGCGCCGCCAGGTTGCAGAAGGTGTCTGTATAGATGAACTTAAACCCTTGTTAAACAGAAAAGATGAATGGTCCACTGGAAGACTTATTATCAGAACCCAACAACCATGACTTACTTACCCTGCCAAACCCAGATGTGTCAACAAATAAATAGACCTCTATTGTGTAAGACCTGGTAATCTAAGGATTAGATTTGGTTGGTTAAACCTGTAGATACTGTAAATAAGTTCAAGTAGTGTTGTAAAAGCTTTATATGTCTATGTATGTACTTCTGACTACCAGTCTAACTGAAGATGATCTAGAGGTGGATCGAAAATTTTTGGAATACAAGATGAAACTACAACTCTTGTTGTGTTCCTTGTTTGTCATTGCAAGAGTCAAGATGGCTGAATCTAAAGTAACTATCTCAAAACTACATTTTTGCGTCGAGATACGCGTGCATTTATTTCTGTGAACTTTGTTTAGCACTGCCTTTCTAGAAAATTTTTTCCACGGTTATCGCTTCAACGTCCTTTTTGACAAGTATGAGACAACTGCCTCCTTGAGTTCTCTTCATTCAGTACAGTTCCTATATCGATTATCTTTAGTCTAATCTTACGTTCAAAAGCTGTTAAATTGCGATATTTTGCCTTTTTAACGCACATCTATAACATACGGACAACTAAATAGCTCCAGCACATAGGATAATGTCCGCTCAAATCAAATACCAATGTCTTAAAACTTGCAAGGAGAATTAACCTCTCCTGGACAGTCAACAAGGTGGAGCCAAGCACCACACCAGGGATCATGAAATGGTAATGCCTCCATACGAAGTATAAGCACTTGCACGAAACTTTCATCAGTACATAGTAATAATAATAATTGTGCATTTGTAAAGCGCCATCTATCTATGTAAACATAATCCGAGGCGCAAAAGGACCGTATTGGATCAATAAAAAGAACAAGAAATAATAACAAAGTATCACCAGTGAAGTAGAAATTAATTATAAGTAATAGTGAACAAGTGAGTTTTAAGATTATTCTTAAAGGTAAGTAATGAATTACAACAGCGAATGTTCAGTGGAAGAGAGTTCCATAATTTGGGAGCAGCTACAGAAAAGGCCTTATCTCCAGCAGCTGTAGAAGTCCTTGGGATGGCTAGAAGATTTTTTCCTGCAGACCTTAGTGTGCGACCTGAGGAATATCGTATTAGGAGTTCTTCAAGATATACCGGTGCTTTGCTATTTAGCGCTTTCCATGTGAGAAGAATGATTTTATAGTCAATACGATGCCGGACTGGAAGCCAGTGAAGATGTTTCAAGATAGGTGTAATATGATCGTGTTTTCTAGTTTTTGTTAAAATCCGGGCTGCTGCATTCTGAACACACTGAATCTTTCTGACCAACTTATCAGGAATACCGTACAACAGGGAGTTGCAATTGTCAAGCCTGGATGTTATAAGGGCATGAACAATTAAGGCCGCTGAATCATCAGGCAAACATCTACGAATACTATTAATCTTCCTGATATGAAAGAAAGCAGTTTGGCAGAGCTTCTTAACATGAGTACCAGAATCAGGCTATACGCTTCGTGCGTGCGTCAGGAGTAATCGCAACAGGCACTAACCACCCTTTTCCTTAGAAATTTCTGGACAAAATGCAGGGAACGAAGTTTTCATAATTGTAATTTTTAGGCACCCAAAACATCTTAAATTACGTATAAGCGATTCTTTTGTCCAAATTTTGGTCAAGGCCCCGGATCCAGCCGACGTATATGCACCTTTCATGCTCTAATATGAGGGCTTCCCTCAATTTCATACCTGGTAATTGTCTCCTCGTTAATTCATCTTGGGCAACATGAGTGGATTTATTGTTCTAAAGCTCATTGCAAACCTTAATATGACCCGTTGTTTTCACTCACAACCCCTCTCCTCTCCTGAATCATTAAAGTGTTACTGCGAATTACTTACACAAAAACGTCAAATTGTAGTTTTTATTTTTGTGGTCTACTTAGTGCGCATCCAATGTCATTTGGAGATAGCTAAATGCTTCATTTTAACGATGGCAATTTTGTAAATACCCCAGAGCCTCCGGGGGCTTGTTCCCCTGAACCTCACCTGAGCTTTGTACTTAGACCGTAAGAGGGGCCCTACGGTTGGCCCCTGTGTCCTAACATCTGTGAGGGAGCGCGCTCAGTCACCAAAACTCCTCCAGCGTCGCTCAGTCCTTCACGTTGGTGTGCCCCTTTCGGGGAACACTGTAGCCACACACCTCAATTCGAAAATTCTGGCGACGCCACTTGTCTACACAAGTCACCTATTAGACGTTTTATAGTACTGATGAAATTCCATTTCCACCTGATTCTCACATCTCTTTATTACGCAGCAAACAAGAGTCGTACCGTTCTGATTTGTAGCAACGATATTTAATGAACCTTCAATACATAGTCTGTTTTACCAACTAGGAAGATACAAAGGTAGGGTTTGTAAGTCTAGAATGTTTCCTCAAATTTTCTTTGGTTAAAGTAAGCATGGGCGATAAAGGATAATCAGTTAATTTGGTTAAGATAATGCTACTTACAACTAGGTCCATGAATTTCTTCTTAATTTCGAACTTACTTGATGTAACAGCAGTATCGTGTTTGTAATATCCGACGTTAATTCTGCTCACACGATTTGAATGCTAAGACGTAGCGGCCGCAGCAAACTGAATTATATTTTACTTGATACAACCCGTTTCCAGTCGAAAAATCGCACAAAGCATTACTAGTCCACGTTGCTCTAACGATTAAGAAAAATCAGTTGGGCAGGTGGCACGAGTCGGTACCAGGCTGAATTGTTGTACTCAGGCCGTTACAAATGGACTTTAGTCCGTTCGTCGAATATGAGTTCAAACAATTTATTGATAGCATAGCTGTTTTGATGTATGACAAATAATTAGATTAGTCAATGTTGATTACAGCAGCCAAAGTTCATGCAGAACAGTACTCAATATGTACTTTTTAGTTTGATATTCTGTACGCGGCGGCGTAGGAAGATGTTTGACATTGGGGGAGGGGGGCAGACCAGATGCGATTTCTCGACCTTGATACCCCTTCCCACACCAAAACATCATATTTGTTCCTTATAATTTTTCCGATTTTGATTTAAGCAAAATAAAAATATTCAAAGAAAAAGGAAACAACTACAACATCAACACCATGCAGCCATGGTGTAGCTAAGAATTTTTTGTTTGGGAGGCTCTGGGGGACTGGAGTTATTTTTTGGGGGAGGGGGGCTCCCGTTTACTATCTAAGCGGAGCGCCACCATAGGTTGAAGCGGGGAGTACCAAGAAAATTTGAGATTGAATACATCCCAGATCGCTGGAAATGGCACTTGCCAGGCTTGAAAGCAGCCATCAAGATGTGCAATTTTTGTGAAAAAATGTAAAGCTTGATTTGATTTTGTTTTAAAACACATTTCTTTGAGGACGGATTAGCTAGGCTGGCCGGACGGGGTCCGAGGATTGCAGGCGGAGCGCCACCATAGGTTTGCACGAAGCAAACCGAGAAAATTTGAGATTTCAATACATCCTAGATCGCCGGAAATGGCACTTGCCAGGCTTGACAGCAGCCATCAAGATGTGCAATTGTTGTGAAAATTTTTAAAGGTTGATTTGAATTTGTTCTAAAACACATTAAGTTTGTCACAATCTATCCGACTTCATTCAAAATTATTCAGAGTGGAGTTAGCCCCATGGATTTCGGTGGATTGATTGGAATGGAGATTTTCCACAGCCAGAGTCTGCTATTATTAAGTTGGTGGAGCCAAGATTTGCCCGACGGGGGCCACCAACCCGAATCCCCGAAAGCCCCAATGCCGTCGGATATAATTGGATTTTGAAGAAAACCTGTGTACTAGACCATTTCATTCGGGGCACATATTGCATAAAATTTGTATATATTAGAGAAGCATGGTTCCGCGTTCAACTTGATTTAAATGTTTTCCCCCGAATCTAAGCTGTAAAAATTGCAAAACGCGCGAAGCGCTAAAATTTTTGGTAGGTTTTCACAAAAAAACATATGTAAACATTAAGAACAAAAAAAAAAAGGAAAGAAAATCTGTAGGGGTTCTAGACCGTATAGGAGATAACATGCAATGTATCGAAACTACCTTACCTATGCGGTGAAATAGCCAAATATTGCTCCGTGAGTCCCTCACCAAGTGACAGTACCGCTTGACTCACACCAGAAAGCAGTTACCAGGTTACTAGGCTTTGCGATATGGGATGAAATTTGAGACCTCTACGAAAACTGTGCACTTTTCCTACATGTTATGTGGTAAGGTGGAAAGGACCTGCGCTATCTAGCGATGTAGAACTGAACTATTGAAGAAAGTAGAGTAGCTCTTCTGCGGGCGTAGCGCGCCGAAAATTTTGGGTTCTTATTAGAGAAATTGTCCTCTTGCGAGCAAAAACGGGTAAAACGAAACTGTAAACTGTCGCAATATTGGGGGGGGGGCAAAATGACATTTGGCCCCCCACATATCATATTGGGGGCCATGGCCCCCTTGCCCCCCGGTTCCTACGCCACTGCTACGTCATTCACAAAAAGCGTGATGACAGATCTTTGTGAACTCTTTTAGAGGTTGAAGTTTCTTTCTGGAAGCCAAGTATTAAAAAGTGGCAGTAAACCATTCCGAAAGGTAGAAATATCCCATAAAATTTTGACACAGGTAACGAAAGTAATGGAAGCTTTACTGCAGAGCTGTAAAGAAAACCATACTTACAACCTTCCACTGAATTTCACTTTTTTCCTTTTCATCAAAATGCTTAATGTACAGCACTTCCAAATGTTGCGTTGGTCATATCCATGGAAAGAGAACAAGTGTCTCTTTTCAAATTGAACAACCCTTGTTTATTTTTAAGAACCTTAGGTACAAAAAATTGGAATGTTTCGCCAAGCAAGCAATTCACTTCACACAGTAAAGCAAACTGACCTAGTGGCTGTGAATTAGAGGAGCGGTATATTCCGAAATATTTTCTTTGTTAACTAATCAAAATAAGAGGACTTAAGAATCATTATGACCGGGACCAAAACCAACAAGTGAAAACAAAACCTTGAACTTTTGCCAAAGGTTGTGAGCCAACTTTATCATCTTTGGACAGACTTGAAATTCGTATATTCTGACTTGTTTTTAGTGATATTCTTTTAAGCCGGAGGGGGGGGGGGGGCTTGTGGGACATTTATAATTAAATGTAATAAAGAAAATTTTCAAGAGTTAAGTGTCTGCCCAGTAACTGGATCTGAAAGGTTAATTGAAAACATTCTATGTCCATAGCTGGCTGGGCATATACCCTCGCAGACTCGTGACTTGGAAGTGACCTGCAGAGAGCCAAGAGAGTAGAACATGGCTTTCTATTCAGTCTCTTTACCATCGTTTTGATGGTCAATGCATCCAAAATTGTTCGAAAATGCTCTTTTGTAGAATGAAAAGCAACTGCATGGACATTTGGACACTGTGATTACAATTTTCTTAGGCATACAGTTGTTGATTAAAAGCCGATTGCAAGGTTAAACCCTGCGCATACGAAGCTGAGGTTGGTGTCGGCTTAGCACACGATCCAAATAAGCACGTGGTTTTAGATCAGCAACTGTGTGATAAATAAATGTGAAACGATCACATGAACCTAGGATAACAACTAGGAACCTAAAGAGAACGTTTGTGCTCGGAGGGAAGAAACAAAGAATGGAAGAGGATTCTTCGATCTGTCCCTAGAAAGGCCGGGACTCAGTTTGTGCCTTGGACCATCATCCTCACTTTGAAGCTACCCCAGAATTTGGCGGTTTCCCGCCTGGACTAGCACCGATGTTGCTAAGACCATCGGCCGGAGACGCTCAACAGCAGGACTTCTGGACCGTACAATGCCCTGTTTTATTATTTTATTATTCTGTTTCTATTCTTATTTTAATCGGCATACGAACCAGCAAGTTAAGGGCCGCTTTAGACCCCTTGAAGTATGACAACCACTTTTTTCTGACATAATGTGGAATAATACCCGCAGGGTTTTTTCGATTTCTTTATGTTTGTCTTAGGCAAAAATGCCAAGTTCCACTAAAATATCATACCTTATAGCTAATTCTTTATCCTCTAACCCTAACAATTTAGTCATTTAAAAGGAAACTCTAACCAACAAAGAAAACGTTTGAGAAGTTTTGCCTCACATCCACATCGTAGTAAGGAAAGGGACGAAATGCTTCTGGTAGGGTTTCTAGTAGGTTTTCTGGTTGCACGGCAACATCGATTAAGAGATCGGGGAAATGACTTATGACAACCATCTTCGTGTGACTCACTCTTCTCTTCATTACCAACATTGACGACAAAATTGTCTTACAAGGATGGCCATTGGTGTCGGAAAAGGGGAGGGAGGGGAGGGGACGTGGATCGGAAAACTCAAAATTATCTTTATATATATATATATATGTATTATATATGTGTGTGTAAATATATTTATAAGTGCATACATAATTACATGTATACGTATACGCATATCCATACGTAAAAGTATTATTATTAAACGTATATGTGTACTTAAACCTGGATGGATTTGTCAACGTATGTGCTTATGTGAGTGCTCTTAAAGATATATGTCGTTTAGTGGCGCCGAAGAAGCATAGATGTCCCTTTTCTAGTCGCAAAGAGCATTGGTTGTACGTTCAGAAGTTCGTTTTAGCCAAAATTTTACCAAGTAGCTTAATCCAACAGTCCCTTGATTTGAGCAGGGAGCTGTCTCTCTAAGCTCTTTGATTTGAGTGAATTAAGAGAAAATGAAAGAGTAACAAAGAGTTTTTTAACAATGACATGAGAAAGCTATACACGTGCACAGAAAATTCGCATTTCGAAGAATATTTTGTACGGAAATACAACATTGTGCTAGATAACGGGATCCAAACAAATACAAGCGTATGGTTTGGCCCTGTAGACCCAGTCAATTAAGGTGAAGACCCCAGAGGCTCCTATTAAAATAGCGGCACCTTTCATGTGAGGTTCAGTGGTGAAACGTGCATGAAAAAGTAGTTAAACCTGTTTTTGAAAAGATATCAGACTAAGAGCTGGTCACTACTGTAAAGAATAAAGTGTGTTGAACGGAGATAATTAATTCAAAGAGAGTTTCCTGGACCTTGAAAGATGACCCCGTGGAGTTTGAATTTAATCTTCGGATTAATACTGCTCTTAGGTATCAATACTAGCGCTCGGAGTGCGCTAAAAATAATCAAAGTTACTCAGAATCAAATGTGTTAGGGAATACGGAGATGTATGATAAAATGTTGGTCTCCATCGGCGAATTTACTGTGGATTTTTCTGTCATTAAGTTTTCTGTATCAATAAAAGGGGTTCGAAACACGGGGATACGAAAAGGAAAAACAACATAATATTACAATAGCCATGCTATAGTTGAAATAAGTGCGACATTATTTTCATTGAGTAACATACATCTAAAACTTCAAATTAAACTTTGAACACAATTTAATCAATAGGCGCAAAAGCATAAATCTTTTCGAATATTTTTCAGCAGAAAATGAACCAAATTGTTTCAAATAATACGTCCCTTACCAAAGTATATACAGGGCATGTTACATGTGTGTCTACGACTGTCTCATTGATTACCAATTAAGCACTCTGATGTGCGCGCGGAGGGGACTATGTCTCATTCTCACAATATGAGCATATAAGTTATGGTCAGGGACCAGATATTTGGGTAAAAAGATGGTCCGTCCCCTCAAATAAATTATTGGGGGACCATGTCCCCCATCCCCCGACAATCGCCGCCATTGCTGTCTTATCCTTACCAATTTATCTGATGTGAGTTTTCGCACATTTCAAACGGATGCTCATGATCACTGCACGAGACTGTCGTTATCCTTCAGAAAGCATATATACATTGACAAACTAAGAGTTATGAATTATCCTTAGTCAAACAGAATTGAAAATGGTGTCTGCCCTTTGGCCTAAGCTGAAAAACTGTTAGGAGACTGGGAATAACTAGAGGTTATGTTTATCCACTTCTGGGAGAATAAGCCTACCTAACTTACTCTCGTCTTTTCAAAAGTAGCATAATCTGTAATACGGAAACATATTAAACACTGAATTGCAAAGAATACCGAAAATCGCAAGCGTTAGATCTGGTAAAGCCGTTGTAACATTTTACATCAACTTCTTAACCATTCATTTGATGATCTACTGAGGGGGCCTTTCGTTCACCCCCCCCCCCCCCGAGATCATCATCTTATCTATTAAGGAGTAAATTATCTTTCTAGACTTAAATGCCTCAGGATTAATGATTTCTTCGATGATAACGTCCAAGTGATGAATTTACCCAGACTCCAGAACCATTTTAGATTCTGAGGAAAGTGTAACACGGGTACAATTCCCTCACCCTTTTTAAATATTAATTTGAATAAGGTACTTTCTTCGAATCTGAACGGTTGGGTAGGTTGGCGTAGCTAACATATTTGTTTGAATAGCGTGTCTTTCGTAATTTTAATCGGCACGCACCGTAAAAGAGCTGTTAGCCACTTGCTCATTTTTGGAACGGCAAATTTAAGGTTTGAAGAAGAACCTACATGGATAGATAATTAGAATGTCCATGACCTTTAGGTGCATGACCAAGAAAGGTACCATGGATGGAGGCTTAGTTATATACATTTTCCGTGGTCATCAACATTCCAAACTTATCAGTTTTAATTGTGTATCGCATTTGTTTCAACAACTGGAGCAGAATAGAAAATTGTGACCAGTTTCTGTGGAAAACTAAGTTTCGGAAATAGTTTTATCAAGTTTTTTGTTGGGGGGGGGGGCCGTCAAAACTGTGGTGAGGCCAAAATGCGCTTTCGTACCCTCCATTTAAGGACGAAAACCACTTGTTTGCTCTCTCTGAGAAAATGTCAAAAGTTTGCAGTACTGTTAACTTACAATTTTCTCAATATATTGCACCAAATTGCATCTAAGGACCCTCAAATAATCAAAACATTCCCCAGGGAGGGGCACCCTCTCTTTAAACCGCTCCCTCAGGACAGCTGTCCAAAACGCGTTCAACCCCAAGCAAGAACAGCTTCTTAAACCTATATGTTGTGCACGGTACAGTGAAAATGTAGTTTCAGCCATCAAGTAAGTAGAAAGATCCGGTAGAATGCTTCCCTCCTGAGTAGGCATAAATTACTCCTTATAAGATCGGATAAAGATTTAAAGCATACCAAAATAACTGTTACAAAGCTAGTTGATAAATGGGTTCGAATGGTCTAAAGTTTAGATAAAGAGATATAAGATGTTGAAATTTATTTATATAATTGGGAAATAAGTGTGTCGTCACTCCTTTACGGCTCTGATTACCGTATTTGCTTTTCTTGGTCTTTAGAAAGTCGCTTTACCTTCTGTCAATGTAGTAAATTGCAATGTAGTAAATTATGAATACGGGAGATGGATCAGTGAAACCTCCTTTGCAACCTCACAAATATACATTCTTTTAATCGAACATTACATGAACTTTAAAATTTTTCTCAGATACTATTCTCTTCTCCACACGTCTGTTTTTAGTGGGCATGACAAAGACAGGATAGTTCCCAATACAGTATTAAATTTCAACTTAAACCTTATCTTAAATCTTTATATGCTGTTTCCAAATTTTATTATTATAGAACAACAAAAGAGGCACCCTGTGAGAGGCAGGGGGAGGAGGATGCTAGTCCGGAAGTCGAGGAAATTTTCTAATTTTGTCAGGAAACGTTATTTGGTTATACAAATCATATAATGTCAACGTATGGTGACCAGTCGCCATCTTGGATTACTCAATTTTGCTTTCAAGGAAAGCAGACTCTCATATAAAAGCGTGAAATTTAGGATTGTTTCACTAAAGAGTCCAAATTTTAAATTTTCTTCCACAAAAACCTAATCGTTAAGGCGTGCAAAGCGCTCCGGCAAATGCTCTTCCGCCACTATTCCGGCAGTTTAGGATTACGTGTTACCCCCCCCCCCCACCCACATCGACGAGGTAGGCAGACCATGAGGCAAATCATGGCCTCACCGATGTAGAACAACTGCTTTTGGCTGTAATAAATTTAAGTCATTCATTGTTATGTGCATTGAGCATCTCCCTGTTTCTGGTTTATTTTTCCTTTCGTTATCTAAGAGACAAAAAGGAATTTGTTGATTTCGGTAGAACAATGATCTCTTCATTCCGACATTCTGAAATACCGTTCGCAGGTACGTCACTGAGTTGTGTTTCATTCTCCTTGGATCTTAATTTTAAGCACACAAAAGCATTGTGCTTTCATACATCAGCCACCTTAAGCAAACGAAATTAGTTCTTCAACCATCACGCAAGGCACACGCGGTGGAGAATATTTGTCACAAGAATTTGCACCTTCTTTTGTGTCTCTTCGTATGAATTTTTTCATTTTCAGTGATACCTCTCGATTTGAACACTGTCACCGAGGGTGGGACGATTTGGCGTGGTCGTCTAGGGCGGAGAACTCTGACTACCACAAATAAACCACACAAGAGTCGGGTTGAAAGAAAAGCTCATTTAATAACAAAATAAGAAAATATACATATATACAGTGAATCAACAGATGAGGGGTCGGACTGTTACATAATAATTACAAACTACCAAACTTAACTTCCTATGCTCTTGTGCACAAGATAATCTAGTTCTTACGCATTGGGGAAAACCTGAACAAATCTGCTTCATCTCTATAATGTGGTAATAAGGTATACTCTGATCTAATGTATGTGAATTACTCTATAGTGAGGAGATGTAAACAAACTCGTTACTCTTTGAACTCCTCGTAAACGTGGGGTTAATGGTTAAGATAACATAAAAAATGATGATGACAATCTGATTACATAAATACGCAATTAATTTCCTCCTTTCACCATGATGTTCACCAGATGAGTTTGGAATAACAAACTACTAATATTGTATCACACTGTCACATGCTTGCTATTTCAAATTTACAGTTCAGTTCAATATACTAGAAGTAACACTTCTCATGGGTATACAGGTCAATATAATAATTTAATCACTTCATATAAATATATAGGTCGATACAGTGTACCCGACAACACTTCTCGGAGTCGTCAAAGTTGAGTGCGTCCGGTAGATAAGGATTTAGCACTCCCGTCCCATCACATGACCAAGACAAGCGTCAGTAGCGGTGATACGTATAGAATGTCAAATGGGAGAATAATGAGTTTCCCTTGGCCTCTCGCAAGGTCTCTCCAAGCGACCATACAGGCGGCGGTCCGTCGCACCTGCTCCCGTCAGTACATCTGGGTGTATCAACAGGGGCACCACACGGAATCACACATAAAGGTACTCGGGAATTCCTTTACCCGGTACACCATAAAGATAGTAATAAGATTGGATAGCTAGTCCAATTAATAGGTCGGTCCTTCGCCTATGTATATAGCGGCTTCTATCAGTCCATCGACAGAATTTTGCCTACTATTTCAGCTTGTACTACACATTTCCGCTGGTAAATATGCCTGGTTTTACGAGCCTTTTACATGTTGTACCTTACAACAGCGATGGTAAAGCTACGTAGAGATCTTGATGAAATTTTAAAGCGGTCTCTACCCACGCTACAATAACTATTACTTATATACGGGAAAAACAGCTGTGTCTTGCTTGACGGGTTTCCTATGACGACACATTGTATGCTACATGTCTCTACTTTGTTTAACAATGAGTTTGGAATTTGACTAGCTTCAGCAGAACGAAAACAACAAAATCACGCGACACCGCGCCCTCAACAGAATCTACACAGTTAACTATATACAAGTATTGCCTGCCTTTGGGCGGTGGTTGTACGGAAGCTTTTATGTACCTGCTGCCTATACGTGATGCTAAACAGTACCGAGGTTGCTAATAACCAGAAAGATTCTTATCGCTGGGTAAACGCTTCGCAATACTGAAACAACACACTACAGCTACGCAGATACTACCTACACTAATGCCGCGAATCTATCTCAGATGTGACAAACACGATCGATTACTAGTCACGTACCAGCATACTTCATCTGCCATGCAGGTATTGACTATATCATGAAGTGGAAATTTTGACCATTTTCCGATTTCACCAACTCAACCGTGTTCCCATATGAATAATCAGCCCATTTGAGGCAAATTAGACAGTCTTCATCTCGAAGGACGATTAGCCGTTTGGCAGTTATATTGGCTTTCTTTTTAGTTTGTCAAATACTTTGTGTGATACATCTTAAAATAGTCCCAGACTTGAACGCCGCTACGCAGTCTAGCTCTAGCATTCCGAGACAATGTCTACGAAAATCTCCATTTGTTTGACACGCCGATCTGTCGCTTTAACTTGTTCGAACGTCTTAGCTTTAGCTGCGTATGCCCAAGTGGCGAATTAGGGGTAGAAA
Source organism: Holothuria leucospilota (assembly GCA_029531755.1). NCBI lineage: Eukaryota > Metazoa > Echinodermata > Holothuroidea > Aspidochirotida > Holothuriidae > Holothuria > Holothuria leucospilota. The sequence goes on from CM055961.1 coordinate 89,956,648, forward strand.
CATCTGATAGCCATCTGTTGCCTGCTTGGAAGATACGTTTTTTATAACAGTGAGATAAGTTGCGTTGCAGCAGAACATGTTTGCTCTGAGAAGAGAAGTAAGCAAGACGTTTGTCCCTTTTTGTTCGCCTCCAAATATTAACTCAATCGAGAAATCAAGTAGCGCAAATATTTGGGCTTTTTGTTTTGTTATCGTTTCATACCACCTTTAGAGGGTTTGATCTGTGCTTGTCTGCAAGTATAAACATCTAGTTAAAGTATGTCAATACTTTTGCATTCCATCGGTTCAAGCAGTGTTTACCATTTCATAGATTTTGTCCATTCTTGGCTGCTAGGGAAACAACCAATTCACCAAGGTGCTACTGCTTGGTCCATGTAGTAACTACCGGTTCACTACTCATTGACTAGATAAGCTCATGTTTGGTTTAGCAGTTATGAATGGAATTATCGTGGTGATGAAATAATAACATACTCCCTAATAACTTTGTTGTCATATAGTGGTTATAAAATTTTACGACACTGCACAACTGAGAAATTCAGATACCAGACTCTCTCTAAACTTACATGAAGTAAGATTCAAACGATTTTATATCACGATTACAACCATTAACAACGAGCCAAAACGGATCTTGACAGAAAACTTCTTCATTGCAGTTTTGTAGATATCAACTTTCAGAATCCAAAGTCTCTGTTTTATATACTTTCAAATCAATTTATACTGCAAAGTAAAGACATGGTGCACATAGGTGTAATTCGTGACTGAGAATTTGAAACGTGTTCTTGTACTTACAATCCGATATCAAAACAAATAATAACAGGGTGTTAAGCGGGTAAAACTAACACTCGACCTATGTTCATGGGACCGAGACAGATGTATTCGTTGGGAATGCTAGTCTGCCTGTCCACATGACTTCAAATATAGGCAGCAACTAAATGAGCAACTTATGACGCCAGGTAATTGTTTACTAACCTCAATCAGATTTAACAACCATCTTATGTTTTCATGAAAGAATGAATCCTTGAATTGGTGACACAAAGAGCAGACCACATTACGACGTTACTGTGAAATCTAACCGAGAATATAAACGTTTCAAGCACACTCTCTTTACCCTTGACTTAAGGTGTTTCTATGGAATTTGTGCGCGTGGAAACTGCGTAAAGCATATTACTACTCACAATTTTATTTCATCATCCCATTGAACATTACTGCAAAACCTTGAATATGTACACTGGTGACAAACTTAAATGGCCTACCATGCATTTGACCTTTTGGTAAAAGGTAGTGAAAGCGACATTGAAATAGCAAGTTGCATATGAAAGATACTTATTTGCAACGAAATGAAATAGTAAATATATTTTCATAAAACGTGAGCATGATAAGAAATCTGTCACGTCATTCGGAAAAGGTTTAGTAGAAAGAAGATGGTTTTATTTTATAAAGTTGAAACTGTTGTGTGGAATTACGTTGTATGCCCTAATTCATATTATAAAGGTGGAAAATGGAAAAGTACTCAAAAGTGCCAACACTACTTCTTTCCAGGAAAAACGATTTGGTCACTTTCAAGGTCAACAAATGTATATGAGTCAGTTTGCCCACGTTGCATCACATGCAATTTGTAACTGTGGAGAAAAGAAGAGGTATTCTATTACGATTACCAATGTAAAACCTTCAACACGATAGCAACGAACAGAATGCTTTTCTTGGGTTTCTGTATCTTGAAATCAAAGTTGCTTCTCCTTTACACAGGACCGTTATCAGATTCAAGTTTTAACCCACACTCAAGTCTGCTTTTATGAAAATTTTAAAATTAAATAAGTGAATTCCACAAAAAAAATTATGCTAACATGTTTAAAATATTTAACTAATTTTTTTTTATAAACAAACAAATCTATATGAGTAGGGTCTCAGATTTATAAATATCACTCACATCACTAGCAATTTATATTGTAAGAACATGCTAGCATGTGCAATGAGAGACTACTGTAAATGAGAACATTGGGGAGATCAAAATAGAATTAAGAGTAGGCAATCAGAAAAATGAACACGGTAGGATAAAAGGTGTTGTGTTCCTTTCCAGGAGATTAAGCGTAGTTGTGTTGTGTTCCTTTCCAGGAGATTAAGCGTAGTTTGCCTTAATCTCTCGTAGACTGAAACGTTGACAAAATCTGAGGAGGAATAAAAATTAATTTAAGTTACACATGATTTACTTAATATCTACGAACTGTCGTCCTCCAGCGGCAGGTAGAATAATTTTTTCCGCAAATATTTATGCTGAAATAATGTTTGAGCAGAAGTAAGAAATCGTAAGTTCAGCAAATTGGAAAAGCAAAAGTAACCTTGGCCTAGCAATTACATTGAGTTTGTGAAAAAGACATTGAGTACTTGTTCGATATTAATTGGCTCTCGTCCGCTATCGTATTGGTAGCCATAAGTGAATAAAAATAAGACGGAGACAGTGATCCATCGGTCACAGGTATGCCTCATACTATGTGATTCTTTATCTTACTCCTAACCCTAAAAGGATCCCTTATGTTCGTTTTTGGCTTAAACCTTGCATTCCGTTTTATGTTATATACGCTGGCTACATTGACTATATGGAGCAAGATTCAACCTGTGAGTGGTGCAATTATATGCTTTCTTTACTAGGGCACTATTTATTTACAGAAAAATGGATGATTGTGCCCTGGGTGTTCAAACCAAATATCAAGCCAGAAAACTGCCCTTCCTTGAGAAGTGGTGAATATGGAACTTGAAGTAAATGAATGTGGTATATATAGTTTTTACAGACAATTAAGCTGTATTCTACAAAATTTATTGCTAGCATAGGATTAAAATTTTGGACATTTATACAAATTATTTATTCCTTGAAATTTTCATTTTTATTTACATAGCCACTAGGTAAGCGACCCTTGTGCTGATTATCTTTGATCAACACTGTTGGAACTAGATTTTTTTGAAATTCTTAAAGTATATAGTTGGAAAACCTTTCCGAGTTTTCAATTCGGATAAATATAATCAAAACTATAGAAATCCATGACGGAAAGTACGTTATTACACGACGGGAAAAGGCCTATACTTTAAGTATCAAGCTAGTAATAGAACGATTGTTAGCACTCGTACTAACGGTAACATGTAAGCCTTACTTAGTCCCCATCCTTTAAGCCTTACCATCATGTATTTTTACATAGTCTGAACCTAATTCTGGGCAGATTCGAAGCTGTGCTAACGACTAAAATTGCAATCATCCCTGTTCACATATGATCCTACAGTTCTTACATAGGCCAGATGTTTTTGCTGGTATGAATTCTCCTAAATGTTTATGTCACAATAGAGCCTATAGCGTGTTTAGTATGGATTGTAGCAAAATTGCATCCCCTATACTACTTTGTACATTGCAAAAACGAAACATGCCAGGATGTAACGAGCTAATGCTTTGAACCCATCTTGTCCCTTGGGCACATATATCCTGCTGCAGCACTGAAAGCTTTAATATTGATGTAATGCAAGGCATTCGATTTTAAAGTCTCGCACTGCTATTCCTTTAAAATTTGTAAGTGGGTGAAAACCAGTTGGAGCGAGACCCTTAAAAACACAAGGGGCGCAATCTAACCCCATTGGTCACTGTGTGGATGACCATAACGAACCCACGGTTAGCATTTTTCTAACTTTGTATCATTATCATCACTTCATCATTATTTAGCGTCAATAGGTTCCTGCTATGTTTAGTAACGAATTTACATTTCTATGGGTCTTGCGCAATATGAATTTATTAGTGAATACATACCTGTTTATACTCCATTTTTGTCATTTTTCCCCCATCACTCTCATCCTGGAGAAGTAAGATTTAGCAGAAGTTTCAATCATGGTTTGGAAAGTAACATGATTAAGATCAGTAAAATATATATATCTAGTCATATCTGGTGAAGGTGCATGATGGCAGGGAACTTCACATTTACAAGAAAGAAAGCCAATGTTGAGGTATTATTGACAAATTATCATATCCAATTGATACAAAAGAAGAGCTCGTAGAGAAAGTTTCTTTCTCATTTATCTTTAAAAAGGTGTGAGTTGGTACTTACCTCCCACTTAACATGCTGTACATTAAAGCAAAATGACATCCGAGAAGACTCTATCGGTTTCCATATAACTTTCAAAGGAAAGTAGGTATAGATATTAAATGGATTTCATTTCCATGAAGTTTTAGCAATTACATGCGAAAGAACTTAATTCATTTTCATTTATTTATTTCGTCCGTACAAATATATTCAAAAATACAAAAACGGACAGGACACTAGAAAAACAATGTTTAACGAGCTAGTGCCCAGAAAGAGACTATACAAAAAAGAGTATAACAAGAAAAGAAAATGAGAAGAAAAAGAGAACAAACAAACAACGACGCAACTAAGAAAACTACAAAGAAAGGGAAACTTAGTCAGTGTACTGACAGTCCAGTGTACTGACAGCCCAAGTGTGTTGGGCAGAGTGCTGTCTAGTCTGCAAGGTACGTTTATTGTAGGATGACTTAGAGTGACTGATGACTTTATTAAGGATGCATCTGTATTTAGACAGCTTTGTTTTCCTGTCAAGGGTAGGTTTACTGATATATCTACGAAACATGATATTTTTATGGCGTATTGACTTTTTAATACCGGCAGTAATCCAAGGCTTATTTTTGGACTAATTTATGTATTTTATTTTACACAACTGAAACTGACATACAAACGTATATTTTATACGGTCTTTCCAAGTCACTTTTGGAGTAATTACCGTTAACACGCAGATTTAGTTTTGATCAAAAATCTTTATTTGTTAATGACTACATATCTTGCCCACCAAAAAGGGGTACGAATATCTTCTTTCCTAGTGAAAGATCTGCAATAACTCCTAAATGTTCTTAAAATAGCAGTCAAGCCTATTTCAAACTTTTATCTCTTAAATAAACTGTTCCAAAAGAAAATCAAATTATACATTTGAATAAAGTTATAAAAGATATAGAAAGCTGATAAATTATTTGAAGGTAAAATGATTTACTGGTACCTTTAGAACCTCTTGCTGTAAGCTTTGACAAGTGGCCTTTTTTATGCAAGATTTCGGGAAGCATACACCAATAAAATCTATTGAAAAAAAAACATAATTTCCCTCTTGCAATCAATAAAACGTAACATACAGTTAAAGCTATTTCTATAGGAAACTGAGTGACATATTATTTTGTTTTCAAAATCTAAAGCTTTAACTGTGTTGGTATGTAATATGCTGTTATCAGCTTCTGCAGTTGTCTTTTCGGAATGCCGACAGTGTGATGGAAAATTTCTCGGTCAGGAATACATATCTGATTCAAATTAGTATTGAACTAATACATATAAGTGCGATCAACGATTTGTGACCTTGCATTTCTAAAAGGTTTTCGAAATAAAAAAAACATCATGGAGAAGTTATAAATATAGGAAAATATTAATTCATAACCTGCAACTGTAGGCCTATCCAAGCGTAAGAAAAATTATATCTCTAAAGTTTGCATATCATGAAATAGATGACATCCCTCCACAAAAGACATTCGACGGTTGTAACTCTGAAAGTTTATGTCGAGCAGTTATAAATTGAAAGCTCAAAGGTAACTTTGATATTTGGATAAAATTTTGTTATATGAATAGCTTCTTGGAGAAAAAGGTGAGGTCATCATTTACATAATATTCTTATCTACAAATGGTATCAAAGAGGGGCACTTTCATTGAATTTAGTGAAAACACAAGTCGATATACATATTTTCATACAAGGGTAGTAGTAATAATTGTGATAAAATGCTGCTGATGAGTGACAGTTTTAGTAACAAACTTCAGTGTCGAGCTTCTTTCATTGAAAGGGACTTAAGGAAATCACGTGAGTGGTGAGAATGAGTCGTGGTTTCTAATGCTTACCCCAGAAGTATTAAGTTATAAACACATTGATTTTAAAAGTAAATGAAAGACAAGTAATTTACCCCAAAGTTTTCAGTTCCACGCAGCGACAGGCATAATCGAGTAAACATTCAAGTTCTTTGTGTGAGAAACTTTTTCTTCTTTCTATAATAATAATCTTTTGGGCAGTTGACAAGGCTGGAAGCCTAACATCGGAATATAAAACAATGTCCCCGTCTTCAGAGTGAACATAGTTTATACATTCGGTAAGCTTTAAACATGAAATGCTTATCTGGAAATATAAGAGTAAGAAATAATGCACTTCAAGCTACAACTTTTTGTCAGTTGTATTCATTTATGAGTGTCGCAAATAATGCTGTTATTGAATTTCAATGTGACAAAGGCTTACGAAATGAACATTACATACAAATGTTGCCAGTTTCATAGTTCTCTTTGCAAAGAGGAATTTCTCTCTTCAATTCCTGCAGCATACTAAATTACCTTACGGCTGGATGCAATCTCCAGTAGCTGTACAGTTGACCTGTGAAATAATCTACTGTCAGTTGGTCCAAATTCTATCTCTTTTGAGCACATGATCCCAATACTCTGCACAAGTTTGTCGAAATTCTCCGTTTGTTCTAATAGACAGAGGCATGCAAGTTTCCTTCCATCGTCTCTTTTATTCAAATTTTCAATTATTTTCTGAGCAGCAATTTTATTTAACCCACACGCAAAACGGTATACGTAGTGGAGTTGGAAAGGATTTATTTTTTTCAAACAGTTGTGGACATCCTCTTCATCAGCGTGTTCAATTTGCCATGCGACATGATGTGCTGCATACCATTCACAAAATAACAGGTGAAAGAACCGCACTTCTGTTTTGTATGTTATCGGACACGCTACAGTTGGTGCAGAACTTTCAGCTAGTGTAACAATTTCTTCTTTAACGAGAATACCAGTGTGTATGTAATGATCACATAAATGTGCTCCAATTAATTGATCAAGATGCTCCTTACTCCAACTTGACTGCATAGCATTTTCACATAAACTATTAAATGCTACCCTGTCAAGTTCTGTGTGGTTGTCGTCGAACACTTCTACGTTATTAACATTTTTGTCGCTCAATTTCTTCTTCATATGGCTGTAGATACAAGCTATAACACACTTGAAAAAGCCTGTTATCGACTTCACACCAACCGAAGTTTCGTCTTTATAGACCATATGAGTAAACATGACAAAGAAAAGCGGCACTTGACAAATGTCCTTTATCACAGGATTCGCATACAAACGACGTTTAATCTCATCTTTATATTTTTTACTGATGTAAATTGCAGTTTTATTTATGTATTTTTCTCGAGCAAAATCATCGAAACCTGTCAATTTTATCCTACATGTGTTTGCCACATAATGTTTTGGTAAACAGTATGACCTCGTAGTAGTAATTACTTTGAAATTTTGAAACATGTTCCTTTCGATAATGTCGTTGATATGAGAGTTGGAATTGTCTTCCTGATTAGGGTATTCGTCAAATCCATCTAGTATGATTATTGCTGATCCAGTACACCGCAGGATATTTTCGATATCAGTCTCTGTCAGTGCAGAGTCTTTTGGGAGTAAAAAGTATTTTATTGCCTTATAGATGGAATTAACGCCACTCAATTGTCTCAATCTGATTAGAAGTAATATTTCTATATCCTTGAGATCAGGTTTTCTGTTGCACCAGTCATACGCAATTTGAAGAGTAATAGTAGTCTTTCCATAGCCTGGATCGCCTTCCAGAAGGATTCGGGTTTGGCTGTCACTTGTGACTCTAATAATGTCATGCAACGACTTTAAAGGTTTCCAGGTGTCATTCTGTTGCTGCCACAACATTTCAGGTTCTACGAACAGTTTTTCCACGGAGTAATATTTATCCCTTACGTAAGGGATTGGTTGAATTGCCGCGTACAAATCTTCGTATTTACCCCGAAGCTGTTGTTGAAATATTGCCCTTTTCTCTAGAAGGGGACAATTAGATACATTATAGTAAACTCAAGTACGAACGATACTGTCAAAGTAAGATTTTCTTATTTCACTCACATATATTCACCTTAGTTATTGAGGTCACACCTAGTGAACAGCAAGAAACAATAACAATGACCATGCACAATTTTTTTCATCATTTGCAATCAACAAGAAAATATAACCCACTTGATTTGAATTATATGACATATCTAATCTTAGTAAAACGCTCAGACGCTTATGTTCTTTGCAAAAAGCTTTTTTTCTTTGACAGTTAGGGCATAGATTTACTTATTTGTCGCAGGCATTTTATTTCAAGCTGATCGGCTACTTTGACCATGGAGCTACTATCTGGACAGGAGAAGAAAGTTTGAATTAACTTTATGCTAGTCCAAGTAGAATCCGATGTGCGTGAGGAGATAATCCTGTAATAATCGATGATGAGACTTGCAGATTTTCAGTTCTTTTTCTAAACAACTTACACTTCTTATCATTCGTAGCCTCATTCATTTCTACTGGTACCCAAACAAATGGATTAAATAGAACAATCACTTGATGCCGAGAAAGTTGCCGACAGCTAAATAAGAAATGCAGAGTAAAAATTCAAAACGACTGGTTATTGTTTGGTAATAATAGATGCTGGTGCTAGGAGTGATGTTAATGATATATGCAAATGAACAGACTAGTCACGATTCCATAAGTTGCAGCTGAATTTTGACCAATATCCGCATAATTGCGCATATTGTAAACAGGGGAGTAGATTTCTTTTCAACGATGGGGGATAGTATGAATTATCGCAAATCTAGAAAATGTTCACGCGAAGCGCGAACCCTATGACGGGTGGAATCCAGGGGCCCGCCTTAGGGCCCCTGGTGGGGTCCAGGGACAAAGCCCCGGTGGAGGTCCAGGGGCCAACCCCGGAAGCTCCTGGGTTTTAATGTCTCAGATGTACCAGGAAGACTGTTTTAAGGGGTAAATTGCAGGACTAATGTTCTTGGGTATTGGTATATTTATACATTTAGGAAATGCTATTTTGAACAAAAACCTCATTGATAAGCTGCACCAAATTAAAACTGCACAAGAGAAACAATGTACTTGTTCAACTTAAAAAGGCAGGGGTAGACTTATATGGTCATATCAGACAACTGGATTTTGAATCGGAGATCATTACCAGACCTGCAAGTTGGCTTGAGATCAGTGGCGAGGCCCAAGTCCTTTGTGATGGGTGGCACCACAGATGATGTCGTAGTAATACCTCAGTTTCCCCAAGTATGCGTAAACTGCACCTTATTTTTGATGCGTTCCTCCATTTGTATACATAAATAAAGGTGCCGTCCTGGGAAAGGGGTACCCCTCCCCTTAAAGAAATCTTTGTTAACTTAAGGTTTTTTCGATGCAAACTGGTGCTATCTTTAAGACGTTTTTGGAATTTATATATGGCTAGTAAATGTCCATAGTTTAGTGAATGCTAATTTTTGGTAAGGTTAAAGAGGAGAATATGTTGTCCATTAAGAGAACAAACCTCCTGAAGCCTCCTCCCTTTTGTCTGTTTTACTGCCTTCTGTTTGGGGAAATGTATCTCCATCCCCCCGGAATCTACGCCCATGATTGAAAAGGGTTTACACATATTCAGCGTTTAAGAAGGAATCAAAGCAACACTTATGTTTAAGCGACACTACGCGACGAAACGAGCAAGTTAATTTTCATTTAGAGCGACTGGTAATGCTGAAGAGAAAGGCAAAATTCGGAATGTCCTCTTCAAGATGTAGCAGAAGACAGCTTTTAAGCTTATGGAATCTTCTATGAAGTACACGGGAGAGGGAATAGTGGTGTTAACTAATTTTGTGAGTTTGATATTCGCGGTATGATCGTCGTCTTCAAAGGGATTTGTGACGTTTCTTCTCCTGTCCAAGTATTAGCTCCATACTCTGACCACGTTCTATGTAGTCAGCTCGAAAAGCTGAAGTAACTAATGACGTGCCATTTTCTTCTACCAACTAATAAGGTTAGCTGTTAAAAGCAGTTATATTGGTTCAAGTTTGGTTGTTTCTTCCCCCTTTCTTAATCTTATAAATGCAGTTTTTTACTTTTTCTTTTTACCGTGAGTACCCTTTACCACTAAAGTTTAATCCCATGTCAGGAAGTTCTTATTTTCCTGCAGATATGGACTTTTGCCTCTTTACATTTTGGATGCTTAGGTACTACATTGGTCATTCATACCATGCCTAAGCCTGTTTTATATTCACTTTCAAGAATGACGATCAAATAACCAAAGCTTGCATTTTCCACTTTGTGTCTAGGATTAAGTCAATCACCACTATCCCAATCTGTCCATAGTCTGACCACGTTGATAAGTTTTACTTCTTCTGTACGCTTCAAACCACGATTCTTTCGAGCTAAGCAAAGATTCGCAAAACGACATCTCCATGACGGCTTCCAATATGCTTGTTATTTTACTTACACGTACATTTGTAAAACTCGTTTCCTTGTGATTACCTTTAATATTCGAAGGTGCACTTAGCATCGGGATGCTCTGTCAAGAAATTTTAAAACGGTTTTAATTTATCTTCAACCGTTTAACAAAATTATGTAAACAAGAACTCGTATTGTTACATATGATGGCAATTTATCCAAACATGAAACCTTAAAAGTGTGTTTGCAAGAAACTACCACAAACGACTTCAAAAAGAAAAAAGAAAAAAAAAAAAAACAACTTTGTAAGCTATACTCAAGGTATGGTGTACATTTATGCTAGATCTACATGAAAAAAAAAGACAGGAAAATCATTCAACATTCCACCAGTATCAAATTTCAAGGTCAAACAGGACATTTCATTACAAGGAAAAACAAAAATCTTAGACAACGTGCCCACTCTTAAATTCTGTGACCTTAATGAGAACTGGGTGTTTTTTGACAAAAGTGACTTCTCTTTAAAATGAGATATCCTACACAAGGAATAAAAAAAATTCCTACAGGGTTTGGAGGCAATGAACAGTTTTGCTTTCACCTGACGTCTTATGAAACCCCACTGTAGTATGCCTTTAAATCCAGGTGCCGACTGTACGACTCTTTCCACGATTTCTTACGATTTGAACCGACTGCTCCAGAACTTGGAAATCTCGATAATTCGAGGGAAAACATACGATTTCCTGCGATACGCGGCTCCTCGCTACTTTTCACGATTTGGGGGTACACACTACACGATGATTTGGGATAATTATAAGCGACACGTGAAGGTTTAAGGGGAACCGACTGCCTGATGAACTGTGTGGTTGTGATATACTTTTCCAGGTCTTCGTGTTATTCGAGGTAGAAGTCATCAGCACTGCTCCTGGGACAGAAACCCAAGATGACGTCACTATTGTGGATAAGCAGATCGATCCATTGCAGCGACATCGACCTATTGCAACTGCTACAGCAGTAATTCTACTTTTGCTAAGGCACAGGAGAATGAGGTAGCAGAGAAAATATTTAAGGTTATAGGTTAGGCCATAGCCCTTATGTCTCCAAGTTTTGGGCCACTTTTAAAGCTTGATGAGTGAACACTCTGAAGAAGACATTCCAGAGAACTTGGTTTCCCAAAGGATGAACCCTCAACAAATCAGGGACTGCTGCCAGTGGCGCCGCCCGGGTTTGGTGATGGGGGGGGGGGCATCGAAGATGACGTCCAAATGCAAACTCAGTTTTCCCCAGGTCTGCATAAATTGTACCTATTTATGCGTACCTTCGATTGTATACAGTAGTATGGAATCCTTCCTTTGTCACCACGTAAAGGTGCCGTCCTGGGGGAGGGGTCTAAGGGCAGGGGGTGTCCCCTCCTCTGAGAAGTTCTTGTTAATTTAAGGTTGCTTAGATGCAAAATGGTGCCATCTTTGGGATATTTTTGGAATTGATCATATATGGCTGGAAAATATCCATAGATTAGTGAATTCTAATTTTTAGTAAGGTGAAAGAGGGGAGTATGTTGTCTAAGAGAAGGGTATGTTGTCGGCAAACGTCCTGAAGTCCCCTTTTTGGCTACTTTATTTAATGCCTTCTATTCGGGGAAAGTTTTTACGTAAAAATACGTGCGTGGAGTCCAGAGAAACATATTTGGACTTACGGAAATCTTCCTTTGCTTCATTGTGCATTATAAAAGGGTATCTAAGGCTGGCAGATAGCCTGCGGTATTGGGCCTCCTGGAACTCTGGGTTAATTTTATAAAGTGGGACGCTGACATGATGCTTATTACCTGACATCCAAATGACACTATAGAGTATAATGCCGAGCACTTTGCAACTATCGTATGTTTACTAAGTTTGAACGAAAACCCAGAAGAACACCTTCCAACTATAGCAAAAGGGGTTTAGGACTAAAAAGAGCATTTCAAAATGCTTTTTCGTCGTAAGTGTATTAACAATCACCATCTAAAAGCCCACCGGTAATGGCTGCATTTGAAAAATGTGTAAAGGCAAATACGTACTTTCAACCTTCAACATCATGCTACAAATTAGACTGAAAGATCTCACGGGCCTACAGAAGTTGGAAATGTATTTATGTTTCCCGGAAAAGTGTTGTGATTAGAATAGTTGCATGTACTATAACCTTAATAATGGTCATAAGATGAGGTGAAAACCGTGACGAATGCGCTCGAAGCGCACCGAAATTTTTTCATTAAATAAGATTACCATGACAAAAAATGCATTCATGATCCTCTGCATCAAAACCCTTTCAATTCCTCAACAAACCAATATGCCAATCACAAAGCCAATGTTTTACCTGAAAATTCGTTAACAGCCTTCAACTTTTGTACTGTACTGCTGAGGGAGTTGCTACCGGAAATTATTGACAATAGGGATATTTCGAAGTAAGGTTTAGAGAACGCGGAGCGCGTGAAAATTTTGATAGTTTGCGAAAGATTTCGGATAATTCTGATAGTTTGAGAACCACTTGTGATTGAAAATGATCCATCACTCGGTTGAAAACACACCTCACCCTACCCCTACGAAAATCTATAGCTTAAACGCCTTTTGAGATCATTTTAAAAAATTTCAAAAAAATCTGAAATCGATTAGGGGGCACGCCCTCCCCATGCCCATCGTGCCGGCGCCACTGACTGCTGCTTGAGAAAGTGCGGCCCCTGATCCAGAAAACAGCAACCCAAGACTTGGGCACATTTTATCATGAGTATCACTGTATCAAAACTATGATGTCATTGTGCTTTGTTTAATTGTATTACAAACATTTTGATTGGTAATTACCATTTTGTCCGATACAGGGGCGTACTCCGGCACGTCCATTCACATACAGGACTTTGTAAGGTTGGGGTCGAACACTTACTGAGTCTGATCATCATCTACAGTATGTCTGGAAGCTCGGATTAATAGACAAAATCCTTGACACTAAGCCAATCGGCGCGACCTTTGCCACAAGCGGGATGCGAGACCCCCGTTCCCACGGTGGGTTCTACCTCTAAGGGGGTTGTGTGAAGCTAGTCCAGGGGGTTACGACAAACCCATCGAAGCCCTGCCTAGGAAAAACATTATCTGAAATGCCTTAGGTTTGCCCTTATGACTAGGACACTGGGCCAGCCTACCTCGACGGGGGGGCATGAACCCTTCCCCCACCTGACGCCACCGCTATCTCGACTAGGGGAGGGGTGAAAATGCTGTATGTTGTGTTCCCTACATAGTTGCGGCGTGACTGGGAAAAATTCTTTGTCAGAGCAGATGAATGAAGTCGAATGTCTGTTTTTTATTTGCGACAGCAGGCCGGTTATCGGTCCAAAGATGTCCAAAAATTGAACCGACTGACATTGCGTTATTTGACCTGGTGGTGATTTTTTATAGTAATTTTAAAATGAAACAAACACCGATTCGTCTATTGTGACTCCTGGTCAACTCTTGACTGCGGACTTTAACCTAAGATTGGCTTTTTATTCCCATCACTAGGGTAACACAATAAAACAAGAGAGTAATTCCAGACCATGAATAGCGAAACGTATTTACCTACTCTCTCTTATTCATGAGAGGAGGGATACTATAGCGGGTGGTGGGAAGGTTTCGTAGATGTAGCGTTTAGGGAGTGTGAAGAGATCGTTATTTTGTACGACGAAAAAACTATAGCAGTGACCTTTTGGAATCAATATTAAAACCCAATAGTAAATCGTTGCATAAAGCGCTAGCTAGTGAGTATGACGTAATATCTGCGTGTTTTGTATTACTTTGAATGCCCAAGCACGCCACACGTGGTTCCAAGCGATAAGTGATTAGAACGCCTGACTGTCACACAGGCAGTAAGACATACTGTAGTCACATTCTCTGTAAAACGATTGCACTGTTCGTGTTTCGGGGCGGGCAATATAGGCTACCGTAGTCAAATATATTGCCGAAAGTTTCTGCTAGACTTTTACGTATGGATTGATCGACACTGGATGGGGGTAACCAAAATCTCCTCGGAACTGGACAACTGTCATTACCTGTGAAACTGTCTCGTTTTTTTAAGGCTAGTGTGGAAAAACCCTATTTTGAAAAATGGCACATTGGGAAATTTGAGGGGGTCCGGACGTCGGCGACCCCCCCCCCCCGGATCCGCCACTGCTTATTGCTGACCTGAAAGCTGAACATCGTGCTTTTACATGTTTGGTCTGAAAAAAATTTTCGTGTAATAATTTTACTGTATAATGAGGTTGTATACATTGAGATCTGTGTCTTGACAAAGGCAGTTGCTAAACCCGGTGATTTATATGTTTAAAACAAAGAGTTGGTACTTTGAAACCTGTCTCTTCTGTATTAATTAGAAGATTATAGATGAGAGATTCAAAGTAAGTACCTGTTCTGGAAGCAAAAAAAGGGCAAATCAGAGGAAACGAGTAAGGCGCGGCAGCGCTCCAAATAGCCCTTGGGCGACGCAGGGTGTCTTAGTGAGTAGTTCAGTTTCCTAACCAGGTGATTAACAAAACAATGATCTAACTGTTACCATTCGGTGCAGAATGTGTACTTTTTGTCATGCATATTTTTGTGTGTGGAGGGGATGGGTGGGGAGCCTGCCACCAGTTGGTGTTCTCTTGTGTGTGTCATGCGGTAGCAGAGGTACAGTCAGTTGGTGAGCGACTTACGGAGCAAAGTTTGGCTATTTCATCGTGTAGTCAAGGTGGTTTCAATACAATACATATTACACCCGATATGGTCTACAGACCTTACTGTTTGTTTTTTCTTTTCGTCATATGTTTTATGTGTAAGCCTATCAAAAATTTTCGCCCGCTTCGGGCCCTTTTCAACTTCACCATCCAGATTCAGAGAACACTATCAGTGCGCAACTCGGATCTTGAAGTATTAAGCGATATAATGCAAATATTCCTGCAATGGCATGGGGCTCCTCCATTTGCCCTTCTCATCATCCCCTCGAAATAGGGAGTGCGGGAACTTGTTGCAGCTGACATGGACCGTCCCCCTGTTGGGAAAATTCTGCCGCCATTCATGATCGCTTTACTTATTTTGGCTTTCATAAGGGTAATTTCTGGGATAAAAACGAAAATATTTGGTACGCTTTGTCCACTCTTCCTCAGTTCCGTTATACATACGTACGTACGTACGGTACGGCTAGAGACTCGAGAAGGGAAGTACAATAATGTTATGCCCGATAGGGCCCCACTGTCCGGACAATTGTTCTATATAAGCTTTAAATTAGTACAAATTCTTATAAGTGAAGGCTTACCCAAAAAAATTTCGCGTGCTTAAAGCGCTTTGCAAATTCACCGTTTAGATTCCAGGTTTTGGTTCCAGTTTTTGCATGTCTCTTAGTTTATCCTTTCTTTGTCGATAAGCTGTAAATTGTATAATCGCTGACGTTTATAGGAACCAAAATTAAAAGAAAAAAACGAATGTGCCCTTTTTATGTTGGACCCCACCTCAGAAAAGACCCTAGATCCGCCCCTGATAAGAACGTCGGTCGCTTGTGCCAGAGACAAGCTGTATATA